>CM077108.1:14829429-14851587 GCA_039619505.1 Cimex hemipterus
TACGATATTATAAAAAAAAATTAAATTAATGAATACCGCTCATTCTACATTTTTTACGTTTCAACGAAATATTTGAGCCAATCGCAATCTTGAATACGTTACTTCCAATGCGGATGATATTATTTTTTCAAAGTTTCAGTAAAATGAAAGCATATTTTAAAAATTTCGATAAGAAAGGGAGAGTTTTTGCGCTGGATCATCCAAGGAAATGTCTTCCCTGTTTATAAAAATTATTTTTCAACTCGTAAAATAATGACAATTAATTAAGGTTTGTAGTTGAGATGAAAAAAATTTAATGGCACTCGCGGGATTTGAACCCACGATCTTTGTGTGTCAAGATAGGTCAAGTGGTAGAGCAGCGTATCTAACCGAAGATCGTGGGTTCGAATCCCGCGAATGCCATTGACTTTTTTTCATCTCAACTTAAAATCTTAATTAATTTTCACATATTAATTGGTCAAGTAGACCACGAAAACAGTGAATTCATAAAATAATTTCCTGCTTCAATATCAATTATTGGGAATTAGAAACTCATGACCAACAGCAAAAAAATTTCCATTAATTTATAAAAACGTTTTTCTGTTAATATATTTAAAAACTAAATAACAGGACTATTGATAAATTAGATTAAAAAGTTCTGAACTTTTAAATATCCATTCTATATGGTTTTCCTAAAATATCAGTGGGAGGTATATGTTGAAAAACGTACAGTTTTCATATTAATGCTTTATAATTACAACATATATTTTTGTGATTTAAACGGCCTCTATAAATCAACTCGCCTTTTCTCCGGGACGTCCAAAGCAATCTTGGAAGAACAAAAAAGACATGGGACAACAAATAGCGTTATCACCGAGCCCTAAAACCCTAGGAATTAAGCGAGATTATCGGGCCCCAAAGCCTTCTATTGGGATTTACTGCTGACAAGGGCAAGTGCCACCCGCTCCGTGTTATAAATCATACTTTTACCATGAGAGAGTTCAGATCCATTCTGCAACACTTACCTGAAACAAAAAATATACGAACGGTTAATAATGTTAAAATCATAAAAAGCTTTGAAATATGAGATGAGATAAAATCGTTCATATAACTAGAAAAAAAGAACCAATTTTGGTCGAAGGATTTATGATTAATAAATAAATGTCTTTAAATGTAGATTATTTATGCTTTATTCTCCGTAATAATTACTTTAACGTGTATAAGTACAATAACTTAAAACTTATAAAACTAGTTAATTTTTCCTCGGATTTTTCTAAAAAATTGGCATAATTGATGTTTATGGATTAAAACTTGCAGACAGATCCTGCAAAACTTAACTATTGTTTTCAGTGTAGATACAGCAAATAAAATAACTGACAACCGTAATACGTGAAAATATGTAATTTCATCTATACCGTTTAGACTATTTCAACTAGCTAGGATGGAGCTGGAAGATCAAAATTTAAAGGATTTGTCTGATTTTCTTTATCATACAGCCAAGATATACTTCAGTTTAATAATTAAATCAGTTATACTTCGTGGTCCGTTTAACCAATTAACATTTTCAATTAATTAATATTTATGAAAGGCATTGGTTAAGATAAAAAAAGTCAGCCTCACAAACGGGATACGAACCCACGACCTTCGGCTAGAAACGCCGCTGCTTGACCCATGGCAATTTTGCTCCACTCGGACACTAACTTCCCATCTCAAACCCACCTTTTGAATTTTTCTCTTTTTTCTCATTTTAATAATTTGGATCTTCTTAATGACCAAATTTGTAAAATTATAGGGGGGGGGGAGAAATTGTAGTTACACGGTGCGAAATCAATGAAAAATTAAAGAATTGGTGTAAAAAAAGGTATGTTTTGTAACATTACATTATGAGAAAGCCTATTTTGCAATTTCTCTTCTCTCTTTATCCCTTCCTCCGAAACCTTTCTCTCCGCCAGATGTCCAGTATGCTATACGCCAGCTCAAACCTAAAAAAGCTACTGGATATGACTTGCTAACTTTCCAAATCCTCAACCACCTTCCAAAGAAATCCGTAATATTCATCACCTATATATTTAATTCAGTTCTAGGCACGACCAATTTTCCTAGCCCCTGGAAATATTCTGTCATCCGTATGATTCCTTCCCAAAAACACACACATTGTCCTTCTTCCTACTGACTCATTAGCCTACTACCGATTTTAGTACAAATACTAGAACGGCTTATTTTAAAACGTATTCTACCCATCGTAAATTCTAAAAAAGTTATCGCCGACCATTGTGAAGGAAGTCGTGAAGGTCAATCAGCAGTGCCACCGAGCTGCAGATGTTATTTCTGCCTCTCTTGAATTGCCTATTGTCCGGGGATTTCGCACCAGGGCTTGCTGTTCTCGCTCAAAAACATCCTGCCTTCAACCTATTACCTTATCCTTCGAAGCTACCTCACTGACCGGTACTTCCGAGTCATTATAGGATCGGCGTCTTCCCCAAACCACCTTCTCCTTGCTGGTCTTCCGCAGGGCAGTGTTCTGGCGCCCGTACTGTATCTAGTGTACACGGCAGACTTCCCATCCCATCCTCAAACTACAACTCTAACCTTTGCAGACGATACAGCGCTCCTCTCAAGTAATTTCGATACAATAATTTGTACTCGAAACCTTCACGAACACCTCACACTACTGGAATCATGGTGTAAAAAAAGACTCAAATTCAACTCAGCAAAATCCACCCACATAACTTTCACCCTCCGCAAAAAGATCCCTCCTCCAATCAATCAAACACCCCTACCAATTGCGGACAAGGTGCGCTACCTAGGACTTTACGTTGACAAACGTCTGACGTGGAATCCAGCAGTTACAGAGCATTTTCACGACTCACGTTCTAACCTACGTCTCTTTAACAACAGTCTATTTTATATCACCCTAGTGAAGCCAATATGGACTTATGGACTGGAAGTGTGGGGTTCAGCCAAACATTCCAATATTCTACTCAACCAAAGAGCCAAATCCATCATCCTCAGAAAAATCCTTAATGCTCCCTTTTATGTGTCCAACGACACAACCCATAAAGACCTAGATATTCTTTTTGCCCAAGATGTAACCCACCCCCGTTACCAAACATTTTTCACAAATCTCCCAACCACTATAAATTTTCAAATTCAAATCCTCTCATCTCTACAAATTCCTTCCAACCCTCTTCGCCGACTAAAAAGACGATGGTCACGGGGTCTTCTATCTAGACAATTGAATAAAGAATAGTAATTTCTCCACTCTAGTTTTTCTTAATACTTATTCATACATTATTACTAAATATCAAAATGCAAGTAGTTGTAATAAACAATAAAAAAAGAAAAAAATGTTATATTACTACATAAATATTAAATCATTCATTATATTTCAAGTTAAATCTGAAATGTAACACCAACGGCGGTTTATCGCAATCATCCAAAAACTAAACATAGTTCGGATTGGGCGAATTGACGGACGTGAACGGGATTAGAGGATCCGACGATTCTTGATTAGCCGGGTCGGAGGAAAATGAAAGGGGATAAAGGGCTGGAGCGATATGTGGCGAGTGGGATAAACGATTACCCGAACGGGGAAAAAAGACAATAAAGCCCAGGAGAAGAACAAATTAAACAAGTTCCTCGGATTTCTTAAGCTCTCCAACCAGGCCAACTACAATTTCTACTATTTACCACGTTTCCCAAGCTTTCGCCCAGTTTCATTCCCTAAAAAGTACCAATAGTTTCAATATGTCAGATTTTAAAATTTGTTAGTGGAACCAAAAAAAGTAAGCATTATTGTTCGCTTTTACAATCATAATTGCAAGGAATGAACAACCTTACCAAATTTTTCAAAATGAAATATGCAAGATTTTTAATAACAGGAATTAACTTCCACTTGGACTCTAGTCGACAGGATAATTAACTCTAACTTACGAGGGTGCGATTTTAGGCAATGCAGGAATTAATTCGCAAGTGTTAATCCCGGCCTGGGCCCAGCCGGTTTATGTAATATGATCACGGTAAGCATAATTAAACCTCACTAATTACACACAGGTGCATTGTTATTCATTTCAACGCTAAAATCGTGAATAGTAAATATCCGCTGCATTCTTCACCAATTGTTAATTGATACAGCTCTAAGTATATAAAGTGGGAAGTTCATGGACCGACAAACAGCTGAGGTCATCGCCAGCATTCTGCGCGTTTTCCTTATTTCGCTCTTCTTTCTCGCATATTTGGTCGAAACTGCAGCCATTTTTAGCGTCTGGCTGACACCCTGCTTTTACACGTATACAATGTTGATATCCTAACATTCTAGCTTCTCGTTTATACCTCAGGTTGAATAATCATCACAATGTCTGGTCACATTCACTCTCCCAGAGTACTCGATATTCCTCGGGGCGGAGTTACAGCGACCCCCTTCCTTTCACGTTAATAAATGACATTCATTACAATACACTAACAGAAACACAACATTGGATAGAAACATAGACGTCTGTCCACATTCACTCCCCCAGAGTACTCGATATTCCTCGGGGCGGAGTTGAACGCCTCTTCATTCTCGCTAATAAATTACTTTTACTCTCCAGACGTCATACACTCACTCGAGAATACTTGATATTCCTCGGAGCGGGGTTATAAGTAACTCCTCCCTTTCGCGCTAATAAATTACTTTTACTCCTCAAACGTCACACACTCACCCTAGGGTACTCTATATTCTTTGGGGCATGGTTATAAACAACCCGTTCCTTTCACGTTAATAAATTACATTAATTGCAATAAACTAACAGAAACACAACACTGGATAGAAACATAGACGTCTGTCCACATTCACTCCCCCAGAGTACTCGATATTCCTCGGGGCGGAGTTATAGCCACCCCGTTCCTTTCACGCTAAAAAATGACCTTCTTTACAATAAACTAACATGAGCACAACACTCGATAGAAACATAGACGTCTGGTCACACACTCATCCTAGAGTATTCGATATTCCTCGGGGCGGGGTTATAAGCAACCCTCCCTTCCTTTCCCGCTAATAAATTACTTTTCCTCTCGAGACGTCATACACTCACCCAAGAGTACTTGATGTTCCTCGTGCATGAGAAATATTTAGTTCCTTTCCTGCTAATAAACTCAACACAAACAACAACATAAAAAATACATTTAAAAATCCCTGTAGCCCTTAGGTACCGGAACAACGACCGCGGTAACAATTAAATCTCAATAATTACACACGGGTGCATTGTTATACGTTTCAACGCTAAAATCGCTGAAGTCACTACTTTTTAAATGACACGGCTTTAAGTACAGTTGCATTCTTATTTAAGAATATCAAAACACAATAAAAACAAACAAGGAAGTGTAAATAATCCAAAAACTTTTTTTTAACACCAACACAATTTCAATCAAAAAGTATTACATACAGAACAAAACAAACATAACAAACAGGACGTTTTTAGAAATGGTTTACATCAACAGGGACAAACCGAATATTAATTATAGAACAATATGTAAACTCAGTCGCAGCTACGCCAAAATCATTAATCTAATTCAATATCGATAACATACACATATCATCCTCACATCACACAGAATATATAATACAACATATAAAACAGCCATAACATGAATTTCTATCTGTCTTCCGTCCCAACTTTTGCAAAATCAAACAAATATATTTAAAAAACAATTATCTTATTAACACACCTAAGTCGACATCCAAGAATTTGATTGAATCTACATTTCTAGCATTGAATAAATTAATATTTTTTTACACATTCTACATGGATTTGTAAAATGTAAACAATATTTATGAATCACAGGCCTTGAAGATGATCTCAATAAAGACCGAAACATTAGCAAAATAAAGACAATGTCTTTCAATTCCGACTTCCTTCTCCACCCCTTCAAAATTCAACGCATATAGATATAAAAATACATCAATATGTCACTGGTACTTTCAATATGACACACAAGAACGACACATCTACACAGAAAACCAAACACTTTGAATCTGCAGGGCCTTTTCTGGATTGGATCGGATAAAAAAAGAGAAAACGTAGAAACACACTTTATTGCTTTTTCCTCCACACAAGCACTGGACAAAACATTTTGTAACCTTTTAGAAGCGCGTCACAGTCTGACGTCACCCTGGCGCAAATTTTTAAATTTATTCTCCTACAAATCGAAAATTGTCTAAAATTTCTAACATTGTATAAAGCCTTTTTTTTCACATCCTACATGTATTTGTACAACAACGTTATAAATCCCAGGCCCTGAAGACGATCTCAATAAAGATCAAAACGTTGGCAAGGTAGGGAAACTTTTTTTTTCTAAACCCTACGTTGCACCAGACCGCATCTCACGATCTCCAAAAATAATCTTAGATTTTTATTGAAAAAGCAAGGCTTTGTTTGAAGTTGTAATTAATAATTTGTTCGTCAGCCGGCTGCTGTCAGAGTAATAACGGGCAGCGACTGTTTGGCTTCTCGGCTTGTTTTTCCTTGATTATGTTAAGAAACAAATGTACAGGGTGGAATGGAGACCGAACAATTTGTCCGAGTGTGGCCCGGCCGTACATTACCCAGTGCTTCAGCCGCTCCCCTTCATACTCTTGTAATTGGCCCTGCCAGGGCCCACTGTAAAATCCGCCTTATTGCCAAATAAGAAAATTGCCTAATCCGTAAATTCTTTTTTCCCCTTTCTTTATCTCCGAGCTCATAATTCTCGAGGGTTGCGTGGGGCAAAACTTTATTTATATTTCCTTTTATACAGTCTCCAGTATTTTGTGGTGAACTAACCTTGTTACATTCTTTACACGTACCATCAGAACTAAATCACACGTTTTTAATCGAGTTTTATCAAACTCAAAATTTTACATTTTAAGGTTTTCCTGAAAAAATTACATTTTAAAAAATATTTTGTATTTTATAACTGATTATACTCAGACTCGTGTTAATAGAATTTCAGCTCTGTTCCTTTAGTCGGGTGTTTCTCAATTCTCAAATTTCAATCTTTCTTCAATTTTGGAGCAGAGCTGTACTTAAAGTTAGTATTACGTTAACTAACTGGGTGGATAGAACGTTACTCGGAACTTTAATTAATTATTCTTTATGTAAGGTATTAGTTGAAATGAAAAAAGCCAGTGTCACGAGCGGGATTCGAACCAACGACTTTCCGCTAGGTACGCCGCTGCTCTACCACTTGAACAATCATGACCTCGAGCCACTCGACACCAACTCCCCATCTCGACCTACCTTTCGAATGTTCCATCTTTTTTGCCATTTTTCAAATGTCGTGTGATCAGGAATCCATTCTCGGCGGCAAATGAAATTGCCACGGAGGGAAGATACACTTAGTTTTACTTTTTAAATTCATTAAATTTGACCAAATAACATTTTTAAATTAATTAATTTTTATGTAAGTAAATGGTTGGAGTGAAAAAGTTCGTGTACCGAGAGGATTGGCACCCGTGTCCGTCGGCTACAATTTGGTCAATCGGACCGTGAAATATAACGGGGCTACTCAGAACAAACTTCTGGTCGGTCCCAGGACATATGGGAGCACAAGGCAACAAGAAAGCGGACTGCTACACCGCTGACGATCTGAACCCTTCTGGAGCATAGGATCCCACAATTAACGAGTTTCTCAGACAAAAGGATGAAAAGAAAATGAAGAAACTATGGAATTCACTCATTAGACCCAGACCATTCAAGAATCACCTAACAAATTTTGGAAGAAAAGAAATTACAGAATGTGACAAGGAAACCAGGACTAAACTGGAATCCTGGTCTAACACTGTAAGTTATACGGACACTTAAAAAAAATTGGAACAATCCAAGATGGCACATGCTGATTCTGCAAGAAGGCAGAAAAGACACCAACGCATCTACTAACGAACTGCGGAGCTACACTTGCCCGCAGAAGAAATTGTTTTGGGATATCCATAGAAGAGCTTTAACTGCTTAATCCGGGCCTATTAAACAAGTTTCTTGATGAAATAGGAATCACTTGCGTCCTTTAGGCAGAGTACGTACGGGGATGCAGTAGCTCTTGAAGAGCGCAGTATATTACACACCCCGCACATCACCTCTACATCTACTCATAACAGGTGGCATATATGTATACGAATAACGCATTCAAACAAATGTTTATACTTAACAATAATGCAAGTATGTATAGAACCAGCTCTTGTCCATCTAGCCGCAGTGACTTGTCTCCCGGGGTTACCAGCAGCTAGTTAATTCTCTAATATTATTTATAATAATTATTCAGATATCGTGAGATGAGGGTAATGTTGGTTTCAGAAAAACATTGTCTTTATCTTGCCATCGTTTCTATCTTTATTGAGATCATCTTCAGAGTACATCTGTTTACTTGTGCCCTTCTTGCGTGTGGTGTTTTTCTCAAACATACATCCCCCCAGACCGCATCTTACGAAATCTGAATAATTATCTGTTAACGCTAATCTTTACACGTTATTTATAATAATCAATAGTTTTTTCAAAAGTACAACTGGACTACAATAGGATCTGCGTGACTAATTATAACACTTTAATCTTAAATCTTCAACAATTTATCTCTCCTTTTCCTTATCCTGAAATGGTCCTAATAATCCTGAAAACATAACTAAGCCCAAACGACAAACATTACCTTTTAGTCCTCCTTGCCGGCCACTTTAACCTCAATGAAGCCGACTCCTCACAGAAAAAGGAATTTCTATCCCTATTTCATTTCCGCTCTTGCAAAATCAAACGAATATTCTTTTTTTTATTTTTCACCAACACTCCGAGATGACGTACCACCCTGACATATTTACAGAGAAGACACACATTTTGAGTTAGTACAAATACTTTGAATAAATAATTATTCAGATATCGTGATATGCGGTCTGGCGTGATGTAGGTTTCAGAAAAACAATTTCATTATCGTGCCAACGATTCGAGCTTTACTGAGAACATCTTTAAGACCTGGGATTTACAAACAATGTTAAATGTAAACAATGTTTGTAAATCCCAGGTCCTGAAGATGATCTCAGTAAAGATCGAAACGTTGGCACCATAAAGAAAATGTTTTTCTGAAACCTACATCACACCACTCTCGATATCTGACTAATTGTCGATTCATTTTCACACCTTAAATGTATAATTCAAACAATGTTTTTAAATCCCATGCTCTGAAGATGCTGCCAATGAAGATCGAAACGTTTGCGGACGTTGTTTTTCTAAACCTTCATCATACAGACCGCATCTCCCGACATCCTCCTAATCATTAATTGGTTACTACATACTACACAAAATATTAATTAAGTATGGCATTGATGACGAACAAAGTTGCTTTTATGAATATTTCACAATTGTTTTTTCAGTGATTAGTACATTTTTCGTAATTAATTCTACAGATTCAAAAACCACTTTGGTTTGCTCATAGGTCGCGCATTTTCCTGTGTTTGATTATTTATCTACGAACCACTAATATAATTATATTTATAATTGTTGGATGAAACAGTAAAATTAATAGTACGCGTGTTTGGCAATAGCCATTTTTTTCATAAACACAGAACAGGATGAAAGTTGGGGAATTGACTGAAATTCCATCCCGAACGGAGTGATAACCCACCGTGTCGGCTGGTTTTCTCGTTTTTACGACACACAATACCGGGTAGATCCCTGAGTGGGTTGTAATATAACTTTTGACAACTCGGCTTCGCCGTGGACTTTGGTCCGTCCTCTCCAATTCCGTAAATTATGCTTTTCGAATGGGTAATGCCGTCCGTCGACAGGGGACTGCGTAATAACGGCAGAGCCGCAAGGTAAATGAATTAACTTATCGAGCGAGGACAGCTCTCTGCGTTTGATTGTCAACTGCAGGCTTTGATTAGAGTGGAAGGCGATACAAGACTGGTTGTCACAACGGACACAGTTATGTAATCCCAGGGAATAACGGTCATAACACACAACGCTACATATTTAAACCGAAATAGAATATTTAGACAATTTTGTCTTCCTGGATATCCATTTTGATCCTAACATTCCTTTGAACTAAATCTCAAACAAATCTTAAAATATTAAATTCATGAATTAATCATTAATTCACTACTTTCGTGGTCCGCTCGAGCAATTAATACATGACAATTAATTAAGGCTTTTAGTTGAGACGAAAAAAGTTAATTGCACGAGCTGGATTCGAACCCACGACCTTCGACTAGATACGCCGCTGCTCTACCGTTTGAGCTATCGTGACCTCGATATTCTCGTGCCATTGGTTTTTTTCATTTCAGCTAATAAATGAGCTACCGTGATTTCGAGCCACTCCGTCACTAACTTCCCATCTCAACCTCAATGGCAAATAATTAATTAATTGTAAAATAATTATTTCGGTTAATTTTCTTTTATCTATGGTCTTTGGTTAATTGAAAAAGTTAGTTTCGCCAAGGTAAAGTTCATTGATGGCCAATAATTTTAAACGTTGATCCCAGATTTAAACAAAACCATGAAAACTGATTTTTATTAAAAGTACAAAAAAATATCTCGGTATAAAATTGAGTTAAATTAAAAAAAAACATCATCCCCCCTTAACCCTTATCAAAGCATCATTTTTGATACAGTTATCATAAAAAGTTTGGCATTTTAGGATTATTTAAAATATTTAATATTTTCTTATTCAAAATTCTCAGTTATCATAAAACCAATTTAGTATTTTAGGATTATTTCAAAAGAACTAGTTTTAGTGGTCCGCTTGATTGATATTTTTCAATTAATAAATGCTTTAACGTGTCGAGCTGAAGATCGTGGGTTCGAATCCAGCTCGTAACACTGACTATATCTTAACTAAAAACCATTATTAACTGAAAATTATTTAAAATTGTTTTAAAGGAAATAATTTATAGTTTTTCCCCCGTTCAAGTTTCAATAAGGTAAGTTTTAACATTTTTTGTATGTTTATTAATTATGTTAGATTTCATTTTATAAACAATGTTATTGACGTACTTATTAAAGAAATTAGCTAGTCGTTTTTAATCAGTAATTTTTTTACAATTATTGTCAAATTTGAAATTAGATTGTTTTATTTTGTTATCGTTATTAGCTGTCCTATTGATATTCCATAAATTTAAAATTTGTCTTTACAGTGTATTTTACATTTTTATTTTACATGAAAACGTTATTGTCACGCGCGGGTTCAAGTTATTAATTAAAATAATTAATACGGACAATTATGACTACGAAATACATGTTTCGGTTGAATAATTATCGAGTAACGGTCACTAATCTCTATAATAATTTATATTTAATCCTAACCAAGATAAATAACCTTTACGATCCAATGTTTTTTTTTAAACTAAAAACAGATAAACTGGTACAATGAAGGGGCTTAACCGCGATTACCTCCAAGAATGTGGAGTAGTCTGGGATAGTGAGAATGTTTTGTGATGAGCATATGTGATTTGTTAGCGTGAATGTCAGTGGCACTTCCGAGTATTAGTGGGTATGAAGGGGCTTATCCTCAATTAACTGAAGGAATTTCAAGTACCCTGAGTTAGTGCAATCTTCGTCTGGTATATCAATGTTATTTATTAGCGAGAATGGGTGGGCTTATTTCGAATTACACTGAAGAATATTTCATACGCTGAATGGGGTTTGTGAATGTAATTTACTAGGGCACTCCTACACGACACACAAAGACACATCTACACAAAAAATAAACAATTCGAACTGAAGAAGATTTCAATAAAGGTCGAAACGTTGCAACGATAAAGTGTTTTTCTAAAAATCTACGTAATTTACTACAGTGAATGCAAGGACTTAACTCCAATTCCACTGAGGAATTTCGAGTACTCTGAGGTAGTGCAATCTTTGCCTGGTGTGTGAATATAATTTATTAGCGTGAATGGATGAGCTATCTTCTACTACCAAGAGCAATATGGATTACTCTGTGTGTACTCTTTAGTAGTGTAAACTAAGATAGGGTAAACAAAAGAACGTGTTTGTTACCGTTCTGACATATAACATCATAATTTGGTTGGAGAAACAGTAAAGGAAATTACGATAAGATAAAGAAAATATAAGAAAACAAATGCAAGAAAAGAATGTTGGTGATGACCAATGTAGATTAGACTGCCGGCTCTAAAACTACAAATAAAACAACAAATTATATTTTTAAAAAATATAACATGATAGTACGGAGTATGTATTGTATTCAAAATATGTTGGTATTAAGTTTGTAATCTGAATGGAGAGTATAAATAATTCTAAAAACGTATTTAGCGAATTTCCGCAATATCAAGTCAGATCTTTAAAATCTAAAACACGGGGGCAAACCGCGTTCCTGGAGAGTGGGACCGTTTTAAACGAGTAGTAACAACGCAATTATGCAAATAAGCTACGGGGGGGGGCCCCGTTTCGAATAATTTTACCAAACTATGTTGACTTTTTGCCAACGCTCGTCATGGGCAATTTTCCGGGCAATATGAGCGCGTGTCGTCCGTTATGCTACGTATTACAACCAGCGAGGCGGAATTCGAAGTACGCCCGCACAAAACCATCGCCGCACCTTTATGCAAATTCATGTTGTTTCCCTTCAGCGCCCATCACGACGCCCTCCCCCAGACGATGTTTTCCTGTTATTTTATGAACGGAAAGCTAACAGACTGGTTTTAGTAAAATATTTGTTAAAGTAAAGACCGAAAGGGTTAAAAGTTTACCCTTTTATGATTGAAACGAGACAAGATGTACCACGTAACAGCAAAACGTTTGGTGGAGTCGGCAAATCGCATTTTGTCTTTGCTAAATGGACACGTTCTACCTTGACGCATCGGCATTTTTCTTTGACCTGTCTGAAGATGTAAGATGACTACATGAAGTCTCTTTATGTTTTCCTTTTTTTAAAATTCTTCTTTTCTCTTTTCGCATTGCCATGATATTAAATCAATATTAACCACACTAAAGCTTGCGTAAAAGAATCTAGGTAGAATAATTGTAGTATACAGCCATTTGGCTACCCACGGTTTGATGCCCCATGTTTTATCGACAATTCTCCTACATTGTGCCATTGATATGATGCCTTTCCAGTATATGTTATTAATATGACCTGACTTTAATTATATGAATAATGTTAATTATATAATTAACATTGAGGGTTTTTAAAATTACCTAATGTTCTTCTCCTGCTAAACATTATCAATTCTAGTTTAGCAGGATTAGTGGGGAAGAGTCTTAAAAATTGAATTTAATTAGGTTGTCCTATATCATCATCCTGGTCGGACTGTCATTAATGTTTTGAACGAGACGAGTTCTGGCTTCCCTCCATCTACAGCGGTAAGTGTGCCTGTCATTGGCCCATTTGTTTACTTTTCCAACTTTACCCCGTGAAATGTCCTATTTATTAAGTCAAAAGTTGAAGGCGAATTATTTAATTAAATTTAGTTTGCCAAATGTCAGCCGGAAGACGAGACCGCCGGAGGTGAAATGAGTTTTTACCTTTGGGAAATTTCACCTGAAATCAGATGAAAACTTGCAGGCCTTAGGAAAACAAGCGGGCCCGTGAATTTATGAGGAGCTCCGTTGTAAATGAGTCACTCCCTATCGGGACGCACCTGGCTCCGGAGCATCCGCGGCCACCTGAGCACCAGTCCGGGCCCATTACCGAGGCCGCAATCATTGCTCCGCCTATATGGGCTTTTGATGGAAACTTAATTGAAGTTATAAAAAGACGGCAACGGCAGATATTTTTTCCGTTGCCTACGTGCATTACATATGCAATGCTTTCTTAAAATCAAATCAGTTCCTGTCATTCAAAAACCTATACAGAACATATAAATACACTTTTTTTCCGTTCTTGAAATATTGCTATTTATTATCAACACATTTATTTATTATCAAAGTAAATAGATACTGTAAAAATACTTTCTGAACTCAAAAAATTGGTCTCATGTTTCCTTTCAACCTAGGAATCCCATTTTATTTTAGTATCCAAAGGTTGAATAGGCCCAAGTTATCCGTGGTTGAAATATTTTCATCCAACTTGGGCTTTTTCAATTATTGGATAATAATTTCTACAAAGCGTGGAGTTAGTTAAAAGTCTATCAAGTAAGTGGACCTGGACAATGCCGCCTGATTCACGCATTGCTTTCTAGTAATCATAAATCATGTTTACATATAGAAGGTTTTTCTTCGAGCACAAAATCCCGTCTACGTATATATATACATATATACACATAATGTTTTTATTTTTATGAAATCCATTTCGGAGGCTTCAGCTTCCCCTCTTTTCAGCCTTAGATCCTAAAATTAAAAACCTAGCAAAGGTTTTGATCTAGTAGATGTCATATTAGGCAGGACAATCGATGCCATTACTCGAAATTACAATTTTACTAAAAAGCACAAGGTAATGTTACCAGAACGGGAAGAATGGGACAAAGGAACTCCGCTAAAGCCAAACTCCTATTGGTGCGATGACGGCTCCAAAACCGGCAAAGGCACGGGGTTGAAGTCTTCGGGTTGAATCTAAAGACCGAACAGTAAACGTAAATAATCATGAGTTTTCCAGTCTGAAATCATAGCGATTGAACCCTTCACCAGGGTGATAAAAAGGTTAGGAATACATGCCCGGAATAGATAGCCATCTTCTCTGACAGTAAGGTTGATGCGAGGTGAAGGCAAAGCGTGTTCGGAACTGCATGGAGGTGAGGAAGTCAGTGGCACTAATGACCTGACCCTTGCATGGGTTCCTGGCACTCGGGCTTAGAGAGAACGCGAAAAGGCTAGCTGAATTTTGGCCAAAAATCTCTACGTCCTAAACCAGGATGGGAATACAGACGGAAGAACACACTTTATGTTCGTGAAGGTCTATGTATGTGCAGGTACGTGCAACTAAATAACAGAGGACTATTGTACTCCTCTGTTATTTAGTTGCACAAGAGGATACATCTTAAAATGGATCCTTAATGAGTCTGAAACCTGGTAGAACAATACCACCGGGAAGAGATTCATAGAAGGAACATCCGTAAAACTATCATAAGAATTACACAATAGCAACCGCAATCGAGCCAAAATTCTCGTTAGACTCCTGACGGGGCATTCGTTCCCGGACTCATCGTCACAGGTTGACAAGACGATCTTTAACGTCCGCACCTAGGCTAATAAGCCCTTAGCGGACGCCCCGATTCTCAAGATGAGAGCTGACGCACCGTAGGTGTAGAGGCTACGCACCCCGAAGGGCTGTTACCACCTCGCTCGCAGTTTGTCCGAATGGTAATGTCGCAGGCAAAGGGCTAGCAGGTCGAAATACATCGGCCTGCTCTCCCGCGTACTCCCTTGATAGAGAAGGCGAACTCTATCTCTCTGAGTGTAGAGGCTTCCCCAGCGTAGAAACTTTCGGGAACGTTCCTACAACGGTTGCGGATTGAAGTGATTGCTACCTACCCCATAGATGAGCTCAGCCTACGGTCAAAAATCTCTCGTCAAGCTCGCCTACACCGGTCATGCGCATTCGAGGGACGCCATAGGCCAAACCTAGGTGGTCTGATCCTTCACCTCTCGACGGGGCACGGCCACCTCAGAAAGCATATGCACCGAAGAGGAGTAGAGAAAAAACAAACACAATGCAGATATTGCCAGGAAGAAGAGGAGACCGCAGAACATATTTCATGTTTCCGTGAAGGTCTTTATAGGTGCAGATAAACCCTAGGACAAGAAAAACCACAAGTAATGTCCTACTCTACGTAGCTGCTGGCAAAACTGTGGAGGCTGGTTAAAAGCCTGGCGCTGGCCAGTGAGTTTTCCAAAACGGAGGAGGACAATAGATCAATTCAGGTCGAGGTGCAGTAGGCCTTGTCGGCTGCCTCTGATATCACTATCCCCATCCCTATCGATATGAGGATAGTTCATTCCACAATGACATAACGAAACCTACTTTAGGCTAAACATGTGGCAGGTGTCTCGCTTATAAAAAACGTCGTATAGTGTGACATACTTAGCCGACAAATGACTGGCCCTGACCTATTACAATTAACGAATAGGCATGAAACCAGAAATCAAAACCGACGTTGGGCATGAAAAAACATTGTTGGGTGTCTTCGATTATTAAGTTAAAAACATATTTAAATTAGAGGTCGGTGAGCACGTTTTTATTAAATTTATTAAATAACAATTTAAAATTAGATTCGACTGATAACGTCTGTAGTTTGCTCACTGGTGAAAACAATTATGAATAATAACCGCCTTTTCGCCTTTCGTGCAGTTGAGAGGTGGCGAAAACCTCTTTTTGAAATATTTTATTACGTTTTCAAGAATATAATTTAAATTGAGTATATCAGATATAACTCGATAACGCCTGGGAGCCGTTTATCAGAAAAATAGTTTAATTTTTTTTCAACGTAAAAGTAAAAAATAATGGATAACTACTTGGAGATGTCCGTTAAACAATTATCTTAACTCTGGTTATTTAAAACTTTCTTTCAAGTATTCTTCCTGCAAGGTTATGTTATCATGCATAAATTATTGTTGTTAGTGTATAGTCAAATTGAAATTTATGACCTTATCGTTTATCAGGCAGCTTCAAAATTTGGTGTGGAATATATTTTGAAACAAGCACCGACAACACTAGGTCTGTCGGGAGTGGGGGGGTTGAGAATGACGTCGCCGGCATTATAGTGAAAAATGATTCCATCCGACCCCCCCCCCCCGTAGGCATGAATAATGCATAAAACATTATTTAAGAAGGCAATGAAACCTTTCAACGACTTTTCCTAGTTTGAAATAGGTGGTAAAAGTGGAGTGACATTTGATGGGTGGCTCGTTCCAGCCGGAGGGGTGCGGAGAGCACGGCGTGATAACCGCCGAGTTTACACCTTATTGTTTCGGGGGTGACATTTCGAAAGGCGGCGGCGGGGGCGGGCCCGGCTTTTCCCAGAAGGGCTGCCTCCCGAGTATTACAATCCTCGAGACTCTCTTCCTGTCAGACGATTGGTATTACCAACTTGATTAAAGTCAATATTCCAGCCATGGTTAAACTCCTCTCTGAATTTAAATAATCACGACAGATTCAGTCTCTTACATTATGTAAAGAATGTGTTACAAATATTTTTTCTCGTTATTCTCTCGAGTTGTTAAATTAAAATGTTTGTTATTAAATAAATGAGAATTAATAATTAGAATAATCTTGGAATTTAATATTTTAATGCGTGGTGTTTAGTGACCGAAAATTAATGATTATTTTGAGATCGTGTAGGTTTAGAAAAACATTTTATTTATCGTACCAACGTTTCGATTTTATTGAGATCATCTTTAGGACCTGGAATTTACAAACATTGTTTCAATTTAACAGATACAATGTGAGATCCAGGATGTGGAAAAAGTGAATTTATACAATGCAAAACATATTTCTAATCACTCAAAGTGTTTATTTTCTGTGTGGGAGTAAAAATACTTTGATTGAAAATAAAAAATATATTTTGCATTGTATAAATTCACTTTTTTCCACATCCTGCAGGTATTTGTTAAATTTAAACAATGTTTGTAAATCCCAAGTCCTAAAGATCATCGGAATAAAGATCGAAACGATGGCGCGAGAAAGAAAATCTTTTTCTGAGACAAACATCGCACCAGATCGCATCTCACCATTTCCGAACTATCATCGACTAACTGCCACTAATCACCAGAAATTTTTATGTTACGTTTTTTCACGATTTTTATTGCGTTGATTTTCTTAATTGTTCCGGATTGGGACTTGCCCAGTACCCCGAGATCGCTGGATTGAACAAATCGTGAGATGCAGTCTGGTTTGATGTAGTTTTCAAACAAACAATTTCATGGCCCATCAAAGTTTCGGTCTTTATTGAGATCATCTTCAGGGATCAAAGTGTTTGCTTTCCGTGTAGCTACACGCGTTATACAATAATGGCACATCTACACTGAAAACGAACACTTTGAGTCCTGAAGATGATGTCAATAAAGATCGAAACGTGGCTCTATAAAGAAAATGGTTTTCTGAAACCAGAGCACATCAGACTGCATCGCACAACTTCCGAATAATCACAGACTAACTGCCTCTAATCACCTGACATTTTTGTTACATTTTGTCACGAATTTTTATTATGTTATTTTCTGAATTGTCCCGAATTGACACTTGCCCCGGTCCCATA
This sequence comes from Cimex hemipterus, assembly GCA_039619505.1. Classification (NCBI taxonomy): domain Eukaryota; kingdom Metazoa; phylum Arthropoda; class Insecta; order Hemiptera; family Cimicidae; genus Cimex; species Cimex hemipterus. Next base: position 14,847,548 of record CM077108.1, read on the forward strand.
GACCGCTGGATTGAACAAAACGGTATTCAGAAATCGTGAGATGCGCGCTGGTGTGACCTAGGTTTTAGAAAAACATTTTCAATTTCTCATTTTTATGGTACGTCAACGTTTCGGCTTTTATTGAGATCATCTTCAGGGATCAAAGTGTTTGCTTTCCGTGTAGCTGTTTTATACTTGTGTGTTGTGCTGAGAGTCTCAAGCTGAACACGACACAGAAAATGACACAATTATGACGCAAACACTCACTGTGAGCCCTGAAGATAAAGAACTTTTTTTAAACCTACGTCACACCAGACCGCATCTCACGACCCAAAATAATAATAAACACAAATGAAAATAAATACAAAATTTACACAGTTTGTGAGGTGTGAAAAATGTTGAAAAATGCGCCGGACGACAGAAAACAATCATTTTGAGCCCTGAAGATGATCTCAATAAAGCTAGAAACGTCGTACGATAAAGAACTGTTTTTCTAAACCTACGTCACACCAGACTGCACCTCACAATATCCTAATAGTCATTGACGGCCACTGAACATCCCAAATTTAATTTTTAATGTATTTCTTCTTTCCGAATTTTTACCTTATTTTATACATTGGTTTTATATATAAATATTTTTCAAATAAACCATTTGAATTCTACATTTCATTATCGTATATTCTACACTTCCATGATAAGATGTGAAAAATACTAAAATTTGTAATAAGCTTTTCAGTAGGGAGAAATTTGATTAGTTTTTACCAGGGACTGGACGAGTTCCCTCCTGAGTAATGCAGCTGTTCAGCTTATTATACTTTATCCCTCGCTCCATTTGTTTAGGCTCGCAACAAAAGTGTGCATTTGAGCTCACGGTGACCCGGTTTTTCTTCCATGGAAGAAGCTCATGTTTGAAGTGAGTAGGAACAAAATTCAGAATCGCGTAGATCCCCTTCCGTTGATAAGTGCCGTGTCAGTTTCTTTCAATTGCGTCCACCGGTCCCCTTAGGCGTCAGAAAAAGTCCAGAGCCGACGGTTGGGATCGAACCCACGACCGCGGGAGAGTCTGAAGTCTTAAACACTCGGCTACCGCGCCCCACTTAGTGGCCGTTAGTTAATGATTATTTGGAAATCATAAAATGCAGTCTGGTGTGTTGTAGATTAAAAAAAAAATCTTCTTTATCGGCCAATATTTCAACCTTTATTAAGATCATCTTCAGGGCACGAAGTGTTTGTTGATATGACTTTCTTGTATAGCGTGTTCACAGAGACAGTTTTTTTTTTCAAAGGTGAAAAAGCGTACTAAGGTGATTATAAACTACTATTTACAAACCTAGAGACCAGCAAATTTCAGGAAACGTACTTCATTTAATATCCGCTTTAGTGCTGCTTACTTAATTAATTTTTTCAAAGGCGAAAAAATTGAAGGAGGAAAGAAAAAACCGTGGCTGATGGATTGGTAAAATAGAATAAAAATTAAAATAAGAAAATTTAAGGAAATTTTGAAAGAATTTATTAAATTTTTTAAATTTCGGTTCCAAACGGAAAAAGTTTAAGTGTTTACTTATTTACCTACGACTGAAACTTTGCTTAAAATATTATTGCTTTATTATTCTCTAAAATAGAAGGCTTTTAAGATTCCAAATGGTTTTTAGTTATCTATGTGTTATCGTTTCTCTTAATAAAAGTCGGAACAGGTGGCCCAACAAACTATTCTCATTCCCACGACTGTCTTTTTGTAGGATATGTTGTTTACTCTCTCCCTGAACTGTATATTGTTGTTAACACAATTGTAAAACGAAAGCATTTATACTGCCTAATTAGTAAAAGAAATTTTGTTCTTCTTATAAAAAAAAAAAAAGTTACGGCCTTTATGTGAATAACGAACCGAAGGAGTTGCAATTGCTTTATACAATCTACGGGGTGATGAATTTAATTTTATTTTACACTATGATTTAAGTCCGCCCATCTAACAAAAAAGGCGAAAAGGGTCGGTCAAACCGGGTGAGTATACTCGCTAAAATGATCAAACAACTTAATTAAAGTTAATTTAAACCTGACATTACGTAGTTGGGTGGCACTATTAACAAAGCATTTTTTTCCGTTTGGCATGGAACGTAAATTATCCGATCGCGTGCTATTGCCGAAAATTGTTAATCAGTTTTATTTGCACATCGCTTTGAATAACTACATTAATTAACATTAAAACCACAAATTTACAATACGATAAAAACAATGGGCAACCTTGTTCAACTAAATAGGCGGTTTTAAACATTTTACATATACATAGTTATGTATGAATTCTACAGTTGTACATGGATAAAAATCAAAACCAAAAACCTTTCACCGTTTAAGTGTAAAAGTTTGCCCTCAACATTGGCCAATTAATATTCGGAAGTTGCTCTAGAAGGAATTTAACACAATGGTGAAATTCGGGTTGTAGTCGAGAAAAAGGCAGAAATTTTTTAATTCGCAAAAACCATAAATTCTAAATTATAGTCTGTATTTTTAAAGACATATAGACATGATAACAAAATTTCAAATCAATAATTAGTCAGATATGGTAAGATGTGTTCTGATATGAGGTAGGTTTCAGACAACGGTTTTCTTTATCGTGCCAACGTTTCGATCTTTAATAAGATCATCTTCAGGGACTGGGATTTACACACATTGTTTGCATTTAACATATACATTTAGGATGCGGAAAAGTGAATTTATACAAATTTGGTATAAAACACATCCTAAATGTATTTGTTATATGTAAGCAATGTTTGTAAATCTCTGGCTCTGAAGAGGATCTCAATAAAAATCGAAACGTTGGCACGATAAAGAAATTGTTTGTCTGATACCTACATCACACGAGACCGCATCTCACGATATCTGATTAATTATCGATAACGGTTACTAATCCCTACACATTTCAAATTTATCCTTTCTTTCCTACGCTTTTCTTTGTAATCTGTGACCAGGTTAAAACAAAAGAAGAAACGTAAAATAATTTCAATTTGTTTTTAACAATAATTGTATTTTGTGCGTGCGCAATTAATTTTGGTTGCCTCTCTCTTCTCACGTATTTTTCATTGTTCGTGCGTGAACAAATGTTCGTGTAATATACCAATGATTTATCTCTCACAATAACGGGATTCTTTATACGAGGTTTCCTTACAACGCTGTTCCTTTATCATCAGACGGATAGCAAACTTAGATTTTTTGTACGTGTAAGTACGTGATTCTCGTTTTCATTAAAATATTGTATTTTTTTAAGTTTTTAAGTTCATTAATAAACTCATCAGCGTTCAATATAAAAAATATAAATTTAGGAGTTTGCTGATTAATTGAAACTGTTCTGTAAAAATGCCGTAAACTTCCATTATATAAGCATTTACATTCGTAACTATTATTTTATACATTGTATTTATATGTATGTTATCGACACAAACACAAACAATTTAATCCAACGTATAAAACAATCATTACATTCCACAAATTAAACATTAAATAGATACATTTTTTCCCCGTGAGTACGTAAAAACCTCGTTTTTCCCGTATGACGCGAGAGCGGTTGAGAAATGGGGCAAAGCCGAAGATGATCAATTGAAAGCTTATTAAATTTTCCTATCGACAGCTATAGGGCGCCGCTCCAGAACGATTTCCCGGCCCCTAGCACAATTTTAACTTTTGAAAATTGAAAATCTAACATGTTCACGCATTTTCCGAATTTACTCCTCAATGACTGAAGTAAGGAAAACATCTCGAAAAACTATCTTGTTCAGCGTAAAATTTTTGAAAAATTAAAAAATATCAAAGCCTGTGACTTAAAAGGCATGGCTGATGTGTTGTTGCACAAGGCAAAAAAAATAATAAATAATAGGCTGAAAAAATATTAATTGAAAAAACCAGGTGGTATTTTTTTTGGTAGGTAGTGGATTTAAATATTGGCAAGTAAAGAATTAACAAATGTTTTTATAAAAGTTCCCTACAAATATTTTTTTAAAAAGATATGTCTAAAATTTTGAATTTTTAAAAAGATGTAATAATAAATTTAGACATAAACTACTATATTA
>CM077108.1:14851597-14877233 GCA_039619505.1 Cimex hemipterus
AAAGAGAATTTTACTCAGCCTTCACTTTTGATGAAGTGCAAAAATAAGTTAATTTGTTGCGAAAACCAGGTGGTTTTTTTTATAGGCAGTGGATTTAAATATTGGCAAAAAAGAATTAACAATTCTTTTTCTAAAATTTCCTTTACAAATTTTTTTAAAATATATATCTAAAATTTTGTCTTTTTAAAAACTTTAATCATAAATTTAGACATAAACTGTTATATTAAAATAACTTATAATTTTACTGTTCAAAACAAAACAGGAAGGAAAACTCGTAAGGTGGTGTTTGAGAGAGGAAGTTGATGCCCGAGTGGATAGCTCAAGTGGTATAGCAGCGGCGTATCTAGCCGAAGGTCGAGGGTTCGAATCCCGCTCGTGTCATTGAATTTTTTCATCTTAACCAAAAACCTTAATTAATTGTAAGTTTTAAAACAAAGTAAAACACTCCAGTTATTTTAAAAACTTCATTTTACCGAAAAAAAGGAGATATGCTCAGCCCTCACTTTTGATGAAGTACAAGAATAATTTAATAATATAATAATAATGTAATAACGAACTAGTGTTGATGGGACGTTTCACCGTGAGAAAACCGAACAATTTATTCACCAAATTGTAAAACAAAGTTGCCAAATTTCGTGCGGTTCCCACAGGTGAATAGCGTTGTCACGACATCGGCGAAGATCGTACGTCTTGTCTTTCGAAGACAAGAGATTTCATTATTTCCCCTGTTCTTTCCATGCAAAGCGGCAGACAAAAAGGCGAGTGGTGGCACAAACCTCTTTAACATCGGGTCAATGTTGTAATATGCCACCAGTGTAAAGTCTTTACAAACCGGTCGAATCCTCTCAGAATGAATAGATGATAAATCGTTGGTTCATTAATTTTAGATCGAAGTGAAAGGGTGGAAAAAGGAGGCGTGCTCAACAAGTTGAACAATACACGAGTCGACGAGGTTTTAAAGAAAATAACAACTATCCGCATTTGTTCTAAATATTTTTTTTCTAAATCCATAATTAATTAGAATATCTATTCTTTTATGAACTTAATAGTCATAAGAATTAGGATTTTCACCATTTTTTGTATTTATTAATTGAATAATTACCATCTTCGCTAGTTTGCTGTGCCAAACACATTTAGGATGGGAGTCTTTTTATTGACTGGCAAGGTGAGGAAAATCACTTCATCTACCAAGCAAGACTGGACAGATTCACCTGAAATGATTGAAAACTTCAAAACTGTAAATTACACGTACTCTTAGTAAAACTGTATGGCCATCGTAATCGTTAAATTGTCCGTACATGCCCTTATGATTTTGCGCAAAAGCCGGAGGAACCATCAAAAATTTCTTGTACTTTTTTGGGTGAAGGAATTCGTTATAAATTGGCCAGGGGCAATCGAGGGAATAAAATCTCCCCAAATTCTACGTCTATCACGATAACCGCTAATCACTGTGTTACAGCGGTCCCCGTCTGATCAGGGACATAAGAAGGGCAAGGCAGGAGATATTATCTGTATACTTCCGTAATTACATATTTTGTAGCGAGAACAGCATCTCAATTGTGATCAGAAATCATTGATCGATGAAATGAATTTGACATCAATTTACACAATTATATTTTTACTCGATTCATAAATGTATTGGTTACATTTTAGAAGTTTTGTTTCCTTTTTCAAGGTGGAACGGTTCTAATTTTTAACAGTTTTGCATATTTTATCAAACTCAATTAAATAGATGTTATTTTATTTTTAAATGATTTTTCTTTGGGGGGGGGGGTTAGAAGGATTGTAGCTGCTGGTGGGAATCGAACCCATGTCTCAGGCCTACCAGCAAATTTTGAGCCTAAAACATTTCCCATTATTCCCTTGTTTAGTTAGATGTAACATGATTGATGAATGATAAAATGCAATTCAGCTGGACAAAAATATAGAAAATAAATATCTCTGGTAATAATCATTCTTCCTAATTGTTTATGGTTTCATATTTTTCCTTAACAAAGTGTAATATCTTACAAATTTACTATCAAAACTCATGACGCTTTAAGATAAACAAAAACCAAGGAAATCGCAAGCCGAATACCGTTTCAGAAAATAGTTAGTGTCAGAATACTTCAGAGATAAATTATTATATCAATTTATAAACACTTTTCTTTTTTATTATAATTATTACCATCTTTTTCATAGATTTTTGAGCTTTAGCATCAAAGAGAGATATAAAGCATATTAAAACGTGTTCGGCTGTTGAACGGCCGACATTGTCCTACAATAATGCTTCGTGCATACAAGGGTGATAAGTTTTCCCCAAGTCAACAGAACATCAAACACCACTTTATTCAAGGGATGAGAAAACCTCCGACGAAAAGTCGAAAACTTAGACTAAGTAGCTTACTATGTCAAGTTGCGAATGCCTGACGCAGCTCAATAGTGACCTGGGTTTTTATTGAAAATGCAAAGGCTTGCAAATGTCAAATGTCATCAAGATGAAGAGGCATTAATATAATTTCAAAATAAAATGATGATGATGCTAAATGAATCAACTATTCTGTAGCGTTAGATTGGACTGTTTTCCTTGGCGAGACTCGTTCTGGCTTCAAGCCATATCGGTCAGAATCGGATTTGACAACAAGACCAAATAGACACAATGGTAAATCAAAACTATATTAGAACTATTTTTTTTTAGATTATTAGACAAAATGCGTAATTATAATATGATCATTGGATTGACACAATTACAAAAGTAAGCTTAATAGAAATTAACAACGAGCAACCATTTTATTTAGAAAAAGTACTTTAAAAAACTTAAACTTCAGATTTTGCCCTCAGTGTTTGGTGTGTCCGGTGGTTTTTATCATTTCGCTTTCTTTGTGCCCTGTGTTCACTTCTTGAGGCTACGCACAACCCTGATCTATTCAAAAAGACTGGAAAATTTCTGAATGATTGTGAGTGATTACAAAGGAATGATAAGGAGAGCAAAATTGTCGGAAACAACCAACTACAGATTCATCAACGGAAGAAAACGAGAACATACCCCAATATCTTGTTTGTCACGTAAAATGTACCGTTTATGTTATAATTAATGTTTTCATTATGGAGCTTTTGACAATGATGAAATATCAAAAGACAACTGACAGTTTAAATGAATCAGCAGGCCAAAATGGGCGCGGTAGTGGCTGCAACGGGTTAGGCATGTATAAGCGCTCATCTCTGTAAGAGGTCCGCCCATGGATTCAATCCCAATAGTCTTGTAAATGTGCTGAGGTTGTTTCATAAAAAACTTGCACCCCGAGGATACATATAACTTCGTAAGTGAAACACCCTCTTTAAAAAAAAATCAAACTACAGATTCATCAACCCAATAGAATATCTCCATATTTTGACTAAATAACCTGTTAACATGCCAAAATATTTAATATTCCAATGCAAAATATGAAAAATGGAGGCTATCATTTAAAAATAAGAATTTCATTGATGGTCGAATCGAGGTCGAAAAAATTAAATCGATCTTGCATGAACAAACTATATGAAGGGGAGTTTCAATACATGCTTTTTTCGTCTGTAAAATTGCAAAGAAAAAAGTGGGATGGGCGCAATAGCTTAGACACCCTGTACAAGCACAACGTCATGTACGTAGTGTGAAAGGGAACGGAGTACAAAACGATTCAGGAAGTAGACCAGAAATGTTTATTGTTCGGAATAGCACAGTTTAAAAAAATGGCCATAACGATACTTGTAACATGGTTCACCTTAGGCACGGTCGGAGAAGAGTAGGCAAAACAATAATGGCAGGGAAATGGAAAAGAAAGAACCCATTGGTAAAAAGTTGGCCGAGTAAAGTAAAGTGGAAAGTTCCGAGAAACCACTTGGTAAGAAAAGGGGGCGGACGCGATGGGATCCTTTCAGGAGATATAACTGAACATAACAAAGGGGCTGCCCCTTCAAAGAGCCGGACCCCGTGAAATTATTTTTACATTCCCACTCCGAAGAGTTTCAGCCGAGTTTTTAAGTTGAGAAATTTGCAAAGTTGGCCTGTTTGTTCAATTCAAAGACCTCGAGGAACGAGGCAAGTGCCAATTCGGAACCATTCGGAAAATCAATATAATAAAATGCATCATAAAAATGGGTGGTGATTAGTGATAGTGGATAATTAATCAGAAATCGTCTAGTGCGGTCTGGTGTGATGTAGGTTTCAGAAAAACATGTTTTATCGTGCCAACGTTTCGATCATTATTGAGATCATCTTCAGGACCTGGGATTTACAAACACTGTTTAAATTTAGCAAAAACATGTAGGATGTTGAAAAAGTGAATTTATACAATGTAAAAAAATATTTTTTGTATTCAATCAAAAGAAATATTTTGATTGAGCGGATCGAAGTGGTAGAGCGGCGGCGTATTAAGCCGAGGGTCGTTGGTTCGAATCCTTCTCGTGACACTGACGTTTTTATCGCAACCAAAACCTTAATTAATGGGAAAAAAATTGTTTGGTCAATCGGACCACGATGAAAGTAAGAAAAATGAAGTATACTTCACTAAAGCCCTCCGTGGCCATGTCATTTGTCGCCGAGAATTAAACAGATTACACGACCTTTGAACAAATGGCAAAAAGGAGGGAAAATTCAAAAGGTGGGGGATGGGAAGTTGGTACGGTCCGAGTGGATCTCGTGACACTGGCAGGTTTAACTCAACCAACTTAATTAACGGAAAAAGAATTTATTTGGTCAATCGGACCACGAAACGTAATAAAAAGATTGAAACGTTTGAACAATAAAGACATCGTTTTTCTGAAACCTACGTCAGACCTACTATCAGCCGCATCTCCCGATCTCCGTAGCATCAAAATTCTGAAGTGGTCAAAGAAAAAATTTGGGTATGGATAATATTAATATTGCAAAAAAATCAGGTCATTGTGTATTGCATTGTACAATCCACATTAATTAGCATAATTTTGTAACCGTTTTACCTACAATTCAATGATTTTTCTCTGTAAATTAACTTATTATTCAAAAGAAATCAACTCACGCCGAAAGAGTTATTAGGGGCGGTCATAAGAAAAAAAAAGCGATTAGCCACTATCGTAATTATTGGCTCGGATTCATTATTCACTGGTTCCACGGCCCATTGTCAATTAGGGAGGGCTGAGCCGTATCAGCGAGTCATTAGCACCACCAGTGGCAAAAAGTGGCCAAACGCTTAATGCTCTCCTCTTTTTGGGTCTTTCAGAAATTCCGCGTTCACCGAACAAAATCTCTTGGACGAGCTTAATTTGCAGACAGAAAATAAAATACGGAATTTGTGCAAGTTCCATACTGATCGATTCTTTACCAAGTCTGGGCGAAAGTGATGTAAAACAATGCTATTTGCAAGTTGAAAAAGCTAAAATAACTGATCACATAAATAAAAAATTTAAATAAAATTCGCAAACTTTTAAAACCGCCTCGTTTTGCCGGACCACTTCTATTAAAACCTCATGATTAATAATGTTTAAATTTATGCGACGAGTATTATTTTATGAACATGATCACTTTTCTCCTGGCCGTTATGGAATATCATCTACGTTGTATTGTAAAATCCATTACATTTAGTGGTCTATTGACTAAATTACTTCTTTCAATTAATTAATGTTTTTTTGTTCGGTTTTGGTTGAAATGAAAAAGTTTGCACCACCAGCGGGATTCGAACCCACAAACTTTGGCTAAATATGCCACTGCTCTAACAACTTGAGATATCGTGACTTCGATCCACGCTTCGATCGAACACCAACTCTCTATCCCAGACTACAAGCTTTAAAAAAATGGAAAAAGGAGAAAAGAAATCGTATTTTTTCGACAAAATGCAAAATTTTTGGGCATTTCAGAAGCGCAATCCAAAACGTGGGTATACGGCTGGAAGTTAATTGTATGAAGAACGTTTGAGGAAATCTGCAAACGACCTGGAGCTTGTCGGTATTAAAAATTATCAAACAAACATTTCAACAAAATTCCAAATTTCAACATTTTTGTGTTTTCGTGTATGTTTTTTAATTGTACAATCTAAATGGTTTTGGGGCGTCGGTGGCCGCAACGGTTTAGGCGTTGATATGACGCTCATCTCTATAAGGTGAAGGTGCAGGGTCCATCCAGCGGCCCTGCGTTCAAACCAGATATACAAATATGCTTTTTTTTCAAAAACACCGGGACCCTGAGGGTTGATAAAACCTCTGGTGTTGCGAACCTTCGATTTAAAAAAAATCAGTGTAAATTGGTTTCCTTACAAAACCTTTAACGTTCTTTCAGGTGGCACAGACCAGATTTTTCTACAATAAGTAATTCTGACGGTTATAAGCCCAAAACAGGGGTTTATAAAAGGTTGTTGATTGCATACGTATAGTAGAAACACCTACCTAAAATTTTGACGCAACATACAACAAACATCGAAAAAGATGTGTATGTACATATAAGAATACGTGTGATTAGTTTAGTAGTGTGAGTGAATGGATGAATTGAATTGCTGGTATGTGCTTATGGTGCAGACGGATCCCAGGTAAATACAACGATAAGACGAAAATTGATTACAGGAAAAAGAGCTTAAAATGCAGAGAAACCGGCTATGACGAGTAAAAAAGGACGGTTTATAAGTTACGATTGGAACTTAAAAATGCCTAATCTGTTTGATCTTTACAATGTGGTAGGACGGTGGTGGCACACTCAATACGACACGCAATAATGGCACATTTACACAGAAGACCAACACTGAGCCCTGAAGATGATCTCAATAAAGTTCGAAACGTTGGCACAATAAAGAAAATGTTTTTCTGAAACCTACATCAAAGCAGACCGCGTCTCACGATATGTGAATAATCGATTAACGGTCACTAATCTCTACACATTTCTACACGAGAATGTTTTAGTGTATCTGTTACCAATGTTGTTTTCTGTTTTTATTTTCATCTTAAACTTTCAATGTAGGCAATAATCGTTCGAAATAGTGTTAATAAATACAGATAAGACGACTTCTAATCAGACAGTGGACCGAGCCAAGCGGTGGGCAGTTGCCAATAGTGCAGGAGCCTGGGAGCGATGTTGGCAGTGGCCCATTCCTCCCTTGTACCATTGTGCGCGACTCGCCGACTCAAAAGTACCGACTTTACATTGACGTCTGTTTGGCACCTCGGACGAGACAAGAATTTTTCTTGTTCTGCTCCGATTAAGTTAAAATTCGGCGAAAGAAGTATATTTGCTATTAAGAAAGGGAGATTTTGCTCATTTAACACAAAACAGTGTAAATACAAAGCCGCTGATTTTCGAGCGGCAAGAAGCGTTTCTATGTTTGTAACACGATCGCGCAGAAGAACGAAGTAATGAAGTTCGATCTGGCAAAGCATCAGTGTATTATCGCTCAACGGAAGGGGATATACCTCTTCAAAGGTGTGATATAAAAAAATCCCAGACATTTTCAAGATACAATCAAAACTGATCAAAAATGAATATTACAATATTACCCATTTTTTAGTATTTACTTTCCTTAGTATTATAACTTTGTTTCTTATTAAAAAATTATATATTAAAATATAATAAAAGATATAATTATATAAAAATATTGGAAATTATTGTTCTTTACTGACGTAAAATTTAATTGTGATTTTGAAAAATAAAAGGATTTAATTCAATATTTTTGTTTATGGGACACAAACATTTTTTTATGAATACCGTAGTATAATGTCCTCTGTTAGCTAAACCCTTTGTATACATGTTATGTATATTGATAATTAGGTTGTCACTAATTTTGTAAGGAATTTCTCTCTGCATATGTCATAGATCTTGCACCCAACTGACTTATGGATGGTGATCAAAAAGGATTCTCTGCACCGCATCCTACATGTGCTTAAATGAATTGAGATCAGGAGACAATGGGAGAAGGGCAGATGAAAAATTCCCAGGATTTCTAAACACTGATAAACAACTTTGTCTCTAATAAGGTTTGGAAATGTAAACTAAAAGGTCAAACACCCATTATTAGAAATGGGGACTGATTATATGACGAAACAATTTTTACCACTTCGTATAAAATCTCAGTGGACTAAAAAGGAAAAGAAGACCACAGGAGACCATCAGATACAGTGGTATGGAATGGCTCCAAAACAAAAAAAGGAACGGGACCGCACATTTTCTGCACATTCCCAAAGCATGAGCAATCAAACTCATTAGGCAAGTACACTTCGGTCTTTCAACCAGAAATTGTGACTGGGCCGAATTTTGGAAACATTTAGTCACCCCGTGGTACAGATGGCCATACGCACTCCCCCGTCTTTGCAGACAGAATCTTGCGCACTGGCCCCTCCGTGCCTCTGATAAGGCACCCGCCGCCCGCGCCGACCCTAAGCCGACGCGAGTACAGATTGTGCGTTAGAGAGGTCGCCACGTTCTCTGGACTGCACCATTATTTTGTGCCCGGAAACCCCCCTTGCAACCAAGGGTTGGGAATCACAGGAAGGAATGAAACTCGGATCGAGAAAGAAGGGAATGAATGTCTACCCGAGCTAACCCTCACGGGCGCCCGGGCCTAGTGCGTTCGAAAGACTTCCAAACAACATCGCAAGCCCGCAGGGAGGGCGGGGCGGAACGGCCCTTCAAGAACCGAACATATCAGTCCTATCCCAGCCGCACGCCCCTACGGAATCCGAATTTAATCTCGCCGTCGCCTCCACAAAAACAGCTCTTAGGTGACGACCGATACCTCAGGCTTTCACCGTGACCGTTACGGTCCAGCTACTCCCCGAAGGCCGAATGCCGCTCACCACAGGGCGCGAGAGACTCTGATATGACGAGGGAGAAGCAGAACAGCGACCCAAATGCATGGGTTGATTGCTACCTCTCGTGAGGCCTGGGGCGGCTCCCTCGCTCCGCCGTACCCCTCCCGGGCCCAGGACCCCAGTCGAGCTCTCGCAGGTCCCGTAGGACCTGGTACTACTCAAGGGCAATCCCAGCACCCGGTCTTTCAACCAGAAATGCATGCCATCAACGCTTAGGCCCTGGAAAATCTTAAAAGAGGCTACACTGCCAAAACAATCCTTATAAGATGAGATAGCCAACCCGCCATTAAAGCATTAGCATGTAAAATAGTAACATCAAAATTAGTCAGCAAATGCATCCAAAATCTCCAAAACCTGGGGAAACACAACAATCTGATGATATCTTGATGCCCGAGCAGGGGGAATTTTGGATAACGAGAGCGCAGACAGACTGGCCATAGGAGGATGTTTTAATTCTTTTCAATTAATTAAGGTATTGGTTGAGATAAAAAGTCAGTGTCACGAGCGGGATTCGAACCCACGACCTTCGCCTTAATACGCCGTTGCACTACCCACTTGAGCTATCGCGACTTTGATCCACTCGGGCACTTCCCACCTTTCGAATTTTCCCTCCTTTTTGCCCTTTTTTAAATTCGAATCCCGCTCGTGACGCTGACTTTTTATCTCAACCAATACTTTACTTAAAGATTAATTAATTGAAATGAATTTATTAATAGGGAAGAAACCTGCCGACTTTAGTAATGTTTAGTGTTATATCATTTCAACATTGAAAAAAAAAATCAATTTAAAAATGTAAAAAAAAACAACAAGAAAATAAATAATAGGTAGCAATAGACAAGAAGAGGTGGGCTATATTTATCTGCAATTAAGAAAGTGTTGGGCTCAATGTGTTTACCCAAAACTCGGTAGTCCCTAGACAAACATATTTCCTTATGTAGCCCAAGGCAGTTAACCGTATATCAACACGCGAAAATGTGAAACAACTGAGAAAAATGAACGCCCCCCACACCGCCCAGAGCGCAAAAAGCCCTAAATTTACTACTAACTGCCATCTGCGACGGCCATATACGAACAGCAACAACCCCTACCCTATTATACACCCATTATACTTATATTCTTATACATTTATCTCTTTTCCGGGTACATGTGACGGAAAAAGGGCGAAATAATTGGAATTCAACGACTATTCTTCTTAATAGAGGACCACATAGCTCTATTTTTTTCTTTCCGAAAATGGCCTTTTAAAGGGATATCTCTAGAGGGAAATTATTCTAGCAACTCATAAATAATTGCATTTGATTCGACTTTAATGCCACTCCAGTGTCTTTCTAACATCTTAATCTTATAACTTTCAAGGATTTCTACGACTTGTCAAAAAAACTATAGTCAACGATTTAAAACCTTGTAAATTAGTCTGCATTGATCTCCAATTATCGAACAGAATAAAGTAAGGTTTTACCAAATTAATCATCAAATTCTAATACAGAAAAAACTCAAACATTCAATTTTTTAAAAGTGGAAATCCTAAAAAAAGAGGAAAATATACAGATTTACAATACATCTATAAAAATTGAAAATATAACAACAATAAAATATTCAATGTGAGATTCTTGCATTATTTCAACGATTGTATATATAATGTTGAACTGAAACTGCCTTGTCTTCTCTATTTTTACATAATTTCTATTAAAACACTAAAAGTAAATATCTCTTACAAATTTCCTTTTCTCCAAGATTACTGACATTAGACTATTACAAAAGAAAAACTTTCAGGTTCAAAGCTTCCGAAAAATATTGTTTTTAAGGACTTCCGAGCATATGTCTTTAGGGAATGCTCAATAATAACTGCTCCCATTTAAAATAAAAACCGTTTATGCATCAAATGCATAAAACTATCAACAACTTCTGATCGGTTTTAATTGTGTAAGCCAATTCTGACAGATTACAAAATTCACCTTAAGCGTTTATATACCGACTCGCCCTGTGCGGTCCAGAACTGACGAGAGACTATGGACCCCTAGGTTAGGTTAGGTTAGGTGGCAAAGGTACTAGGAGGTGGGGTTTGTGTGCCCCAGGCACTACAGCCTTCTGGCTTATTGTACCTTCCTAGTTCTTTAGTTTAGTCAATAGACTCGATCCTTTTACTCAGGATTATCAAGTCATTGACTGTTATTGCTTCAATGTGGTTCTCTGAGTCATTTCTGTGCGTCAGATTGAATCTCCATTGAGCCGTTGCTCCGCATTCGAAGATGATATGAGTAACTGTATGTTACTGTACTGCTAGAGTTTATCCACTTTTGGATTCATTGTGCGATGGAGGATTCTATGTTTGTTTAGAACCCAAGGATAGGCTCGGGGCCTATGTATGGTCTTGCGGATCCTCTTCTGGCCAGTCTGTCTGCTTCTTCATTACCCAAAATTCCCCTGTGCCCTGGCACCCAGGATACCGTTACCTTGTTGTGTTTTCCCAGGTTTTGGAGATTTTGGATGCATTCACTGACTAATTTTGATGTGATTCTTGTACATGTCAGTGCTTTGATAGCTGCTTGGCTGTCTGATCTTATGAGGATTTTTTGTCAGTGTAACCTCTTTTAAGATTTTCCAGGGCACAAGCATTGATAGCATGTATTTCTGCTTGAAAGACCGAGGTGTACTTCCCTAGTGAGTTTGATTGCTCATATTTTGGGCTTGTACAGAAAACTCCTGATCCGGTTCCTTCAGTTGTTTTGGAGCCATCCGTATACCATATCATTGTGTCCGATGTTCTCCTGTGTTCTTCCTCTCCTTTGTAGTCTGTTGAGATTTTGTAGGAGGTCGTGAAGGTTGCTTCCGGGACCATATAGTCAGTCCCCATCTCTAATAACGGGTGTGGACCCTATGGACCCATAACCAAACAAAGTAAAAGAACAATTAAGAAAGATCGACGCAGATGGGAAGAAGGTCGTGTTGGTGTGGCCACATAGCGGTAGCCGGATATAGGGATAGAATGCAAACCCCCTCGTTGCCTGTTCAGTATTCCCAGAGGATTTAAAATTTTGGAAATCAGATATAGTTTGATAAGTTGTGAAAGAAAACTGGAGAAACGGCTTGGCTTAGGAAAACGTAAATAAGAATATGTGGTGTTTAGTGATTGTTAACCGATCATTATTTGGAAGTCGAGAAGTGCCATCTGGTGTGAGGTTTTAGAACAATATTATCGTTATTATACCAACGTTTCGATCATTATTCAGATCATCTTCAGGGCCTGGTATTTGTAAATATTTTTTCAAATTTACAAATATATATAGGATACGAAAAAATGAATTTAAACAATGCTAGAAATTTTGTATTAAAAAAATTATACTATGGTAGAAAAAAATTGGGATTAAAAAATGAAATGAAAAACAAAAAACGAAAAATGCCCAAACGTAGGGACAATTCAAAAGGTGGGGCTGAGATAGGAAGTTGATGTTCGGGTGGATCGAGGTACGATAGCTGTTAGATAACTGTTAGAGCAGCGGCGCATCTAGCCGAAGATCGTGGATTCGAAACCCGCTTGTGCCACTGCCTTTTCTTCACCACAACTAAAAACCTAAATTAATTGGAGATAGGTGTTTTCAGGGCTCAACGTTTGCGCTGAAAGTATAATAATTTTTTACATTTCTATTACTATTATTTATTAATATACGACCACCCTTACCGAATTTTTTTAACACTCATGCAGTTGCGGAGAGTACATATCTGCCTTAGCCATTTTCTTTTTTTCTTTTATTTCCTTTATTATTTTATTTGCAATATATATTCTACTATGGTTGTTGTTTTCTGTTTTATATAGTTATATTTATAATAAATATTTATTATTACCGTACAATTAATAATGAAATTTATGAGAAAGCATATGTAATTTACATGTAAGAGATGACTCATTTCATGTGCTATGCTGTACTGGAATTGAGTCCGACTTCATTCGCGAGTTAATTGAATTACTCAAACGCGTTTCCGCTTTGAACACACTCTTCAGTGAAGAACTGTCAGCCGCGATGCATTAGGCGTTTGGAGGAATTCAATTTTCCATCCTCGTCTCTGAAAGATCCGAGATGTTCTTTGATTCTATCGATTAATTGCCATCTAGTCGATCGAGTGTATTTCTTGGGTTTTGGTACACAACACAGAACTTAAAAACCTTCTCGGCAAGAAAAACCAGGAGAGGGAAGAAATTCCTAAATTTCTAACTGGGCATCGTCCCTTAATTAAGTACGCCCGACGAGGGAAGTGAGATTTGAGTCGTCAGATATGTGGGTCCCACGCCTCTTTGTTCAAAATAGACCCTACTTATGTATAATAAATTTGAATAAAGTTTGATCAACCTGGAATAATCTTTGATTAGAATCACCTTTGTTTCTTTGTTTTGCTGATTTACATATTTTTTTATTTTAGAGGCAATAAAGTCAGCAGACGAATAAGCCATATGCTTTTGCAAAACTCAACAATTTTCTTAATAGTAGATGATGTGGTTTGGGAACACATATTGAACCGGCACATGGGTACTTACTGGGTCTGTCTTCACTCGCGGTTTTTTTTTTTGTGAGTTAATCAAAAGCGTTTCCGCATTACGCCGTCTTTAGTGAAAAACTGTCTGTCATTCGGTCTGGGTACGGTGTATATTGTGTTGCGTCCGTCGCTTGTCGCTGGGGGCGTTGCGTTCGGGGTTCGTTGGTCGGTCTTGGTGGGGGTTACTTCCGTTGTGTTTTGTTGGTTTTTTTGGTTTTTTCCTGGTGTTGGTTGCAATGTTTTGTTCTTCTGACCATTTGTTTTTTGTTTGTTTGTTATGAAGTGTTTTTAGTGGTGTGTGATTGTCAGTTTATTTGTGCGTTTATAAGTTTTCCGTTTTTAAGGGATTTTTAAAAATTATTTTACTTATTTTTTAAATTATTTTATTAATAAATGTAAGGTATTAATAAAAATCTATTATAATTATAAGAATATATAAACAGAAAACAACAATAATAGTAGAATATATAATATAAATAAAATAATAATTTGAAAAAAATTAAAATGGGCTAAGGCAAAATCTGTGGAACTGCATGAATGTTAAAAATTCGATAATGGCAGTAGAATATTAATAAATAATAATACATAGTAATGTACAAACCGTGAGATTGAACAGACTCTGAAAATACTTTCAACCTTATCATAAAACTTGAACTATTTTGATTGAATCTAAAGTTTTCTAGCATTGTATAAACTCATTTTTTTGTATATAAAATTTCTAGTATTTGTAAATTCATTTTTTCACATCCTTCATGTATTTGCAAAGTTTAAACAATATTTATAAATCCCAGGCGCTGATGATGACCTCAATAAAGATCGAAACGTTGGCACGATAAAGAAAATGTTTTCTCCTACGCCACACCCGACCGTATCTCACAATATCTGAATAGTCACTGACTAAGGGTCAATAAACACTACCATAAAAGCTAAATTTATTGAAATTCTAATGAGACAAAACCAGCGTAAAGAAAAATTAACGAAATTAACGCACAAATTGAAAAATAAAAGATAAAACATTGTTTCGCCTACTCAAACCAAATTAAAAGCCAAATTGTGAGGTTTGCCCGATGAAAAACACTCGACCCGTTGACGTTGCGGTTCGTTGAGCGACGTAGAAAGGCGTGCATCACGCGACATAACCACCTGACGTATTCAATGATCCCTTGAAGTGGCCCTTCATTCCATGAAATCCAGTGCGATACGTCTACCAGATTGACAATTTTTTATTCTAGAGTGGTACGCTTACATGATATACATATGTATACATAAATATTCACAGTGGAATATTTCGTGAATTTTTCAATTATTATTAACTTTACTAGTTTTCGTGACTTGACCAATTAATAGCTTATATTTAATTAAAAACGAAAAATGGCTAAAAGTAGGGACAATTCAAAAGGTGGGGATGAAATGGGAAGTTAGTTTCCGAGTGGATCGAGGTCACGATAGCTCTCAGGTGGTAGAGCAGCCACGTATCTAGGCGAAGATCCTGGGTTCGAATCCCGCTCATGACAGTGACATTTTTTTATCTCAACTAGAAATTTTATCGGTGAAGTATGAATAATCGTAATGTATCGACCACTTTTTCACTTATGAACGCTCAGAATCGCCAAGAACTGTGACCTGAATACGAATAAATAATCATTTTATTAATTAATGAATAATATTATCATATTATATGAATAATATTGTCCAATTTTTCTGTTGATTTAATTAGGTCAAAGAAGGCTTTGGTTTTTTTTTATGAACGTGCACAAAGCCGAATACACGTTGACTGGGAAGGACCTAGGGGATCACAAATCCACCGAAGCCCCCGTCCAAGCCCGGCCGTACATTCTGTTGACTTATTATTGAATTAATTACGGCCCTGCAAAGGCGGCTGACTTTTTCCCTTCGACTTCGGCCTCGTCCGGTCCACCCTTTTGAACTCCACGTAATTCGAAGATTCAATTACCTCGAACGAGTGGCCCGTCAAAGCGAGGAGACATGAGCCGCACCACCGCGCACAGCTTAAGAAAAAACAACCGGATCAAGTGATTTGTACAAACATTGATGAAAATCACATTGAAAATTAACCATCACCTTGAAATCTGTCATTAAAAAAGTTCATCTCTCCCTAAATTTGAAGTAGTTTAGGCTAGATCTCTGCTTATTGTTAAGCAAACAAATACATTGCATGTTGTCTAACTATTAAAAGGGATTTTAATTAACCTTACTTCATGATCAACTGTTTCTTCATTTTCAAGATAGCCCCTACGCAGTATGGCCTAATTAACCGACTCAGTGAACCGTCCGTAAAGCAATCAAGAGTATACACATCATTATTTACACAGCCCGGCTGTTCCGAAAGGATAATTAAAAGTCAAGTGATCGAAAAATCAACGTAATCACTGTGTGTAACAATCTGAAAGTAATGTTATTAACCATTCATCATAGCATCAGCCTAATGACTTGGTAAGCCAACATCAGAATATTGGGATATTTAATTATATGACAATGTATTCAATCTACATAATAATGGAAATCTGTATTATGCACTATATGCCGTAATAATGACGTTCCCCGAATAGTCATCGTCAACAAGACAAGAGGACCTTTAGCGTCCGCACCTGGCCTATTCGGCCTTATCGAACGTTTTGATTTTCAAGAAGAGCGCTGACGACGGCTGCATACGACGGAGTAGTGTTAATAAGTTAAGCATTAGTGTAAAGGCGCCTCAGCGCCTAATGAACAAGGACAGCCTCGCTCTCCGCTTGTCCACTCCGAATGTTCGGCCCCACATTGTGCATCGGGTCGTATGCCACACGCAAAGGACTTACAGACCGAAGTACATGACACTGTTTTCCCGCGTACTACCTAGATAAAGGAGGCGACTCTATCTCCCTGAGTGTAGGGGCTTCCACAGCGTAGAAACTACCGATCCGCCCCGGCCGCGGTTATTGTTTTATGTGGAATTGCTTACCCCCCACTAGATGAGCACTTCCTACGGTCAAAGTTCTCTTATCGAGCTCAGCCTACACCTGCCACGCGCATTCGAGGGACGCCTTAGCCCTAGCCTAGGTGGTCCGGTCCTTCGCTTCCCCAAGGGTATCACGCCGGTCATATCAATGCAAAGCATACTAGAGTCAGAGCAGCCGATTCAGTACCCGCTCCCATTCGCTTACTCACCCATTCGAGGGACTATACAGTGTAATTAGCGCGTCATCAACGCCTTCATGCTGTCGTCCGGTCTTTACGTCTCCCGTGAGGCCGGGGTAGTGTCGCTGGCCATACGCAAGCTTCACGAATGTCACAAATAGAAGATAGCCTCCGTCTAAGTTCCCGCGAGAGGCGTCACTATGCACCTCCACGAACCCATTCCAATTATGACAAGGGCTGCACTTGGAACCCCTGAACCATCCCTCGTCTATGCAGACAGGATCTAGTCACTGGTCCTCGTGTGACTCTGCTAAGGTATTCGCCGCCAGTGTCGACCTTGGCCCGACACGAGTACAGCTGCCTCGCTTTCTGGGCTACACCATTATTTTGTCCCTGCACCAAGGTTTGGGAGGGGTCACAGGACAGAATGAAAGAGTTCGGATTGAGGAAATGAAAAGGGGCCGTTCATGAGAACCCGAGGTGGGCCGTTGCGGGGTCTCGGGCTTCACACCACACTGTACAAGTTGGCCCTATCCGACTTTTTAGATAAAAAAAATTATTTTTTAGAAGTCATTTTCATTGCTTTTTTGAGTAATTAATGTATTTTTTTATTCAGATACATTATTTCTAATATCGTTCATTAAAGGTATGTATTGGACGAAAAGAAATATTACTGTTGAACCCTTTTATACTTTTTATCAAATATAATGATCTCTGACTACTTAGTTCGATAAAGGCAATTTTTTGTAATGGCCCTACAATAACTTTCTATATTTGCCAGAACAGTTTATAAAGTAATAATATTACTTATTATTATTATTATTATTAACCTACTGAATGTAATGAAAATATCTCTTGCTTCAAATTAAAGCACACTAAGTTCAATGAATACACATTACGATTACTTCGATCCAACGAAACAATTCATTTAATTTGAATTCCTTCAATCCTTCAATTAATTCAACATCGATCATCTATTTAAAATTTCCTTTGCTTAGTGGTTTGTTTGATGGTCAAACCGCTGCAAAACGCGATCTAACAACTCACATTCCTGTTGGACCTTTACCGCCTATTTTGATTATTACAACAAGAAGCGTATTTGCGAATATTTGTTTCTATTGTTTCAAGGTTGTCATAAGAAAACAATTGATGATGCGTTGGTTTTAAGCGGATTTACTTAACCTTTTAGCTAACCATGATTGTTAGAGCCAACCATTTATTGTTCAAATTAATATTTACTCTGCAATACCTCTGCTCGATATACAGAGGTTGTCCTTCTTAGATAGCCTTGCTGAATTGACAATGACATCACTCATCTCAGAGTACTCGATATTCATTGGGGCATTTGATAAGCAATGCTTTCCTTCCACGCTAATAAATGACATTCATTACAATAAACTAACAGAAAGCCAACACTCGACGGAAACATAAACGTCTAGTCACATTCTCTCCTCTAGAGTACTCGATATTCCTGGGGGCGGAGTTGTAGCCACACCCTTTCACGATAATAAATGACATTCATTACAAGAAACTAACCTAAACACAACACTCGACAGAAACATAGATGCCTTATTACATTCACTCCCCCAGAGTACTCGATATTCCTCGGGGCGGAGTTGAACCCCTCTTCATTCTCGCTAATAAATTACTTTTACTCTCCAGACGTCTTACATTCACTCCAGAATACTTGATATTCCTCGGAGCGGGGTTATAAGCAACTCCTCCCTTTCGCGCTAATAAATTACTTTTACTCTCCAAACGTCACACACTCACCCTAGGGTACTCGATATTCTTTGGGGCATGGTTATAAACAACCCGTTCCTTTCACGCTAATAAATTACATTAATCGCAATAAACTAACAGTAACACAACACTCGATAGAAACATGTATAACAAAAAATTATGTCTAGGCTCTCCCCTCCATGTTTGTGGCAGGAAAACGAGGACAGATAGTTCAGTCTAGATTAGGCGTTGTAAGTAAAACAATAAGAAAAAATCCAGCTGAAAGGCAGTTAAATCAAATTTGTATCCACTTTGATTTTTTATTAATATTATATTATATAATATAAATTATTTCTGTGGCGCATTTTCATTTATGGTTTTTGTTTGGTATATTTCCATTTTTGTTATCAAGGTTGATTATTTTAATTCTGCCCTTCAGGCCCATATTATTTCCTTTGTATCTAATTATTTTTATATTGTTAGTTTGTAAGTAGAGTTTCTTGTTTTGTTGTTTTATGTTTTTTTATATAACATATTTTGATTCATAAGAAAATACATTTTTGTTTTAAAAGAAACAAAATAGAGGTGTCCCTCTACAATTGTGTTTATGATTTAATTCAAATCAAATTTCCTTTGATTTTGAGACAGATCACCGGCCTCAAGGGGTTTAATCAAACCTTAAAAGACTGAATATAATCATTCCTTAAAGGATCCACAATACATGGAAGTCTGGTCACGTTCACTCCCTCAGAGTACTCGGGGCGGGGTTGAATCCGCTCCACTCCCGCTAATAAATTACTATTACTCTCCAGACGTCATACACTCGATATTCCTCGGGGTTGGTTAAATCACCCCTTCTTTTCACGCTAATAAACTACATTCATTCTAATAAATAAAGATAAAATCAACACGGATAGGACAGAAACACACATAAAAAACTATATGCTTGTATATACTTATAAATTTATTTCTTTGTTGTTGTCCTTTTTCTTTTGTTGTAAATAATATCTGTCTATCTAAAGAGTTTAAAAGGATTAGTAACATTCTTCAACGTTAAACTGCCAGTTATTAATTTGTTTTTAATAACTCATTAATATTTATTCTTTGTTATTATGGAAAATAAACAAATAGATATACGCGTCCCATATTCTGCCTTTGAGGGTATATAAAAAAATTGTAGAATGAAATGGGTTTAATAATTTTTTCCAGTGTAAAAATTTAATAATTTCACTTGGTAACATTAAAAACTATAGCACTTTTTATGCATGAGCTTGGAATTAAGGGCGGACCGTAGGATTTGCCCCCTCTGTGTATTCTAGCTCAATGTGGAGTCATTAAACAATGAATTGTTTTGAACAACGTTAAACAATGAATACAACAAAAGCGGGCTGCCCTAACAAACGAGCTGCGAGAGTTATTTTCAACGTGAAACGCTTAGCTCTATTTAAGGTTCAGTATAACCTTGTTACCAGCTGGACCGTACATTTGAATGAATGAAATAATGAATTTTTAATTAACAGCAATTGTTTGGTGAAGACAATACGATTTATTTTTAAATATAAGTTACTTTATTAAACCCATTCAAATTTAAAAGTGTTTTTTTTTTGTGTTGCTAACAACATAGTTTCGCTGTTAATGTAATCACAATAATACACACTATTTTAACAGCTTTGTGATATATAGTGGCATTTATATGCCATATTTTTAGCAATTATTATAAATGAAGTTAAAGTTGCCTTCATTTATCGGTCTTGTTTCTTAAATTGTTTTAGTTACAAAAAAACTTGTAACACATGTACGATGTTTTCGATTTTGTTCAAGAACCTTTTGTCCTGTAAACCTACATATCAAATAATACGGTGCAATGCTCAAATTCGTCCGTTCCATAATGACAACATAATTCAGACAAGCGTTGAACGAGCAGACCGGCACAAATTCCAATGTGTGCTGGTTAGGAACCGTTAATCGATAATTATTCAGAAATGTTGAGATGCGTTCTAGTGTGATGTAGGCACACCCAACACATCATGCAAAAATGGCACAATTACATAGAAGACAAACACTTCGAGCCCTGAAGATGATCTCAATAAAGAAGGAAACATTGGCACGATAAAGGAAATATTTTTCTGAAACCTACATCACACAATTTCTGAATAAAAATCCTAATGATTACGTTTCAATAAAAAGGTCGTTTCTGACCACATTGACTTCAAATATGGGTTTGGTCTAATTGTCTTATTTTAATATTTTAAATTTTCAAATGCACAAAAAGTAACATTGATACATCACTCTTTCCAACCTGATGGAGGGAATATTGCCATAATGACGTCCGAAACGTACGTTTGTTCTAGACCGTTTAAAATAGTTTTACACGTATTCTTCCTTATTCCTTTTGCCGCATCCTACTTACAACCTTGATTACAGATAATAGAGAATGCCAAAATCGCAAGAATAAAACCAAATCTTACGAATTTTCCTTTTTGAAGGTGGGATAATGGGTTATCTCAAAAAAACCACAACCAGTTTTTATCCAAGCGTTTCGGGTTTATTTTAGCCCTTCCTCAGTGAGTTAACGCAATGGTTGAGAAAGTGGTCGTCAGTCATTAATATTTTATAACAGTTTATTTTCAAGAAGAGCCAGTGAAGAATCTAGTCAGGTCCAAAATATAAAAACGTTTATTCCTAGTCTGAATAAGTACCACACTGGTATAAAATATTAATAATTGACGAGCACTTTTTTAACTATTGCGTTAACTCACCTGAGTATAGGTTAAAATAAATGCGAACAGGTTGTGGTTTTTTTTAGATGACCTAATATCCCACCTTCAAAAAGGAAAAATCACCTTCAAAGAAAAAGATTAACTGCTGAGGTCGAAAACATCGTTACTCTAATAAAACCAAAAGAAGACCAAAATAGAATTATTATCCAGCCAGGATGATAGGAAACTGATGATATCGGAATTGGTAATATTTATATAATTCCTACTGACTTTCATCAACGTAAAGAATTTGAATTAATTCAGCAAACACATTAATACAAAATTTAAAATATAGGATTAAAGAAAGTAGTGTTATTACATGAAGACGGGCAGTACTATTGGACTTTTAAGTGATTTTCCAATCTTTTTGCAATACTATTAATCTTTCCTTATCTACCTCTTAATTTTATTAACTGCCATACTTGCAGAATATCTTTTTTTCTCAGTTACAGTTTAGCTTTTACTATTTATCTCGACATCTCATTTACGATAATCTCTCTTTCTCGTATCCCCGTTTAAACTTTCTCTCTCACTTTCTCTCTCTCTCTCTTTCTTTCTTTCTCTCTCTCTCTCTCTCTCTCTTTCTTTCTTTCACACCCCCTCTCTTTCTCCGTCATTCAGGTAATGTTACTCTTTCCTTACCTACTACTTGTCATATTTTCACAATTTCTCTTTCTCTTAGTTACTGTTTTACTTTTACTCTTTTTCAATTATTTCTATTTCTCTTCACTATGTTACATTCACACACAAACACACTCTCTCTCTCTCTCTCTCTCTATCTATCTATGTATCTATCTCTCTTTCTCTCTCTTTCTCTGCATTAAAGTATAACTCACGTGTAAGAAAGTTCCAAGAGATCTAACTTTACGTCAATAAATATAACCAACCGCACCACCAATCTCTCCATCTCTATATATTTATCATCTATCTATCTATCTATATCTATATCTATATATCTATCTATGTTTCTATGTTTCTAGAGATAGTTGTAATAAGAAGAATTGACGAGTGAATGATCTTGTCCACAATTTAAATTAAAATTATAACATTTATTTGGAAGCCATAATTTGGAATAGTGTGACGAATGAAATTAGTACGTTCTTTCTTTCAAAGTTGACTTTTCTTCATTTACTGGATTTGTCTGCATTGTTTTTCAACTTTTCTTTTCCGTGGTATCCAAATAAGTAAAATAATGCCGCAGATTTTGAGACAAAAGTGGAAAATCGTTGTTGTTATTTGGCAGAATGGTTGAGTCGTGTACAACTAACGAAAAAAAAAGGAATGTACTTCGAACAATATGGGGGCAAATGTGCTACTCTGAATAAGACCGGTATGACAGTACGTATTTGTATTCAATGGTCTAAAAGGTAGCTCAAGCAACGTCAGCGAGATAGTTGGGAAATTTGAGAAAGTAGATGGATGGAGCATGAACAAGCATGGGTTCCAAACTCAATTAAAATCCTGGCTTATACCAACAAAGAACTACATGGGTAGTGTTTCAATTGAAGGAAGAAAGAGTTAATAACTGCAACGCTATGGCACAGTTGGACAGTTGTAAAAACCAAATTGTTGGTCAAGAGTTATATTTTAACAATTTAGAAAGGATTGGATCCTTCCTTTCACTCTCGCTCTCAATATCAGCCAATTACGGACACTTTGTTAGACGACAGAAGATTCTTTGAGTAATTGCAACTAAGGCGATGCTTAACTTATGTGTAGAGCAGTTGGCCCAGAAGCCGGCGAGGGTTAGCAAACGGTTTTAACGTAGTTCTAATAAACGGATCTGAGAAAGGGGCCGGCACTATGACGGCACTTCCGACACGTTTCCTCCGACATTTCCTGACAATTTCCCCATCCCCCGCTGTACCGTTTCGCCCGGCCGAGACCCCACCCTCGAACGCCCCAAGCAATTTGGGCCAATTTCTTGCACGCCCCCGAACGTTTGTGTGTACACCCGCTCCCTTTTCCAATAATCGTAGCCTTGCTGTTCGTCACAACTTTGCATAACCGATATTCCCGAGTCGAGGCCCCATCTTACTTACATTTTACCACCCAGGCAGTTAAGGTCTCTTCTCCGCTAATGAAATTGAATTTAGCCGAGACGCATTTTAAACCGTTTATCCACCTAATGGCCTTAAGGACACGGTTTTACATTATCACCGTCATAGCTCAGCCCCCAAACCCAATTCACCCTCTACCGGTTAAAGTGTTCAGTTTAGACGGTGTTAAACTTTACCGCTTCCGCCTTTTATCCATGGTCTTTTCCTATACATTTAAATAATGTTCCGTATACCCTGTAGAAACTCTAAATCCTGATAACGATAATCAACTCTTATGTTCCATTAAAAAATATATAAATATTTTGTTGTTTCTTTTAGTAAAATTAAGTCCATGTAATAATTTAACCTCATTTCTTTGTCAAATTTCTACAAGAAAAAATTTGAACTGCTTTTTCTAAATTTTTTGAAATTATTTAAATCTTAATTTTGTTGGGGGATCAACGTTTTGAGATTTTTTGATAATTATTAGCTTTAATGATGATGGTTAACGCCTTGTCTGGGTTTTTACATTTCATAAGAAAAACACCTTGTACTACAGAAAAAAATTATCTGTTTATAGAAACAAATAAATTTGTTAAGATCGAGAAATTAATTTGGTATTCTGAGTCTATGTACAATTTCTATTTCGTGATGTAATTTGTTTTTCTTTGTATAATAATGTACATAATTTCACTCGTTTTCGTGGTGACCAATTAATATCTTTCAATGAATTAAAGTTATTATTGGGATAATTTTTTTCTAAACGATGGCAACAAGGAGGGAAAATTCGAGAGGTCGGGTTGAGATGGTGTAGAGCAGCGGCGTATTTAGCCGAAGGTCGTGGGTTCGAATCACGCTCGTGACACTGACTTTTTTATCTCAATTAATACTTTACATAATGGTTAATTAATTGATAGATCATAAAGTTGTTTAGAAAGTTGGGAATATTTTTTTAGATACCTTCTATCCCTTACTTAAAAAGTAAAAAATTACTGCTTGCGCTACGTGACCTCGATTTACTCGGACTCCATTTCCCATCTCAACCAAATTTTTTTGATTTTTCAATTGAGGGAAGTTGATGTCCGAGTGGGTTGGATTAAGTGGAAGAGCAGCACCAGTACACACAGCAGGTAGAGAAGGTCGTGTGTTCGAATCCCGCTCGTGACACTGACTTTTTATCTCAACTAAAAATCTTAATTAATTGAAAAATGTACATAACGTATTTCCCAGAGAATTGATATATCGTATAAATCCCTATTTCCTCATATATTAATTTTTATGTATAACATTTTCTGGCACCTTTTTTGTA
This sequence comes from Cimex hemipterus, assembly GCA_039619505.1. Taxonomy (NCBI): domain Eukaryota; kingdom Metazoa; phylum Arthropoda; class Insecta; order Hemiptera; family Cimicidae; genus Cimex; species Cimex hemipterus. Next base: position 14,875,879 of record CM077108.1, read on the forward strand.
AGATGTAAACTGGCTCAACAATACATATGTGTGTACTCCTCGCACATGCATTACAAAAGAGTCATTAAAACGGTTCTATATATTATGGGTTATTTTTTAAGTTTTAATTGAAATCATTTTACTCGGTTTATCAAATACACGCATTTCGTTAGTTTATCATATAAATATTTTATATGTTTATTCCATTTCATGAGATTGTTTATGATTAACCTAAGTTATTTAACCTCATACTTTTTGATCGGTTGCAAAATTGCTGTGAACATGACCATTGATTTCGTGTCCGATGGAATCTAAGTCACGATAGCTCAAGTGGTAGAGCAGCGGCGTATTGAGCCGAAGGTCGTGGGTTCGAATCCCCCTCGAGACACTGACTTTTTTATCTCAACCAATACCTTTCATAAATATTGATTAATTGAAAAATATTAATTGGTCAATCTTACTACGAAATGTAATGGATTTAATAATCAACCTGAAGTATATTTTCTTGGAAAGCTTCCCGTCGCAATTTCATTTATTGCTAAGAATCAAATAGATTACACGACATTTGAAAAATGGCAAAAAAAAAAGGAGGGAAAATTCAAGAGGTGATGTGGAAATGGGAAGTTAGTGTCCGAGAGGATCCATGTCAAGATAGCTGAAGTGGTAGATCAGCGGCGTATTTAGTCGAAAGTCGTTGGTTCGAATCCCGCTCGTGACACTTTGTTTTTGTTTTTAAATAATATTGACTATTCGCTTTCATAAATATATTTTAATATTGTTTTATTTTTTCTTATAAACATTAAATGGGCTCTGCCCGTATGTAAAATAAAAGAAACTAACAAAAAAAACAACAAAAATTTGAGTAATGATGTATTATCATTGACTGCGAACAAGTAGATAAAGCAAGGAATACCCTACAATTTGTAATAAAACTGTTTATATTATTCTGTTATATTCGGTTCTATTGTTGATCGTCATTAACTGGTGCGATATATTGTCCTGCCATAATCCACATTTATAATCATGGATTCAATGTTCGTTGCTAAGAAACCGTTAATAACTCCGGCTAAATGAAGGGAAACTGTATCATTTAAATGCGTCCTTAATACCCCGTGGGCGAATCGATACCGGCTTACGTAGTTAAAGGTTGTCGTTATAACTACACTATTTAAAACAGCCCTTAAATTGAATCGCGCCGATAGATGAACGAATATTGGTCAAATTGTGTTGATTGGAGTTGAGCTTTAAACCACGGTTCTTGTTAACTTTCAAATCAACATGGATTTGATTGGAAATGTAAATGGCATTCTAATAGAAATATAAGTGGAAAGGCGTCAAAAGTACTTGTGCCTAAAATATTAATTCTTAAAAAAAAA
>CM077108.1:14877333-14890666 GCA_039619505.1 Cimex hemipterus
AACCAACTCCTTCTCACTGTTTATAAAGGATTTATATGATTTCTAGATAAAACTTGAACCAATAAAGCTATAACAAAAATTTTTTACTTAATGTAATATTTAATTGTGTTATAATTTTGCTTTTCCCATGGTCAAAATTGAAACGCGCATTGGCGCAGGATCGACGGCTTGACCCTTAAAATTCTTTCGAAAAATGAGGTTGTACATTTTTTCAACCTGATGATGATCTATAAGCTCGAAATCCGGTTGTGATGAGAGTCCGAGAGTGTTGATCAACGCAAGAATAGCACAATTACACTCAAGACAAACACTTTGAGCCCTGAAGATGATCTCAATAAAGCTCGAAACGTTGGCACGATAAAGAAAATGTTTTTCTGAAACCTACATCACAGCAGACCGCGTCTCAAGATATCTGAATATTTATCGATTAACGGTCACTAATCTCTACACATTTTTTCTTTAACTTTTCATTTGGGTCGAGTTTGAAATTTGGTCAGTATTTTACTATCAATGTCCTCCATATCAACGGTCCTGATCTTCTTACTTCCTATATAAGTATAGTAGATCGTATGAGTAAAATTCTCCTAAACCTCCAACCAATAAACGCCAGCACGCCACTCATCGAGAAGAAAGGAAATATTCGTTGGTGACAGTTTGGAGTCAGGTGCTTACCCTCAAAAATCTACTAATGTTTTCTTTCCGATAAAATTTAGAAGCTGGGCAAATTGTCTAAGCCGAAAAGTATCAAACACAGCACCTCGTACCTTTTAAAAACTGACCGTTACTTCTCAGTTAGAATTGCCATAATAATATATCCTATCTCATCCGAGCCTTATTTTCAAACCTGTCCCTCATAACATGTATTATATTGATACTGCTCTGCCTCCAGAAATCTTATTTTCTTTCTCTGACTATCCAGTACTTCTTTCCCCTTATAAAATTATCCGGCATTCCGATACCTTCAAAACCAATTTCGGTACTTCGCCCAAAACAGAGACAAAGAAAGTAAAAGCGATAAAGTCAAACATGATGGATTACACTACCGTCCTTTTACTTTTTCTGAATTTCAATTGTTCCCTGTTGAAACACGTACGACAACACGTGGAAAAATGAATCACTTAGAAACCGCGCTTAACCCTGAAACTTTACGGGCCACAAAACGTTACAACAACGGTTCAACGTTAAGGTTCCTTGCGGTTGCTATGAAACTGGAAGACATTGAAAGAAATAAAAAATATGAAACAATTTTAAGAAATCATGAATGGCGAGTAGTCGTAACAAAGGACAGGTGTCCAGATGTCTCGTAACGTGCATGGGCGTATTTAACCAATTATTTGAGAATATAGAAACAAAAAACAATGAATAAAATAAGGTAGCCAAAAACTAGTAGCAATCAATCTCTACGTATCTCAACGAACCAGAACTATCCGATCGCCGGCATTATAGGTATTTGAATATATATTTTTAATTGCTTCAGTTACTCTAATTTGCAAATTTGTGGGTCAAGTTATTCATAAATGTGTATAAAAATAATGAAAAACACACATAATTTTGTTTTATGATTAAAACTTCCTTTCTATGCGTAAAACAGCATCCTACACTGAAATCATAATTTTGCCTTTTTTTCTGAAAGAAGCAAACTCAATTTATTGATTTCTAGTTTGTTGATCTCTTATCAATATTAAATATTTCAATTTGTTTTATTGTAAATTGTACATTTATATTTCAGTTACTTCTTATCTTGATTCACTTCCTTATTTCCTTTTATTATTACACTGAAGCATTTTTGATAGTTTGCCTCAGCGCATTGTAACCCTGACCCATTGAACGTGGGGAAATGTCGGCATTTGTCATAATTAAAACAGGGCGGAAATGAGTTTATATTTTGCTTCACCCTGCTTATAACCCTGACTTGATTGAAGTTGACGAAATTACCACTCGTGTTCGGAATTTGAAGGAAATAAAATTAGGACATAGCTGAGTTTGATTTGCCTCACCCTGTTTATAATCCTAATCACCCTGATCAACTGAATATGGGGAAAAGCCCAAACACATTTGCATATGCACAGCAACAATAGGATGAAATCGTACAAACGAAAAAAAAGAAATATTATTTTACTATGCGTTGATAAAAATGTTTTGCACAAACATTTTCTAGTCAAAACTACCACGTCAAAATCAAGGGTGATACTTCAAATTGTCATGATTACGCTTTAACAGCCTACCCCTCCCACGATCCCAAATTTAAATATTCAAGGGGACATCAACCTTTTTAAAAATCAATAAGAATTGATTTTCATTTTTGACGAACCAGTTCTAAATGGAAAAGGATACATGGGGGAATCTGAAATCCGATTAAACCATTGTGTGGGGTAGCGGTTTAATCTCACGGTCCGCCGATCACTCAGCCGATCAGTATGCCTGCATTTCTAACCCGTGTTAAAGAAAAAACTTTTATCTAAAAAAAAAAAAAAAATTCCGACCCGCAAGAAAAATACGAAAAATAATAGTCGGAAAAATGGGTTTATAATTGTATGGGAAACCCTAATATAATTAGGGATTAGGCTTCAAAGTATCATAAAAAATTAACTTTTTTGAATAAATTTGTAATAATTAATGTGTAGTGATTATTAGTGACCGTTAATCAATAATTGTCCCGAATTCTTGACATGCGGTCTGGTGTGATGTAGGCATTCTCAATACGACACGAAAAAATGGCACAATTAGCCAGAAGGCACGTTGATCCCTGAAGATGATCTCAATAAAGGTCGAAACGTTGGCACGGTAAAGAAAATATTTTTTTGAAACCTACTTCACACCAGACCGCATCTCACGATTTCAGAATAAGTAATAATTAATGTTAAATCATAAATAATAATAATAAATGTTTTATTAATACAAAATGTTTACAAAACAAAAAGATAGGCCATAAAATAACGGCATGGATAAAAACCGTCTGTCGGAGGTTGAAGCCACAACCACCAAAATATATAAATAAAAAATACACTAATACTAATTTAAAAAGAGAGCTATTGATCATAATTGAATTCGCTAATTAGATCATGACGATACGACCAAGCCTGCCGTGGAAATCTGATCGATTGTAATCTGTTCCTGCCATTAAGGAATTCAATTATCTGGATACTCCTGAGTCTGTTGTGATCTGTATATATTCCGAGTGGATGGAACGTGCACCCAAGAAATGGATCACATCCTCCTTTTCTCTGAGGTTATAAAGGACAAAGAGGGCTGTCTTTCTCGCCACGGAGTGTAGTTAAGAAAACTCGCTTATAAATTTGAAAAACCAGCTCAGCTCCGTGGGCAAAAGTTCTTTATTACATGAATTAAGGTAGGGGGTACTGCTGATCTTTATATAAAAAAAAACAGTTAGACTGTCTAGCCGACCGCACACACACTCCCTGTAACATTCGTCCATCCTTTGTCCTATGGCCATCAACTGGGCACATCATTTATTCCCATCCTGTAAGTTAGAGTCAAAAGGGCATGAGTACTTTTCCGCCAAATAAACCCAGTGCATGAATTAGGTTCTTTTGTGGATAGCCTCAAAGACTAGAGAATAAGAAAGGAGGTGACCACGCAGATTCAAAGTTTTGATGCAGTATCAAACAGGGAGACCGAAGTTGAAAACATGAAACAGAGAAGTTGACGTTGCAATAGAAATCATGTAATTTGGTATTATTACATTATTATTATTATTATTATTATTATTATTATTATTACAGCCCAAACAACCTCTCGGTAAAGAAACGTTGAAATTTTTCCACCAATTCCTGTCAATGAAACCCCAACACTGGGCACCATAGAACAAAATTGAACGGCAAACCGCTTTGAATAAGTTATATTTGGTGGAAGAAGGGACCTTACTATAAATAATAATGTAGGTTTTTCATAAACAACTTATCCCAAATTTAGCCGATGATGTCATATCCGTAAAATGCCGCGTCATGGACAAAAAGGACAGGGAATAAACAGAAATGGTTAACGACTTCAAAAAAGTTGCCTTTATATTTCCATTTCTCAAGCAAGACAACCTCCTTTCCTAAACACCATGACGTAGTTTTTTAAATTGACAGTGAAGTTCTGTAGGTCACAATAACGTTTGGACTTTTTACGATGTTCTGGAGAATAATCTTATCTTAAGCCAGAAGAAGCATCTTCGTACATCACGACATTCCCAACTGTGCCCGCACTCTGACACCACACTCAAGTGTCAAAGAAAGGCCGTCAAGAAACAGAAAATAACAGGGGACTGAGCAACCAACCCTGAGGAACCCCCCAAATAACGCAAAAAATTCAGACATACATTGGCTGCCCCTTATTGCCGACAAAAGATCACGATAAAAGCTCTTCAAGGTATTGACGGTTTTAGAAACGATCCCACTGTTAAACAGGTTGACAAATAGGAAAAAACAAGAAATAAACTTTCTCTTCCTTTCTGAGAAATTTCAACTTAATAACGTTCATTGGAATGTATAAATTATCAAAAGTTAAATAACCTTTAAGAAAACCCGACCGGTACTCACTAAAGGGAGCATTGTCTAGTATAGTTAGCCTCCAGGCGGAGTTCAATCATAAATGCATTCCGTCATAAACAATGTGTAGAAATTAGTAATAATTATTCAGATGTCGTGAGACGGAGTCTGGTGTGATGTAGGTTTAACAATATGAGCCCTGAAGATGATCTCAATAAAGGTCGAAACGTTGGCACGATAAAGAAAATGTTTTCTAAAACTTCGGTCACACCAGACGGCGTTTCACGATATCTGAATAGTTATAAACATTTTTTTAAATATTTTATTTTTAGTCAAGAGACAATAAACTGTTTAAACAATCAAGGCATCAGCCTCAGTTCTCAAATAAAACGTTGAATCGGGAATGTCGGCAATGTTTAAAAATGACTGTCGTATGTAATAGAAGGCTTATACATATGTATTAGTATGTCATCATGAATCGATTTCACACTGTATATTTCCCTGGTATCTGTAAAAGGCGAATCCATCATTTCCCTACCCTCCATTGCATATCCAACAATCAGAGCCGTTTTATATAGATAAAAAATGTTTTATTTCGTCATGTCGGCATAAATTTATTTTATTGTGTGAAGATGCCGCGAGCAATAGACTGTTTTTCTATTGTACCGAGAAATATCTAGTACCCAGTAAATCAGTTCCAATTCATTGAAAACAATTGAAGATCCTGATTTTATTGTTAACGTGATTGTTCTCAATTATATTTTATAATTGCAAATAATTAAAAGTTTAAGTGTTGAATTGTGTGAATAGATTTTCAAGTGCAAAAATCACTTTTTAAGTACAAACTTAGAACTGTATAAATCATCATTAGGCTTGATGAAGTTGTATTGTACACAATCATAAACTGCTTTTCGCTTTCGTTAAATTTTGAACAAAAACAGACCATTTTCCTATAATTAAGAAAAAATTGAATTCCATTAATTAAATATATGTATACTTTTTATAATATATATTAAAAATATACATTACTTGAAAATGAATTTTACCTAGAAAACATTTTTCACAATAAAATGTAAATTAAATGTAAAAATAACATTTCAAAAAAATTAACTTTCTTTATGTGTAACCACCTTTCAACATGGTTAATGTCAACCAAACCATATTAATTTGTCTTTTCAATTTATTATAAAGTTAAAAAAATATGTATAAACTAATTCCAAATGAAATTTGGATAAAGTTTTTATAATAAATAATTCAAAACGTAAATTCATTTCTATTGGTATTTTTACTTTAAAAATATATTTTAATTTTATGTATTTCATCATATTATATTAGGATGCAATAAAAGATTACCATCAATTATTTGCTTAATTTTTGGACATATTTTTACATAAGAGAAAAATGATAAGTTGCAAGTGTAAAAAGAAAATTTTATAAGACTTTCCTCTTTGCCTGGTTAGCTATTCAAACTTTTTAACTAGTTCTTGCATTTTAAATATAAAGTACATTTTACTGAAATCTTTCCCAGAAATATGGTAGATCATGTGAAGTACAAGATTTTGTTCTATGCAACTCTTTTCTTTGTGCAGAGGATATGGTACATAAAATGGAATTAATCGTTAAAAAAATGTTGCTCTCGAAACATTTAGTACAAATTTATACAAGTTTTAGGTGCAATGACAAGGAATTTTTTTGAGATGGCCAGCTTTATAATATTAAATAGCGTCTTAAATTTTTTTTAAATTGCATAATCTATAACTCTCTTTTTATTGATTTATATACGTAAAAAACAAAATTTTATTTTATATTAAAATTGTTTTGATTGTGGCAGATTTTCAAATCATTGGATAGCTAGTATTTTGTCTAAGGTGGTTCAGTCCAACTATGAAACTCCATAATAGAGAATCTGTGTTTGAATAAAACCTATTTTAGTTCCAGCACAAATTGTGGTGGAAACAAATTTGCAAACAATACTGGAACTAAAAGAAGTTTCCTTCTCTCAGTTTCTCCTCGTTCAAAAGCTGCCTAAAAAAGCACGTTCATTTTGATTTTGAAATTAAATATTTCATTTGTTCATTCTTTAGATAAATTTTGTTGCCAGTGTTATTAACTTGAAGGTAGAAATAATGAGAAAATATATATCACTTCACAACAAAATAAAATAATTTATTTTCTTTCGTTTAAAAAAAAAATAATTAAATCATTCAAAATGGCTATTACTCTTACTTATTGGATTGATAAGAAGTTATGTAATATTCAATGATAAAAACGAAGATGAGAACTCTCCCTCTCCGTGTCCCGCACCCTCTCTCACTCCCACTCCCTCCCTCATATCTATCGCTTTCTCTTCCTTCATTTTGTCTCTCTCTTTCCCTCTCTCTCTCTCTCTCTCTCTCTTTCTGTTTCACTCTCTCCTCTCTCCCTTTCTCTCATCCTCACTATATCTCTTTCCCTCTCTCTTTCTCCTCTCCTCACTCCTTCATTATTACTATCGCTTTCTCTTCCTTCATTTTATCTCTTCCTTTCTACTTCTCCCTTCCTCCCTCCGCCACTTCTCTCTCACACTCTTTTTCTATCCCTACCTATCTACACCTCTAATTTTTCTCTCGGGTTCCCTAGTTTCATAAAAATTTTTCTTCAATTTCTTTTTTATGAAGTGGTCTAGAATGAAATGGCTGAGTTGTGATATGCATTTATATCAGTAACAAAGGTGATGTACAAAAATTCATTACTAACAGAAAAATTTGCACAGCAGAAGATTTTGAAACTATTATGTTATTATGAACAGATAAGAGATCTGAAGAAAGATATTCCACTTTTACAAAAGATCTAACAATTCCTAGAAGCAATAAGAAACCTGAAACTAAGTTAACGATCCCAAAACATAGTGGAATTAGAAAGCAGATTTCAAAGATACCAGATCTATATTTCAGGAGTATGAAAACGCAATAAATGAATATTCAAGGGGCGGTTGGTGAAGTCGGGCTAAGCCCGTTCGTTCCACTAGCCATTGGATCAAATACAAACGGCGAAAACGGGCTTAGATCAGACGAGATAAATAAGCAGGCGTGAATCGGACCAACGGATTACCAGTAGGAAAGTGGATAGGGGAAATCATTGACGGTCATAGATTACTGTAATCAACAGCTCGACTCGGATTGAGAACATTTACCTTGAGTGTCTTTCTGGAAAGAGATAAATAAACGAGCCAATCCTGAACAAGAATAGCTCCAAGTAAAGGCGATTTCAACTGTTAAAATCGCTGGTTATTTCAACATTTATTTTCCATGGCGAAATAATTACTTTTATTAAGGCCAAAAGAGAGTTTTATCAATTTTTCAAAGAAAAAGTACAAACTATTTTCTTCCTAAGTCTAATTTTTACCTCTGTGTAAAAAACAAGTTGGACAATTAATCGTCGAGATGAAGGAAGACGGGTTAACAAGAAGAGATTTTTCAGCGATGTTGTTTCCCGTTACCTTCCTTCGTCCCCTGGGAAAATATGACGTGCACCTAAATAAGATTACTCTTTCCCTCCCCCTTCAAAAAGAATCTAATTTAAAGAGGAATGCCTGAGATCCCTGGTGGAATATTCTTAACTGTGGGTATTCTTATCGGCGACAAAGTTTATATTTAGCGAGGACAATTCATTTGATAAGGGAGAAAGGAAGAGACTGCAGTCGAGTAGAAAGACCTATAAATAATGGTTAAACAAGACAGGTAAACTCCCTTCACCTATTTCTTATGATTTACGGCAGACTACGTGTACTACCACTCTTTTTCGCCTAATTCAATTTCCTCATAAACGCATTAAAATAATTAAAACCCAGTTAAAACAAATCTGATTTATTTCCAAAAGTCTTCGTCCTGCATATTTAATATTTCAGGTTATTATTAATGCAAAACTTTATTCGGTTAAACTTTCCCTTAGGTACTTAGATTCTAAAAGTTAACATTTTATATTAGTAAATAGCTGACAAAATTAAAAAATATCAACCGCCCATTGCAATTTTTTTGTTTTCTGTTTTCTTTCTGTTTCTAAATTTCTTTTTTTAATTATAGCAAATTAACAATTAACTTTGTTTGGCATTCGTCAATTTCTCTTAACTATCAAAACACAGACCTCCCTTGTTTTTCATATCACTCATTCTCACCCTCACATCCTCTCTGCCTTCCTCTCCTCTCCTTCCCCTCACACTCACTCACTCACTCTCTCTCTCTCTCTTCCTCTCTATATATCTATCCATCTATCTATCTATACATCTCCCTCTCTCTCTACCTATCTACCTATCTATCTATCTAACTATCAATCTATTGACCTAACTGTTCACCTATTTTTATTTATCTAACTTTTTACCCGGCACTCTCTTTCAATTTATTTCCTTCTTTCTCCCACCACTTGTTCTTTTCCTAACTATTTCATTCTCTCCCTTTTTTCTATCAGGTTTTTTACACTCATGCTTTCCCTCTCACTTTTTTCTCTCTCTACTTCACTCTCCCTTGATCACGCTCTCTGTCTCTCTCCCTCCCTCACCCCTCTCTCTTTTTCTGTTTTTCACTCTCTATAAATTGTTCTCTTTATCGTCCTTTCTTACATTCTTTTTTTCAATTTTACTACAATTTGCTCTCCCTTTTATTCTTTTTTTCTGGCTTTTATTTATTTATTTTTTATTAAAATCTTTCCTCTGCTATCTCACTCTGTCTTTCTCTCTCCCTAAAGAGGGAGACCTCCCTAATTATTTTGCTTTCTCACTTTCTCTCTTTTTTTTTCAATCTATTTCTATCTCTCCTGTATCTTGCACTATTTTTTCTCTCATTCTTTATTCACTATATTACTCTCTCTCTCTCTTTCTCTCTCTCTCTCTCTCTCACACACACACACACACTCTTGTTTTTTTTTCAGTTCCTTGATGAATTATACATCCTCTACCTTCAGTCTTTTCTTATTGTTTGTTTTCCTCCTATCATTAATCTATTTAAATGTTCCCTCACTATATTCAGTTTATTACTCTTTCTCTCTCTCTCCTCCTCCCGCTCTCTCTCTCTCTCCCCCTCTCGCTCTCACTCTCACTCTCTCTCTTTCTCTCTCTCTCTCTCTGCCTCACACCCTTTCTTTCTCTTATTTTCTGACTTTCTCACCCTCCTTCTTTCTTTGTAGTTTTCTTTCCTGTTGTTTGTTGTTGTTTTTTCACTTTATCTCCATTTCAATCTCTCTTATAGATTTCGCTATTTTTTGGATCTCATTTTTTATTCGTTTTTTTTACTCCCCCTCTCCCTCTCTCGCATTGTCGTTTATCTTTGTATTATTCTCTATCTGTCTATATCACTTAGTATCTTTCTTACTCTTTTTATTTTTTCATAATAAGCCGAAATCAATGCGCACTCCCACTCACTCTCCTACCCTCCGTCCTTCTAAAACCCTCTCTCCCCTTTTCACTATATTTCTTCTATTTAGTTTACTCTCTTTCTTGCCTCCCTCTTTCTGGTTTTCCTCCCTTAATCTTCCATCTCAGTTTTCCAATTTTTTTAAAATAAAACGATATTCGAACGAATTTCATTCTATCTTTTAAAATAGAATATGGATATAATTAAATTATAAATTCAATACTTTTATATGATGCTAATGATAAGCGTTGCCCTATTAACTAATAAAAGTCTATAAGTAATTTTTGCTTTATTATTTAAAAAAACCGGAATCGTATTTTAACATAAACTAATAAAGATCAAATAAAGGTGAATGAATTATGTTAAGAATGTGACAAATTTGAAAGTATCCTAATAATTAATTGTTCTTAGATAAATAGTTTGTATTATCAATTATTTACTTTTTTATATCAGGTTTTAAGATTAGTTTTTCATTTTTGTAAAATAATTATCCTATTGTCTTTTAGCGAACTTTTCACCCATAGTTTTCAGTTGTTTTTTCATGTTTAACTTAAAAGTGTTTTTGAATTTCAGGCTTGTTCAGAAAATTGGTTTCGCCCCGAGCAGAAGCTTATTTGAAATTCGAGATTACCTACGACCCTCAGAGGCAGTCGTTTTAAATAAACGGTCCACACCTATTTAAATCCCGGTTTTTTTCCATCTTCGATGTTGAGTGTATGCCATTGGAGGTCGAGAGCACTTAGAAAAGATTGTGCCGAACCCATTTGTAAGGCCCGTTTGCGAATAGGCAAGATTGAAAAAGCATTTGCAGATTAAAAAAGTTTGATTTAACTTGGAGCCCACGTTATCCTTCATTACAATACTTCTCATTCTCCTCCTTTTTAAGAAGGCAAATACGCCCCGCACCTTTTACCGTTTCTAAAGATCGATTCCCTATCAAGGGGAAAAAGGGATGAGTTGGTATCAATTTTCAGATAGACGCCGGTTCTCGTCGTTGCAAAACTGCCGAATCAGATCTATTCTTAATCTTTCAACTTACTAATACTTTGATAGTAGAATGAAAGTGGTATCATCGTTACAGTACTTAAGAAATAACAACTTAAGAGCAAAACTGTCTCCAATATTCGAATTTTAAAATGTATTCCAAAATCCTAGAACACCATGAGGAAACGATTCCCCGACAATTCCAGGTTTCTGATTTTTCAATAAATTATAGGCAAGCTTCGAGGATCATACACCCCGAGTGTTTGCAGTTCGCGCTCTGCACTGGATCTTATCCGACCAGATGCCGTGGTTGGACTCTAGGGCAGTTAGGTCATTTCAGCTCCCAACGCAGTTAGTTCCTAAATGCACTTCCCCACTCACTCTTAACTTAATTTCTTTCTTATATACTTATTATTCGCTCAGAATGGTGGAATACCGGATATTTTTCCATTACCCTGACCTATTATAACTAACCTAATTGAGAGTCGATGGGTGCACAGCACACGGCATTAGCCTTCTCACACTACACATTCGCTTACAGCACACGCTGTAGACAGAAAAATATCAGCCTTATTTCCTTCAAGTACCATAACAGAGGACCAAGCCAATTGCACCCATGCTCCACAATTTTCACAGTGAGAAACACAGAGTCCGGATGTTGGCAATCCGGAGTTGGACCTCGGACTTGTCCGTCCAGTCGCTGAGGTTGGGTTCTGGTAGCTACCACCAGCTAGGCCGAATAGCCCGTAACACAATCAATTCCTAATCCATTCACCCTGTCACCCTTTCTTACATACCATTCTCTCAGTTAGGGTGGAGTGCTCGACATTTGCGCATTGATGGGGTACCAAGTAATCCGCCGTTGGCTATCCCACATTACACATTCACCCTGTCACCCTTTCTTACATACCATTCTCTCAGTTAGGGTGGAGTACTCGACATTTTCGCATTGATGGGGTACCAAGTAATCCGCCGTTGGCTATCCCACATTACACATTCACGCTAATAAATGCATTCACTCTCAAAATTTGCTAGGTACAAAATTATCATTACTACAATTTAAAAAATTGTTTCTTCCAAGCCTAGATAATTTCAGCCTACGCGCGTAGTACATGAACCAATTGCACCATCCAATTAGATAGGACAAATCATGCAAGATATATCTCATTGCCGGGCACATATGCGTCCCACGGTTCAAAAGCAAATGCCCTGTGATGATGAACCTTCTTTCCCAAATATCCTCCAATCTTCCTATGGCCAAATATCCACGCTTCTGTTCTATGCGTAAGCTATTCTGGCCGGTTCCCTAAATTTTATATAATGTTATGTAATTATTTGATTAATGCTACTAATTATATCCGTTATATTAAGCGATCTAGTGTTCTGATATGAAAAAATGTCACAAGCGAATTTCGAACACTGCTCAATACGCCGCTGCTCTATCCACTTGATCTATCGTGAAACTAACTTCGTTCGTGAAATTAACTTTTACTTTTCAACCAAAACCTAACGCAAAATGATGATCTACTGATTATGTTCCATCAGGAAAAGTACGTTTTTAGTAATTAAAAAACAACGATTTAACGAATAATAAATTGGACAATAATGCTAGTTTGTCGAATATAGAATTAAAAATGTACCAAATCCGCCATTTTAATTTAACTCACAGATTTTGTAAGCTTTTTTTTTTATCTATGGCCGATTTTATTTAGTAAAATGTGCTTTAAATGCATAAAATTTAGACGTCTCTTGATATGCGCTTATATCCGGTAAACTGTGCTTTGGTTGTTCCATTTGAAAGAACCCATAAATAATATCAAAGTCAACCACTTTGCAGCGTTATTGCGCGATAACCATCTTCAATTATCTTGCTTGTAGCGCTTGTTTTCTTTCAGACCGACACAATTTGAGATAAAAGCTCCAGTTGCAAGAAACAGAAAACCACCTTGAGGGGAAAACAGGAGAACAATTGTATATTTGCTTTATTCAGAAAGATTGGCAATTAAGAGTCGTGGGGCGGAAGAGGGGCGCCACTGATAAGCCGGCTGAATCTCGGAAGAAATGTATTAGGGGCAACCTAGTGAGCGGGCCGGGCCAGTGTTTGGAATTGAGCCAGCGACTGGAACATCATCAAAACGTAATAAGTTCCTCGAGAGTGAGTTCGCCCGACGAAGGTTTGCATGCTTTGCCAACTCGGGGAGCCGATGGAGGGAATGGGATAATGCTTAAGCCGAGAAAGAGAATTAGTAGACTCGAGAGGAAAAGGGACTGCACTTGTTGATAACACGTGTGCCCTTCCTACTTAATGACCTCCTACAACAACATGTCACCCGCTAATTCTCGCCTGCTTATTTTCCTTGTTAAACAAGAGCTCTCCTATCCCTAATTGTCCATATTTCACATTATTAACAAGTAAAATCTAAAAATAATTTATTCTAATTACATACATAAATAAAAACTCCATGTGCGCAT
>CM077108.1:14900666-14910988 GCA_039619505.1 Cimex hemipterus
CTCCTCTCTCTCTCTCTCTCTCTCTCTCTATATATATATATATATATATATATATATATATATATATATATATCCATCTATCTATCTATCAATCTATATATCTCTATCTAGGGCTTTACACATTCTTTTTCATTTGTATATTTATCTACCTAATGATCTTATGACCTTTTTATATTGTTTGTTTTTTACATTTCCCTTTTGTTTTGTTTCATTTTCCATCCTCACTTTTCTTTCATTTTTTGACTATTTGAAATGTCAAAACGAGTCACAAAGAACCAAATTTATAATAACAAGCACATGCGCATTAGTTGTCCACATGCTCACGTTCAGCCGACACCGAAATCATATTTCATATTTTAATTCGGTAGCTGAGGAAGGGTCTAATGAAATTTACACACGGCTTCTTAAAACGAAAACGTCAGCTAAAATAAATTAAGTGGATGCCGGGCAACGCCTTAAAACGCGATGTTGTTGCGCGCTCGTGAGATTCTAGCATGAACATAACTTTTCTTTATCAGTGAGAACGATCACTCTCTCGCCTAGGAGTTAACATTACACCCCACGCACCGTACTGATATACTATCCCTGTTATACATGGTTTTCCAAGCTTCTATGAAATAGACAACCCATTAATAAAACCGACAAAAATACACTGGTTTAATAGGAGCATCCCGTGGGCTGAGAGGAATGGTGTACAATTTGCAAATTGAAATTGAATTTCTCCCAAATGGACGGAAAGGGGTGGAGGCAGTTGTTAGAAATGCGCGCTGCGCTGTTGAAAGCTTGAAAATATGTCACCCCCTGTTAGTAATTCTCTTTTCCTTTGGTATTTATTTGAATCTGTTTTATATGCACACACCCGTATAATATACAAAACATGTTAATACATTAATAACATGCTACATCATTGTAAATTATGATATTAATAATTGTTATTACTAATTCAATTTATGATTATGCCTACATCACACCAGACAGCATCTCACGATATCTGAATAGTTAATTTATTTGTAGAACATTTTTCAATTCGGCAGGTTTCTTTTAATAAAGGTGTTATTACTTTATAATTTGAGAATATTTTATTTATGTTTTAATTGAATGCCCTTTCTGTAGACATCTAGTTGCACAGAGTGGGTTGAAATATTTATTTGAGTTTGTATTTTCCTTGCTTCTCCAAGCGCTAGGGAATGTTTATTAAATATTGACTTGGTTTTGTTTTTTGATTCCCAATTTTTTTATTTTTGTACTTTTAACAAATAATATCACTACTGTCCGAATCTTTTATTATCACCTGCTATTTACCGACGCCCCCCCTTCAAAAAACAAAGTTTTTCGTTCAATTTAGGGCCATAATTATTCAATTAAAATTCTCCCTTTTTTCTTGAAAACATGCGGTAATTTACCTTTTGAATATACCTTAATACAATAAAATGAATATTTAAATGAGTGAATGAATCGTATTAGCCAACTGTATACTATGACTTGTTTTAAGAAGTTTGCTATAAAGTGGTTAAGTTGGAATGGTGAAAAAGGTATTTTTAAGGTATCTTGACTACCATGAAAATGTCGGAGAGGGTTTTCATTTAAACTCCCGTGGCTTTGTGCCGTGGTCCTAATGGAGTATTAACGTTACCACTATCACTAAAACCGGTTGAAAAATTAACATAAGTGTGCGAATTAGGTCTGGCCCGCATACACTTATGTATATTAAAGTTTCAGAGGCCTGCGAAAGGGGCAATTAAGGGGCCCTGATGGACCCGGGGAAAAACGCCTTTCTCACTCTCCTTTACGTTTTAATTATTTTTAATGGGGAGAAGGGGGTTGTTTTAATTGAGCCAATGCCGCAAAACCACCCCTGGGGGTGGTGGCTGCTTTCCGGAGAGTTAAAAATTGATTACTCCCATAGCAAAATGAACATCAAACGTTATGCAACAAAATTTATTGTGCACTCCCAAAGCTGTCGTATTCCGAGAATTTCACTAGATAATTGAATTTTTGTTTACTCTCTGGTTTCTTTTCAAGAGACCCAAAGACCGCCTGTTCTCGACAGTTCGTAAAAGCTTTTTGTTTATCAACACTTTATCTTTTTAAAATAATTTAAAAACTCCATCAACTTCCACCACTGATAAAAGTATCAACATGATATCGTTATTTATATAAAAATTAAACGCGTTTCCGTTTTAACTTAATTCGTTTATATTTTTTCAAAAACTGACATTCTGCGATAGTCACCAAAGTTCTATAATTATCTTACAGTACAATTTATATTTTTTTAAATTAAAAAACAGAAATAGTGCTAATAGAATAAAGAAACTAGTTTCGAGTCTTTCTAGACTTGAAATTATCGTTAATATATTCGAATATATTAAGCACTCTCAAAACAACACGTAACAATGGCACAAAAGACAAACACTTTGAACTGGGAAGATGATCTCAATAAAGATCGAAACGTTGGCACGATAAAGAAAATATTTTTCTGATCTATTTGTTAAACTCATGAAACCTATTTTCTTTCTTACTAATGGAGTGGCCGCCGTTTCCCAAAGAAATATCCTAGGGCCAGTCCTTTAAACAGTATATTCCACTACACTAACAACTAAATCTTTGCGGACGAAAACCGAGACATCTCCTTACATTCTGGCATTCCTTGCAGTAAAAGCAACACGAGACTATCTCAACCTGTGACGATTGACACCAAGACCTCTACGACTGACTGGTGGACTCGTGGTGCATCAAGCTAATCAAACAACAAGCCCAGTACGTGACGATCACACTTGGAATAAGTATCAGCCCTAAGTAAGCTCATCCCTACATTAAAATCCGCTATCATTGATTATGTTTTGATAGCAGGCTTACATAGAAAAAACACATAAAAGAAAACAAGCAATATCTCAGCTCATATGCCTGGAATCCAAATCTGTAGTGAATATACATAACAAATTAACAATATACTGGTACGCGTACAAGTAAGACACTACCTAATTAGATCGAGCTGTGTGGTTGTGCAACGTTCGGAAGAATCCAAGCTTGTCAATGAAAATTCCAACGACGCATCATTAACCTTCTACATAATCTTAGCCAGTTAGGAGTATGATATAGCATGTTGACATAGGACACGTTTAACAAAGCCCGTACAAGTGTTCGACATGGTGAGAAAGAATGCTCCATTGTCTGACATGATTTGAGGTTGCAATTCCTTGGCTACATATAGCGAGAGTGTAGGAATGCCACCCGATATAAGAATTACCCTTGAGCTCTGTCCCGAGCTCCACTGTTACGATTCTTAGAGGAAACAGGGTTTTTTGCAGGGTTGCATATAAAACTGGTAATTTAGTGTCTCTAGAGTCAATTGAGTATTTATTGGCGTGAATGTGCACTTTGAGAGAGCAGATCGCGGAATATTAGGTGGTTTGGCAGGGGTAAAATGTGATGGAGTTACATGGAGTACTCCACTAGACTAATTGAGTAAAAGATTTACAAATAAGAAAGAATGGAGAAGAATGTATTTAAGAATGAACGAGAGTGTGAATGGGTTTGGGTGTAGGGAAGGCATTGCGATCCTCATGTCCTACTTTTGATAAGACCTGGAGATAAACCTCAGCGGCTGGACAGACAAGACCGACTGTCAACATCAGGTATTCTTGACATAAAAATTGCACTTGAGATGCAAATGACCCGGGTCTCCTTTGAGGGCTCTTGAAGGAAACGGGCGTTTTGTATAATAATGATAGTTGTGTCGTGTCCCTATTGTGGGGAGTGAAGGTATTTTGTAGCCCCTTCCGGTGATTTATTGTAAATTTCCAAAATTTAGAATTGCCTACGGAATGCAGGGTATGAGTCTCTCTTTACGCGTATATGAAGTACGTGTATGAAGATTAACACTTATATAAATCAGAAATCAATAATCCTAAACATTTTTTCATTCTTAGAAATCACACTTAAACAACAAATGTTAGGCATTGTGAGATTTTTACGTTTTTCGAATATTTTAGACAGCCTAGCTTTGCTATTGAGAACAGAAATACGCATTCCGTCTTGGCGCTATGCTAAGTATTAAGTAATCACACAACTGGCAACTTCATGGGCTAAAACGTATTGGGAATGCAACCTTGGTATGACCTAAGTATGCACTAGCACCTGTAACCTAGAGGCCGATATGTCTTATACATTTGTATGTTCTGGTTCCAATTACCGCTGAAAAATCAGGCTAAATGTAAATTTAAAAATGATGAACTGATTAATCAACATTTTTTCTTATCAACCTCAAAATCATGTATGTTCTCCAAATAAAATTGTAATTAAAAATATATTTTTTGACACTAATTGCAACGTTTTTAATTGTAAAAAATTGTAAGAAATCTATTAGAATTAGACTTAAAAAACTAAATGAGAATAAATGGCAGAGGGATTTTGCTCTAGAGGCGTTAAATATTTGCCCTAAAATACAAACTCAGACCCAGAAAAAGAGTAATGAAACATTTGCAAAGTACATTCATCTGGCACTTCTCACCTGAATTTATTCTGTTCTTTTACCCAGGATTAATACTGGGGGAATAAAAGCCAAAACGAGAACGCGAACAACAAAAGAGAGTCGGTCTTATTTCCGAGCTTTTTTAACGCCAGGCCTCGGATGAGATAACATTATCAAGAGGTGTTCCATTGGCGGAACAATTCCGTCGCTGGCTGTCATTTCTTTTCGTTGGGGAGAGATACTCCCCGGCCATTGTAGCGGCAACGGTTCATTAAATGAAAAGGAAGGTGTGTCGGAAAAGATATTGTAATGGTGAGGGTTAGTTAATGAAGAGGCGAGAACAAAGGCTTTGTGCCCCGCCGTTTCTTGTTCCTGTTTTAGAGAAGGGCTGTTCTTTTCCATCCTCCTTAATTTGTGAAACCGAACCTCATCCTTCCCCGTTTACCCTCACCGCCATCTTTTCCCTTCAGAGTTTTAACGACTTACAATTCTTAGCGAACGAGCCCCTCGATACGTGACACCCCTTTACCTAGACTTATTTGTCTTAATATGTCTTCTTTATAAAGACGTTTCATGAACTGAACAATTTGTTGTCACATCTGTCTTAATATTTTACGCTCCACTAAAAATATGCCACGGTTTAGAGAACACATGACCTAACCCAACAGAAATCAAATAAACGTTTTGTAAAGCCAACTACAAAAACTTTACTTCGAGAAATTGGCACCGTCAGCCCTTGGGTTTGTTTTAAGAAAAAAGTTATCTTTCCAATTTTAAAATACTACAAGCACGTCACATTTGCAAGTAGAAACGTGTGATTTTTCTGTTTATTTCCAACTTCATTCGGTTCATAATATTCAGTTAGTTTATTCAGATCCAAACTAAGAAAGAATAGGATAATCGTGACTGTCTGCAATAAAAACTACGCAGACAATGGAAAAGATTCCAGGCGCATACGCCAAATAAACACTGCCCGTATTCTTTCCACACTGCATATTGAGTATTGACTGTGTACTCATAATGATTCTAAAAATTCTTAGAAAAAAGAGTGGTTGAATAAAATCTGCTTTATTTATTATTATTTGTAAATCGTGAGATGCGGTCTGGTGTAGGTTGTAGAAAAACATTTTCTTTTCGTGCCAACGTTTCGACCTTTATTGAGATCATCTTCAGCGCTATAAGTCTTTGTTTTCTGTGTGATGAATCATTACTCCTCGACAAATTTGAGATTGCTTTCTATATTAAGTATTATAGTGTGTTTTTCTGTATGTTAAGACGTGTTCATGTTTGAGAACAATGCATATAAATCATGATAATTTAATTTAGTACCCAGAAGCATACCATCATTTATCTTTTGTAGATAATTAACGATGGTAATAGATAGTAGGTAATTAATTTTTTATCTGTTTTTATTTATATATTTTTATCTAAATGAAATTTACCAGTTTTAGAATTTCATGAAACAAGCTTATAATACAGAAAATCTGAATGTAAAACTATATGTTGATAAATCGTTTTTTAGCTAAGAAGATGAAAAACTGAAGATTATCTCATTAAAAAAAATTATTGATCCATGTTGTTCTGCGAGTCGGTGAACCTCTTCACTGGTCTTCACTCGTTGTACTGACACGTTCAAACCTATTAGAATCACGCCACCTTCAGTGAGGAACAATAAGTGACCCATAAATGACGCATTGCCGGTTTAGCAGGACTCTCCTTGTTTGTTACCCTTTTTTACTTTTTAAAAGAAATTTCCACGCATCCAATCAATGATTTATCATATTGATGGGATAGACCGATGCTGAAGATGGACAATGCCGAAACGCGTGAGAATGACATAAGAAGTGATTCCATGGTTCATTAAAAAAAAATTATTAAATATCGAAAACCCTTCTAACCTCATTTGGTTTCAAGCAGAAACGTTTTGGAATAAATATAACATATATTATATAATATATGTTATAATAATATTTTTATGGCCTTATTTGATCGATGCATCATGCCATGTTATCATATGTGCATTCATATTGAGGGGGGTCAGTATCGCGAAAAAAAGGCTAGATGAGTCGGTGGGAATCGAACCCACGACCGCGGCTTGTCTCACGCTAACCACTCCGCTACAGCAATCCACCATTAAATTTAAATAATTGAAAAAACACCTGGCACATTTTATCCTTTTTTTTCCTACAAACAAAGATATAATAGAATTCTTGGTTCGTCCTTTAAATTTTTTTTTCGACAAGTAGGCTTTAGACCCATAGACATAAATAATACATTTATGTAAATCAGGTTTCAACCCTTGCACACATCTCGTAAATCTGTGTTTGGGTCTCATCGTCTACTTATAAACATTGTAGGTGGAAACACACAAAGTTTCGTATGAAAGTTAGCATAATTTTAACTGAGAAGAAAACCAAAGAAAATACATTCACGAGCTTATTCTTGTTCGCTATATTATCAGTATTGAATAATAAAACCTTACTATTATTACGTTATCCAATCAACTATCTACACAGTCAAACATAAAATGATAATAAAAAAATTTAAAAATTTTGAAGACCAACGTTTTAGAATAATTAGAATGATCAGAAATAAATAATTTGTGATATTTAACAGTTTTGTTTAAACAAAGAAGGCGACAAAACAAACTTTCCCTAGCATTTCTCATTACCTGATGTATCTTTTATTCCCACTATGAAGCATAAAATGACCGATGATAAAATTGCAAAATTTATGGACTAAAGCGTAAAACGCTGCCATCAGCTACCTAAATCTTGACGGCAGACGCAATCGAAATCCGGTTGTTGATCAAGAAAATAATTTTTTTTTTCGAGAAAAGTACAACATTAACCACAACAAGATGACATTTTGCGTATTATGTGTTTGACCCAGCGTAATATAAAAACATTTCATAAATACAGAAACACAAGACTATATGCATATTAAACGCTACATACCGTAAAACTATCCTTTTTTCTCTGGAAACAAATAATACGCTCTCTATTCGGGACCAAGGGACCGCAACATTTATTATGTAACTAATCAAATTGAGGGTATTCACCATTCCGCCCCTCACAAGCACATTCTCGGTAATGATAGGGTCGCATCCCTACAAGCTTTATGTATGGAGCCAAGGAACAGCACCAAATGAGACACATCGAACAATTTTTCTAGAACGCATCTGGGGAAAAGTAACTGGCCCTGTATCACCCTCGCATGGCCTATTCTTAACCAGACGAGAACTCTTTTACGATTCACATCTCTCAGCAAGCCCAAATACTGTTATATCTAACTAGAAATCCCTCCATCACACTTCATCCCACGTTTATTAGATATATTTTTGTACTACATACTTTCCAGCATATAAATAATTTCTAATCAAACAGTTAAATCAATAAATATAGTTTATGTACAAGAATATAATACATATACTTATAAAACCAGAGCGAGAGAGATAGAAAGAGAGAGAGAGAGATCCCGATTTCCTCCAGGAATAGCGGAATCGAAAATTCGCTATCGTGGTCAAGCAAACTATTGGGCAGGCCTTCCTACTAGGACCCTATATGGAATGAAAGAAAGGCACTCATCAAGTATGTGCGACACATTGAGCGATTTTTCTCAGTATGTCGGGATTATAACGGAAATGCTCGTGGGTCAACCGCATACGGCCAATTCTAACTCGGCTTGAGGTGATCCTTCTTCTTCGGTTTTGTATATATTCTTATAATCTTTGCTTTAACCCCCGATAAATTTATTTTGCTTAGAAGTTTGTATTTAAATACTGTATAATTTTATCTTGTTTTACATGCTTTTTTCAATTTTATTTTTTAAGATTTGTTCTTTTAAATTTGAAGTGCGCAATTGTAGATGTATATGATTCCACGATATATTAACAACAGTATGGTTTAAATATGTAATAATATATGGTATGGTATAAAAATTACATGTAATTTTGCAATAGTTGCCTGTTCATAGGGTGAGGTCTACGTCTTTCAAAAGTACTTCTTTCTTTTTCAATAAAGGACTATAGGCTTTAGGAGGGCGTAATAGGATGAATTTCGACAATTCAATAAAGCTCCCGATGACAATAGTGGAACGGTATCGCTTATAAAAGCCGGAGAAGCCGAGTGATGGCAAGGGGTGAGTAAGTTGTGCCAGCGAGGGCAAACTTCTTGGACACGCAACATCTAACTTTGCTCACCTAACTTGCTATTTTCACCCCTGCCCCCTTTGCTAAGTACACTATTACCAAATTAGAACTCTATCTCAACTCCGGCCAACAACATCCCGTACGGAACGACTCCCCAACCTTGATTAGTACCCGGCCGTATTACTTTCGAATTCCCTACTCGGTACTCTCTTACATAAAAGCGTTTAAAAGATAAACCCAAGGATTTTTTTTTAATCGACTAGTGGCCGTTACAATAAATTATTAACTAAAACCAACTTACCCCAACTTATACAATATAAACTTTATTTAGTTTATTAAACGATAAAGCCTTAAACATTCCATTACGAAGCGAACATATTTGAAAAGTTAACAGTGTTTGTTCATAAAACGATAATCATTTAATACCGTTCCATATTATTTTATTTTTTTTCCAATTTAAACGAGCCAAATATTGCGCACTAATTTATAAATACAATTATGAAATGTACTAATTAATTTTACCTAAAACAGGCCACTAATTCGTTACTTGGAACACAAATTAAAAAGTGACATTTTTTTTCGAGTTTACAAAAATTTTATTATAATTATATTACATTTAATTAAGATTTTTAGTAGAGATAAAAAAGTCAATGACTCGAGCGGGATTCGAACCAACGATCTGTGGCTAGATACGCCGCTGCTCTACCACTTTAGTTATCGTGACTTCTTATTTTATAATAATTGTTCATACCAAAAAACTAATGAGAATTGAAAATGATCAAGTAATAGTTTATAGTAGGATAAAATGATGGAATGTAAAATTTTTTGACTTTTATATCTCAAGAAATAACCATAATTTATTGTAATATATTAATTGTTCAAGCGGACCACGAAATTAGTGAATGAAATTATTACTATTTTTATGGAAGGTGTTGGTTGAAATAAAAAATTTATGGTCACGAGCGGGATTAGACCACACGTTGTGAATTTTCAATTCAGATGGGGATTTGGTATCCGAGTGGATCGAGGTCACGATACCTCAAGGCGTATCTATCCAAAGATCGTCGGTTCGAATCCCGTTCGTGCCATTGACTTTTTATCTCAACTAACAACCTTAATTAATTGTAAGATATTAACAGGCCAAGCGGACCACGAAAGCTAGTGAAATAATAATTATTTATTACTACTTTTTAACTTATTAATGTTTCGCAATAATAGCACAAATAAACAGAGTACAAACAACTGATGTTCAAAAGGCACAAATATTTCGACTGTAGTAAATAATAACTACAAAAAAAAATATATATATATATATATTTTCGTTATATTTTCGGTAATTTATAGCACTTGTCATATGTATTGTAAGTTGTGTTTTGTAGCATGAAACGATCTGAGTTGATTCTAAAATAACTATTAAATTATTGAAGGGATGGGATCGACCACTTAAAGTTTAGTTCGATGTATGATCAGCATTATGGTCAAGGGGTAGAATTAAACCAAAATTCCAACTTTGCCAACCTATCGACCCGGAATTCAATGTCATCATCAGTGGATATATTTTCCATCAAATTAACTACAATTTATTAACGCTTACATTATACAAAGAAACATTTTTGGCGCAGGTAACTACTTACTATACTGACTTTTTGTAATATTAAATTGGTAGTAAAAAGACAAAATAGTGATCAGTAAATGTTAATA
>CM077108.1:14915988-14936901 GCA_039619505.1 Cimex hemipterus
TATATATATATATATATATATATATATATATATATTTGTATAAATTTATGGTAAAGTGATACAAATTATTTCATTTTTACAAATTTAGACAATGAAAATGTCTTATATTAAATTTTAAGAAAAAATGTGATTCAGGATGCCGATGAAAATTAATTTATAAAAATTTTATGCAATTATCTATACCCATTAATTATCACAGAGCAAACAAAAATGTTGAATTTTTGTTTGAAGGGGGGGGGGTAAATTTAAATAAAAATTATGTGCTATTAATACTTAAGGAATGTATTTTACGTTTAATGCATGTTTTAGGGTAACGGAAAGGCGGACGAGTGGGCTAATAGCAATAAGTCCGGGACGTCCTGTCCGTATTACCCACCGCGATCGCCCACCTGGAAAAAAAGTAAAAATGATTTCAAAAAAACAAGATTAAAATATGGGTTGTATTTACGACTGTGTAGCTCTAACAGACCAACAGGGTTGTCAACGGGTGGCCTCGGGAGGATCTGACACGTAGAAGAACGGTCATTTTCATATATTAAGGAAGATTTGTGTCATAGACGGGATTCGAACCCACGACTTTCGGCTATATAGACGCTTCTGTACCACTTGAGCTATTGTGACTTCGGTCGGCCATGCCACTAAACCTCCCATTTCAACTCCCCGTTTATTCCAATTGTGTAACATTAATTGAGTAATTGTGTACTTAAGTTATTAAAGATGGGTGGCATCCAGACACTTTTGGGCAAAGGACATTGTGCCCAGAATGTAGAGAAAGGTTGCTCGATTTGTCCTACCTAATTGAAGGGTGAAGTTCTTGGTTCCATATGAGCGCCGTATGACAATTATGCTTTAGCACGGAAGAAATTATTCTCTTTTCATTATTGGACGAAAATGTGTTGAAATATTGTATATAGTAATGATAGTAGTGTATAACTAGCTTCTGTTGGAAGAGAATGTATTTACTGGCGTGAATGTATTGATATCTTTGTGTTAACTGGTGTGCATTGAGAGAGAATGTACTTATTAGAGCGAATATGTAGTGTGAGCGGGTCGACGGTTAGTATAATATGTGTAAAGGGTAATGGAGGAATATCGAGTACCCCACTACCCTAACTGCTCACGGCATGTAAATGTCGTATTAAAGGGTGAGTGACAGTGCGACTACGTTGGGCTGAAAAAATCTAGCTGCTGTCTGAACGTCTGAAAATGGACAGATAAACCAATGGTTTGACATCGAACAGCCAGCGTCGGTTGCTCTCGGGGATCTCGAGACCTGCCGCTAATGTACTTTAATTTATAAATGTTAGAATTACCGGTGGGCTGCAAAAATTGGGTCGATTCTGTATGTGTGTGTAAGAATGTGTTCCAACTTACCTACATAAATCAATGATTTATTTGTTTAATAAATGTTGGAAAATGCAATTACAGTTTGAAACATAGAAGACAGAGATTATCTGCTTTTTCCATCTTGTGATGGGATTGTGGAGACTCGGAAGGAGGACTTAATGGGGTTGTTTGAATTAATTACCCCTGGATTTAGAGATGTAACAAAGGCGGCAGGGTTGGGTTGTTCTTTGTAGGGGCCGGGACTCCATTAAAATGTAAGATAAATTCCGCGATAGGTTATGCCTCCGGGGACGCACCTTGCCAAGGGTATTGTCGAGGGTAGGGCCGAGTGTTTTGGCAACCTCTCACCAGCCTCGTACGCCAATTCAAACGGTAATTTATCGGCCGAACCATGCAAACTATACAGAATGCCGCCGGCCCCGTCCGGAACAGGGCCCGAGGAAATGGACTGTAGTCATGTTTCCACCGTGTAAAATACATTACGCCCCGCCGCCCTCTTTTAACAGATAAAGTTCAGTTAAGTTAGTTTGGCGTTGTTTCTGGAAACATCCTTTGTAAATTATCTCGTTACGCGTTCCCCGGGGGGGCTGCAATCTCGCCGAGGAAATTTCATTTGCTGAACGAGCCGGGTTCAACCGGCCCGAGACCATGCGTCTTGCACATCATATAATCACGAGAACCTCCGAAAATTCTTAAAAGCTACAAGAGAATAACTCTAATAACAAACAAAAGCAAACACAAAATTTTCATATTCTAGAATTAATAAAATTATTAGAAAATTTATAAACTAGAAATCCATAACCAATACGCACATTTATAAAACACTGAAAATACAATCCTGTCCAACTATAAAACAAATACAGTTAATTCTCGACTTCTGATTTTTAAAAACGAATTGAATAGAACGAAGAAAAATGTGCAAACAGATGTGACGTATATGACAAACAGCTTAGTAATGGAAGTGACGCTCACAGCGAATCCTGAAGTTAATGATCTAAAACTTACTTAAAACAATGATAAGCAAACGAAGTCTAAGGAAAAGGAATGAAACTAAAATTTGATGGAGAAAACATCAGAAAATATGCTAGAAACCAACCCAAATATTATCTAGCCAAACAGAACAAAATTTTACATTGGTTTTATACAGTAAGTGAATTTTAATATAGATGCATCTATCGATAATATCAAACCAGGGATTAACTTCAGAACGGCCCACTTCTATAGATGCGCAAAAGGTTTTAAAAAGGCACACAAAGAAGGCACAATTCAGAAACCCGTCTGACAGACCAACAAAGTGGAGACCAGGATGATCAGTAGCGACCGAATTACAGAAAGGACCTTATTCAAAACAAAACCACCCATCAGGGATAAAGGAACTCTAGAAATAGCGGCTCTAAAAGCATTATAACCTAAAAAGGTTACTTCCGAAACCAGAGCAAACAACCTGACAATATCTTTGATTTCAGGGCACAAAGTTTGGAATGCCAAGTATTGACCCATAACGTATAATTGGAATAACAAAATCAATCATGGATTCTGTCCCCTCAGAAGAGGTCCAATACACATTAGAATAATGCTTGACCTCTAGAGTGCCAGAGTACAGTTATTACAAAAATAACCTTTACTAAAGTTGACAGCGCTAATACATTGCTGCATACAAGAAAAAAAGGCTATATATTGGCCTTCGCACGAGGGAATACTAACACTTTATGGGTATATTCGATGATGACCACATTTGCAGGTTATACAACGATGAAGAAATTGTCAACTAAATAACCAGGAAAATGGCCATATATTGGGCTGGTTCAAAAATAATGTAGGTTTTGAAAAGGCGGTCAAAATTATTTTTAACCTTTGCTAGAATATAATAAGCGGTTTTATTCCGCTGATATAAAACCCTTTATTTTGTCTCACAATAAAGTCATGGAAGGCGTTTCCGGCTTCACAGCTTTCTCAAACAAAATTATCTATCAAGAAATGATCAAAATGCCAAAAGAAAGTGGAAGCCTGTAGACGAGAGATCGTCTGAATATGGTGGGTGAGGTAAGATATCGTAGCGTAAGTCCTTAAGTTTCCTAGGTTGGTATTGCGACATGTGGTCTGGCGTTGTTGTGAAGAAGAATCGACCCAGCGTTTTATCGTTGCTGAACATTGCAGTTTCCCACGCATTTTGTCATATTCGCGGCTATATTTCTGCTCGATAGTTTCACCATAATTCCAATTAATGCTACCCCTAAAGTATACCACCAAACCGTCACCGTAGCCTTTCTTGGGTGCAGATTTGGTTTGGGGGCGTGTTTTGGCGATTCCTCTTGTTATCGTACAAATTCAATTACTCATCGTCCGACAAATGGATCATTTTGTTGGCTCAACAGAATAGACGTACAAATTTCAAAGCGTCGAAGTCTTCTGGCTTCGATTAGGTCGTACGGTATCTTCTTGTCGAGCTTCTTCACTTTACCAATTTGCTCCAGATAGCAGGAGAACAACAGTTGAGTGGTCAACACTACGCTCTCCCGCAATTTACCGTATTGCCTTATGAGAATTTTTTTTCAGTCAATGTTTTGAGTGAGTCGTGGCCAGATCTAAATCTCAAAAATGAAATCTGTGAAAACAACGCTGCACAGTGCATTCACTGATATTTCTCTCCCCGTAAAATGTTTTGGGATAGGTGTTATGCGCGGTTTGAGCCCCACTTCGGCCAAAGTTAAATTTGAACAAATCAAAAGTGACGAAAATCTAGGATAATTTATCCTCCCTCTTATAAAATCCAGTATAAACTAAAATGTTTTGTATAATATATAACAGTGAAAAGTATTTTTTGCAATCCATAAATTAGATTCGAGGATTTATCTATCTTTACATGACATGCAACTTCAAAAATAAAAAGAAATTATTATAACTGCATTAATTTTGCACCAATCCAATATTTTAAAAAAAAGGAATGAATCAATTGGTCTGAGCTAAATTATTAAGGAATATACAATAAGCCAGAAGCCTAAAGGGATACCGACCTCCGGTCAACATCCCAACAAAATGGTTGAGAAGCATTTTATCGAACTTGAACGAATAATTTTAAATTTTGCATAATTTAGAAACAATCATTTATACACATACAAATACTCAATATTTCTAAGCCTTTCACTACCTACATAATTATTCACATAATATTTATATAGTTGTACAAAGCATTTACTACACAAGCGTAACATTCAGCATTTTCATTATTTTAAAAATAAATATTTTGATTGTAACTAAAATTTTCCAGCATTGTATAATTTCAATTTTTAATCTAAAAAATTGTTTCTAGCATTGGATGAATTATTTCTTTAAAAGCAAATATTTTTTAGCATTATAAAAGTTTATTTTTAATCTCAATTCTAGCATTGTATAAATTCATTTTTTCACATCTTACACGTATTTTTAAAATTTAAATAATATTTATAAATCCATCTTTTTCACAACACACTTTTGCTATATGAACACGCCTTAACATACAAAAAATAACGCTTTAATACTTAATATTTAAAAAAAACTGAAATTTGTCTATGACATATCTAAGTTTCTATTTTTTAATTTTCAATTTTTTGCGATCTCAAATTTCTTTTGAGCCCGATTCATTCCCACTTATAATAAATATAATAAAAACAATCTTTTTTTTTTGTGTGTTGGTTTAACTTATTTTTCTAATTGTATACTTTTTACAACACACGTCGAACACATCTTAACATACAAAAACACCACTATAATACTTAATATACAAACAAACCTGAAATTTGTCTACAGAGAGTCTAATGACTCCTTACACGGAAAACAAACACTTTGAGCACTGAAGATGATCTCAATAAATATCGAAACGTTGGCACGATAAATAATATGTTTTTCTAAAACCAATGTCATACCAGACCGCATTTCAAAATCTCCGAACAACCATTTTAAACACCATTTGATCCATCACTTTCTATCATCATTATCAACACCACTTCATCCTTCACGATTCATAATTTTAACAATCAATTTCAATGCCACTGTATTCACATTATCTTCACTCTAAATTGTGATCATAATCACTACTATTGAACAAATTATCGCGTTTTTCCAAATCCAGATTTTTTTTATTATCTCCCTTATTTCGTGGTAAAAATATATATATTTAATATTATCTTTTTTATATACAAAATTCAAAACAATCTATATGGCATCGGTTTCAATTGCAAATACGACGTCTATAAAAGAAACAGTTAAGATGCGGGTGATTACGGGTGAATATCAACTTTAGAAGGAACATTGACATTCCATTAAGGTAAACATTGAATTATGGAGATGTCGTGATTTATACAGTGAGGCGGGCTGGATGATCCCCAGGGGAGGCTAATATTCAACCGATGACGCCAGATGATGTAGGATTTGCCGTACTGATCCCCTTCCACGTGTGTGGACCGGGCGAAATTGTATTTGGCCCGATTCCTGGAGTGAGCACAACCAATAAAGACGCAGACTTCAGCTAAAAAGTTGTCCCGTCTAAATTCATCGATAAAAAAATAACACATATTTTTCTACTATTAGGAATCGATGGGGAAAACTTCAAGTACCGTCCAGATAAAGTTGGTATGAATGAAAACAATTAAAGAAAACACATCAACCGTAACGTTTTAATTTAAAAATAAACCATCATCGTGCATGTTAAATGAAACCAATTGTAAGCTTTTATAACAAACCCTAAACCTAAACCACCCATAGATATTACAATAAACAAATTATTCCTCTCTAAAAATAATAAAGTCAAAATCTGTTAAATATTTATAAGTAAAGTTTTTTTCTGAAAAGTTGATTATACCAATTTTCGTAGGCCACATTTCGCATTTATGAAAAATGCTCTCAACACAGTTGTTCATCCTATTTTAGCTTTGTTATTCTCAAAAGTCACTTAGTTGATATTTTACCTCACCCTGCTTATACCTAATCAGAAGATCGTTGCGATGAAAAAAGGCCCAGAAAAACGTCGAAATGGTCAATCGAAATGAACGGAAAAAAGAAAAAATAAGTTCATCGCCTTCACACGTATGAAGTCCAACCTTTTATTAAAACCCAAAATATTTTATATTTTATAAACCCAGAATGTTTAAAATAATAATTTGTTCCTTTCCGTCTAAATCTAACGCTTCGCAATATCGGACGAATGGTTGTTCAAGGGACGGACTATTGTATAATTATTCAAGTCAATAAAGATAATTTTCGTTAATGAGTGTGTTTATTAGAAAAAAATTAAAACTAACACTGACATTTTCTACGTTTCTGCAGGGTGTACCAAACTTCTATAGCCTATCCATATAATTTGGAAACGACTGGCTTTAGCAAAAAAATGGTTTAGTGCAAAG
Organism: Cimex hemipterus; assembly: GCA_039619505.1. NCBI lineage: Eukaryota > Metazoa > Arthropoda > Insecta > Hemiptera > Cimicidae > Cimex > Cimex hemipterus. The sequence continues at coordinate 14,922,714 of CM077108.1, forward strand.
CCCTACTTAATTTTTACTAGAAATTGTGTGGTGGTAACTGATTTAACGCCTAATCTAATTGGTAAATGTCAGTAGATTTGTTATTTTCAATTAGAACCCCATATTATTTTATTGTACTTTCCCATTCTAGGGCTTATTTTATACCAGTTTTACTGATTGGCAAATTTTGATAGGATCTACCATTTCTGAGTTATACCCATTATATGCAAGCAAAAAATATATTCTCTTATTTTGACGAGTTTTTTTACGAGAGTTCGCAACAGCAAAGGTCATATAAATCCTGAGGGTACCGGTGTTTTGAAAAAAAAGGTCCATCGTAAGTGTGTCTGGTTGGAAGGCAGGGCCGCTGGATTCGAACTCGGGACTGTTACCTTACAGTGATCAGCAACGTGTCAACGTCTAAACCGTTGCGGTCACTGACGCCCACGAGTTATGGTATAATTTTCCATTTGGAATTAATAGTTTTATAAAGTTTTCACAATTAGATATGAAAGGTAAATACTATATAAGAACATCCATCATGTTGATGTTTGTATGTTCTATCACATCTAATTAAATTTCGGATGTCAATGGCCTCTTTTATTATAACTTTGTTTTTGTTATTTTCTTGACGTCAATCCTCTTGAAATCATTTGGATTCTATCCCGCAACAATTTATACCTGAGTATTCATTTCTTGTTCTGCTTTCCAACAAAAGAAGCACCGTGACGGGAGATATGCTTGTTGCTTTTGTTGATGCTGGGCAGAGAGGAAAGTCTGCGTCTATTCTTTACAGTTTTCCTACGACATTTTAATAGTTACCATATCGTTTGAATTCATTTAATTATCTTTTGCTTCAATTTTTTCGGAGAGAGATTAAATAAACTTACTAAAACTAAATGAAATTGTTAATGCTAATCGTTTTAGAAATAAACGGCGAGGCCCACAGCTTGTCGATACAAAAAGCATACACCATCTTCCGCTTCCCGTTGGGCATAACTCAGAAATGATCGATCCATTAAAATTTTTCTTTCAGTTAAAGTGGCATAAAATAAACTACAATTAAATGGTACAATAAAAACATGGCCTTCTCAATTAAAATATCTAATTTAGTGGCATTTCTCAGCTGGATGAGAAAGTTTATGTGAAATCTGTTACTACATCATGATTCCTAGTCAAGATTAATTTGAGGGTTGTTTAAGGACTTTTTTGCTAAAGTTAATCGTTTTTTAGTTAAATTGCTAAAATATAGAAATTAATGCATTCTGTATATATCCATCATATCAAAGAGCATACATGAATAAAAATGAGGTTGGTGTTGACAAAAAAATCTCGTCAGCTGCTACATTCGATTTAGTATGATCGTTGTCTATTTATCGGAGGGGAATTTTCTTGGAAACCGAGATGTTTGAGAAATTGAATTGTTTAACCCTGTATTCCCCCGAGATTTTCCCGTGTTGTGCCGTCGTTTTATTCAGTCCGGCAAAGGCTCCCCAGGCGACCAAGGTCTCCGCCCTTCACTCCTTGCATACACCATACAACACGTAGGACCTAACTTTTAATCAATAATTCACCCTCTCACTCCTCCGTCGCTCCGCTTCTCTTTCTCAGACCGGTTTCTCTGTCAATACAGATATGAAGATTTTTTTCCCGGGGTAAAACTTTATAAGCAACCAAGGGGCGAATTCGGAAAAATCCTGAAACGTTTTTATCAGCGGCACTTCTTTGTCAAGGGGTTTCCGCGCGGATCCACGCCTTTCTCTTGTAACCGGGTGCGCTCACGGATTTGCTACCGATTTACTATGTCACCATGCAGCTCGGTATCTTTCCACCCTTTCCCGGAAACGGTAATAATCCTGCCTTACGGCCGTGAGACTAGCTGGTAAACAGGAAGTTTATAACCACAACCTAACGCAATTTTTCTTTAAATAACGGAATTCAGCGGAAAATAACCTTTAGGATACCGACGAACAAGCAGAATCTTAGAAAAATTTACTCACATGGCAAAACGCAAAAAGTACAATCAGCAGTCTAGGATTAGAATCGACTTTGGCCAACCGTTCAGTTCAAAACAACAAAAAGTTCCTACGGGAAATACACTGCTTATAAAACACCTAATTTTGTGTAGGAAAAAATGGCCAAATTTGGAAATGCATGTATTCTCAGCTTTTGAAGTCAATGGCCTACAATAGTTTTATTTTGCTTTACAAAATTTTACATTCAATTAAGGTTTATAGTTAAGTCGAAAAATGTCAATGGCACGAGCGGGATTCGAATCCAGGATCTTCGGCTAGATAGGTTGCTGCTCCACTACTTGAGCTGGAGGGAAGGTACTGTCCGAGCGAATCGAGGAATAACTTAACTGGGCGTGAGGCACTAGACATTCGGGGCATACAGGCAAAAAAAGTGACATGTTGACCGACCAACATGGACTCTGGTCCAAGAACCCTACTGCGGTCGAGCACCTGCCACAAAAGAGGCCACATCATAAAATGGATCATTAGAACAATACCACACGGGCCGGCAAGAAATTCATAGAAGAACATCCGCAAAACTATCGTAAGAATTACACAACCGCAACCGAACAGCAGATATAGTCAGGAAGAAGAGGAGGCCTCAGAACACGTGTCATGTTTCTGTGAAGGTCTTTATAGGTGCAGATATGATGCAGGTACGACAAGAAAAACCACAAGCAAGGTGCTACACTTGGTGCCGTAGCCGCTGGGAAAACTGAGGAGGCTGGTTAATAGCCTGAAGCTGGCCAGTGAGTTATCAAAAACAGAAGAGCACAATAGATCAATTCATGTCGAGGTGCAGTTGACCTTCAAGCTGCCTCTTTTATCTCTATCTCTATACCTATCCCTACCATGAAGTAATTGTCGGCAAGGGAGGGCGGTAAAACAAATACCAATATAAGATATTTAATATTTATGGCCCAATGTTGGTGTAGAAAAAGATTGAATGGTTAAAACATCAAACGGAAAACAAGCATGCAAAAATAGAGCAGGAACTACACTGTGCTCGCCCTAGATTAACTGCTACCTTAAACCATTTTTTTTGTAAATTTGACTTAATTTTGAAACAACCTTGGCAAGAAAGCGATAAGGCAGAGTGTAGTAAAGTTAATTATAATCATCAGAAGCATCTATCTGAACGGAGCAGGCGATAAGCCCTTCAACGCGGTAGCAATGTGGTTCTGTAGCGGGCTGATATCGAACCTCTCACTGATGAACCTGTAGCTTCATATTTTCTTGTCACTTTAGTGCTCCTATCTTTGTATGTAAAAAATCAACTGCGGAAGATGACGAACAGCCTCAACACAAAGAAATCACCGGGAGATCAGAAACAATCAAAAATCATTCATGCTTCGGTATCAATATCATTATTTCGTCATTATTTAATTTATAGACTATTGGCAATATTGTTTCAACAGGTGCTAGTGCAGGTCTCATATTTTGTATGTAACTCTTAAAACGGCTACCGTCCTGCCTGAAAGTGTAAGGTAAGGCGATGTGACTGCAGAACAAGCTCTTCTTTGGGGTCAGGTTCATAGCTGATTTACAATCTTGTTGAAGACTCATCGTCACTAAAGAGACACATTATCGATTCAACGGAGCCGTAGCTCTTCGCCGGGCGACCAAGCCCCCAGGAAATTGCCACCGGATTTAATCAACCCCCAGCTCTTTTCCCTCATTTCATTTTCAATCGGGTCTCTTGACACAGAAATGATAATGAACACGGCTAAACGCACCCCAGAAAACCGCCCTTCAGCCGAGAACAGAGGCATGACTTTTCGATAGCGGAAATTAAATCTGATAGTGTCCTTTCAACGGGTGGAAGCCCTTTATAAAATGCCGAATCGTAATAACATTGTAACTACAGATAATACGTTCACGAAGCGCGCTGAAGGGAAACGGCCTATTTTTATTTTATTAAAAACTTACCAAGTGTTCATGAACTGTACATGTTGATAATATGTTGAATAATTAATTATTCTTTTAATCTAAGATTTTTTTGGGTAAGATGAAAAATTAGTATCACACAAGCCAACTGACAGTTCAAGTCTCGATAGCTCAAGTGGTTGGAGCAGCGACTTATTGAGCCAAGAGTCGTGGATTCGAATCCCACTTGTGACACTAATATTTATTACAGACAAAAAAGCCTTATACAAAAAAAGCAATTATTGGCTATAGTTAATACGGTCAATTTTGACCAATAAGCAAATGGTGAATTAATATATTAAAAATAATTAATCTAAGAATAATCGCTTTATTAATTTTTGGTGCAAACATTTAAATTAAATCATAAACGCATTTTTTACAAGTAAATTGGATCATCCAACGGTGATCACTCTAATCGGCACGTTTTGGCCTCTGCCTACTTAAATAAATTTCAAATACTGCTTAAATACGGTCAAATTTCAGAATTATAAAGAATATACTATTGCAAGTATGTACCAATATTTTGTTAATTAGAATTAATTAAATATTAGTATAGAATAACAAGAACAAAGTGTGGCCTTTCCTCGAGTTTGAAAGAGGTTTTTCCAACACAGCCATGACAACAGCAAGAAAGTAATCAAATATCTGAAGCAAATAAATGCATATGGTCGCCTTTAATGCTTCCCCACACGTGGTTTCGTTTTCCCTTCCTGAAGTGAGTGTATTTATTGGCGAGAATGTGTGAGTGTATGGGTGAGTACTGGTCGGAATATTGAGTACTTCACAGACCCACCGATTTAGGTTAGTATTAGACTATAATATCTTTTAGAGTGAATGGGTGGAGGCACTATTGTAATACATGTGCCAGTATCTCCGCATTTTTTTATATGTAAATACAGAACGATTCGTTACGGTTTGAGTCTATGGTGGAATATCAAGTCAAGTACCCTATAAACCCATCGTCTAGGATAATATATATGTTAGATTAATTGTAATTTTAATTAATCTATGGATTTATTTATTAGCGTGAAAGCGGGCGGGTCTTCAGAGGAATATCGAGTACTCTGAAACCCGCATATAGGCTAGGCTAGGATTGAATGTTAGTGAATGAGATAGTTCCAGAGCCTTTTCACCACGTGTGGAAGGGATAAAACTGCAGATCTGAACGTCCTAAAACACAACCAGAAAGCTCGTCAGACTTCTTACAAAAAACATAACGCGTAAGAAATGTGAGGTGCCGGCAATAGCCCAGGCAGCTAGCTGGGTGAAAATAATAGTAATAATAATAATAATAAGGCAAACATACCACAAATTAATTAAATTTTATAATTAACAAGTTAAATACAAATACTAATATATGGTATTTAATATTTATGCTTACACATTTTTAAAAAATAAATACATATGTGAAAAGAGACTTGCTTAAAAACTGTTTTTCCTGATATTTTTTTCTTACTTTTAAGACTTATAATAGCTAAATTTAACAAAGAGGTTTTATATTTTTTAATTATTATTTATTTTTTATATAATTAAAAAATTGATGTGGTAATGTTAGAGTTGTTAGATGTAAAATAAAAATGTGGTAAATTTATCATAAAATCAATAAGTTAAATGAAGTTTTAACCAAAGCTCTCCGTGGTCATTATCGACCGAGAATCAAATAGATTATAACGACATTTCAAAAATGTAAAAAAAAGGGAAAATTCGAGTGGTGCGGTCGAGATGGGAAGTTGATGTCCGAATGGATCGAGGTCACGATAGATCAAGTGGTAGAGCAGGGCCGTATTTAGCCGAAGGTCGTGAGTTCGAATCCCGCTCGTTACATTGACTTTTTTATCTCAACTAATATTTTAGATTAAAGATTAATTAATTTGTAGATCAGAAAGTTTTTCAGAAAGTTAACAATATTTTTTAGATATATTCTATCCCTTAGTTAAAAAGTAGAAAAGTTATATTCCCAAAGCAAACTTGCTCCTATTTTAAAATATTAAAATATCTTTCTCACAAGAACAAGCATAAAGTACGAGTCCGGTTAAAGTTTAGAGGCCCCTGGGGCAGAAATCCCGGTGCATGTTAGTCCCCATGAGATTTATCGCTTACATGAGCGGGGTATTAGGGAATTTGAAGGGGCCAGGACGGAGTCGTGTCCTTGTCTTATGTCAGTTGCAGCTCCCAGGGCTATAACTTGCCGGCGGACCATTGTGCACGTTGAATCTGGGCCCTTTGTCCCTTCCCCGCCTGGTCGATACACCAATCACTCCTCGCCCTTTTATTCCCACTCTTCATATCATCCCTTCGCTGAGTGAGCCCTTGTCACGGCGAGATTAAACCTGCCTATTCCCATCACCGAGTAGCCCGGTTTTTTCATTCAAACAACTGTCTACAAGTGGAACCAGGCTCTATTGAGAGAAAAGGTATCATCTCTCTTATTTATCATTTCATTGTAATGAACAATGGTTGTTAACTAAAAATTCACCATTATGCTAAATATTATCTCCCTAAGGAAATTCACCATAAATAATTATTTCTGTAGGTTTTGTATTTTGTTTTCAATCTTAATGTATTTGACTATATTATTCAACAATAAAAAAAATCTAAGTCATAATAAATAACACATTTCAGGACGTTGCAATAGGAAAAGTTTTTCAAGTGTTATGGTATTTATAGATTTCACATTTTATTACTTTAAATCAATTTTTTTATTACAATGGGCACTACAGGTAGTACCAGATTCAGGAAAATAATGTTTATACATTTTTCTAGATATGAGAGTACAAGCAAAAATAGATTTTTAACCAAAATTTACCACTATAATAAGAACGTGTTTAAATAATTTTTTAAATTTAGTTTTTACTCCGCAATGTTACCGACTTATGAGCACCCGTTTTAAAAACGGAGTAAGAAACTGAGAACCAATATTTAAACAGTTTAATTTAATTTTTAATATTAGATTTTATGATAGTGTTTTATTCAGATTTTTGTTCTTGATTCACCGCGGGGCAGATGTCGCGTGGTCTAATAAAAAATGCCTAGGTTTTTTAAGAAATTATATAATCTGAATGTTGTTACTACTTGAAATTGTGGTCATTTTGTTCATTCTGGTGTTATTCTCGCTGGGTCGGCCCGTCAGATGCGTTTAGTCATTCCGTCATTTTCAGTCTGTCCGTTTGATTGTATTTTAATCATTTCCCTTTTATAAGGTTGTGAAAGGTCTTAAACCAAAATGATACACGTAAATGAGCTAGCATGATTTCAAACTATCAAAATTTACCGCTTTTTATTAAATTTGCAGGAAGGGTTTAATCTCAGTTCCCTCTCTTTACAAGGTGTGCTTTTTTTGATAGCCCGGATGAATTATTTGTATTCAAATAAGGTGAACCCAAAAAATACATGATTAATTTTTGAATCAATTAATATTTATGAAAAATTTTGATTGAAAAACGACAGCGGCAAGAGCGGGGTTCGAACCCACGGCCTTCAGCTAAATACGCCACAACCCTACCATTAGAGCCATCTTGACCTAGATCCGCTTGGACACCAACTTACCATCTCAACCTCACCTCTTGAATTTTCCCTCCTTTTTGTCATTTTTCATGTTTAATATTTTTTAATCTAGTTTCGGATTTTTACCTTTTTTCGAGAAAAATTATACAAGATACATCAGGCCCAGTTCAACTTCAAAATTTCAAATACGACACTAAGACATCCCGACATATCGTTTTAAATTATCTTCTCCTCTGAAAATGGTACAATCGGATTTTAAATTTGTTTAAAAAAATGACGATGTTATGGCAAAACGAAAAAACGCGTATCGCCTGTATATAATTTTTACCGAGGCTTTTTTGGGAAAAATCCCGAGAGACCTGAACTTTTAATATTTGTCTAGTTTCCAATCAAGCGTTTCGGCCCACAAATATAAAGATAAAGAAATTCACGCTTGAATGAAACAAATGAAAATTGAATAAAAAATGGTATTTACTATTCAGACTGCGGTCAAAATGTCGTTGGAGCGTCAATCGAAGCCACTTGAGCGAGACACACGACGCACAGCGTAAATATTTGTGTGGAAATATTTTTCAATTTGCTTTGAAAATATTTGTGGCGGCAGCATTCTTTGTAAATGTTTATAGGTGTATAAAATTTCTGTATAGAATTTCGCTCCCCTCGGTTCACATTTCGTTGGCTAAGGGAAGAAGTAGGTGCCCAGTCAGCAAATAAACTATTACACCGCCTAATTGTTAATTTTTCACTTCACTTTGAAGAATATTGCTTTTTACTTAACTTTATATACTTTATGAAGACAATCTTAAATTTTTACTCCCTATTTAAGTCTTTTTCCCGTTTACTATTTACACATTTACCAGCTCAGCTGATTTTTGCTTACAAATTCCTCTCCTAAATATATGGAAGCGTTTGAAACAGCTGCCTCAGATATTCTGGTGAACGACATATTTTGTAAATACGCTGTTGCAGCGGGAAAAAAATCAACAAAAGCTCATTTTCTGAGCAGTACGTGCACCTGTCCTTTTGCATAGTAAATACCAGATTGGGAGGAGCGTTTAGTGATTTCTTACGTTCAATTTTGTACCGTAGGGTTTGATTTTTTTTTTTAATTTATATTACATTAGTTGTTATTTCATAGAAGTTTCAAAATCCTTATGACCAATTTTTTGATCCGTTGTGATCATGATCGTCATTTTTAATTTGATGATTTATTTCAACTCAAGTTGAAAATTGAGTTCGTGTAAAACGACGAATCACGCAGCTCTAAATTCTTTCTGGTACCTCATACCATTTATTCTTTTCACATCGGATCAAACCAATTTTTCAGAAACAGAAACTTAGGGATCCCCACGAACACTTAGTCTGTTTTATGCAGATGACCATCTTTGCAAATAACCGGAGAGGCGCACAACGCAAATTGGAACTGTTAACGGATTCGCCAATTATAAATTGCCCTGAATGTCAATCTCGGTAAAACGATTAGGCTGGACAAATCAACTTATAAACAATAATTCTGTTGTCCAAATCCCATCACATTTACATATTTGGATGTCTTCGTCATCTAAATTCGAAGGAAACCAGCAAATATTTTCTCCCTAAATATGCAATTTGAAATTCAACGGTTGTGAAAACCCTAATTACATATGCATCCGAGAACGGCTGTCAAAATTAATTAGTTTGAATTAACATCAGAGAGCATTTTATTGCATATATCTGAAATTTGTGGCTCTGACTACGCTAATTGATCATCTTCAGGGTTCAAAGTGTTTGTCTTCTGTGTAATTGTGCTACTCTTGCGTTGATTAACACTGGCGGAATCTGAACACGACAGGCAAGAATGGCAAAATTACACGGAAGACAAACTCTTTGAGCACTGAAGATGATCTCAATAAAAGATCGAAACGTTGGCACTGTAAAGAAAATGTTTTTCTGAAACCTACATCACACCAGACCGCATCTCACGAATCTAAATAATTATTACAACGATTAATTACATTCGCGCACGACAAATTGACCGACATCTAAAAAAGTGTCGATTAAAAACCGGATGGCTGTAAATTTACACTTATATCTAATTCAGCTATCTAGAAATTCTGATGACGGCGGGAGTGGTGGGGGCAAAACCGGGAGTTTTTCCACTTCGTTATCCTAAGGATGTAGATTTATATTTTCATAAAGAATTGGGAGCTCGCCAGGGAGAGAAGTCCACGATTTTTCATACCCATTTCCTCCGGCCTGTCGCTAATGTAGCTTGCAACTATTAAGACATCCAGACAGTTAGACTTCCTTAACCGATGGAAAAATATATATTTCGCCAAATCGGGCGAAACAACGACCCTGAAAAGTACTCCGTACATAGACTTATCGACACGGCGTATCAGGGTATAAAATGTGTAAATATTTAACGTGGAATGTCGTTGTAATTATTATTTTGATAAAATGCCAATGTTCTAGGATTTCCAAGTGTTTTATTCCCCCCCCTATTGTTAAAGAACGCAAATAATTTTTATATTTAAAAAAAAGCAAAAATTTACATATTGGGTTTTGAAAAAATCGAGGGCAGATTCATAGGAGGGTACGGTTAGTCGTCAGAGAGAAGAAGAGTCAACAATAAAGAGGCCTTTCCAGGCGAATCCCCACAACAAACAAGCCCGCATCGTCAGGGTATTAAAATATCATAAAGGAGGTCGTGGATATACTGAGCAGATAAGAAAAAAATGCCTAATTTTTTAAATAAATAAAAAAGCAACTTAAATTTGTCATTTTATAGCAATTAAATATTAATTGTTCAATACAAGACAACACTTTTTTCATTTTAAAATATTGCAAAACCGTTTATAAATATATAGTTTTATTTTTATACCGTACAAACACAAATGGTGCATCTCTGCAAATGAGTGGTTGTTTTCTACTGGGCATAGATCTGAAAGGTAACGCAAAAATGTGCTAGTTGGCTGAGACAGGGACGTCCCAACCTTCTGGCATGACAACGGCGATCCTGCCATGTGCTAAAAACGCATTTAAAAACACGATTAAACGAGAGCAGTAGTGTTTTTGGACCGGGTCTGCAGTGAAGCTCTCACGTATCAAAATATTCATCTTCACTCTTTTAAAAATAAGGCATACGTGGTTGACGCTTGGCCGAAGATGGTGTAAGATGGCTTCACACCTAGAGCGCGTAGGGATACCACAAGCATTGTGCTTAAGCACGGCAGCGAGTATTCCGGACCATTGTTCTTCGTTTTCGGATAAAACAGGATTGTTTTATTGCATTAGTATACATTATTATATATATTTTCCTTGATATTTTTCTCTCTTCTAGTATGATTGAGAGTGAATGTATTCACTAGCGAGAATAGTATAGTTCATTATTGCAAATATTGAGTACCAATTAGGTATTTAACCATTCCAAATTGGGTGGATCAGAAAAATCAGTATGTTTACAGTGATTGGTTATATACAGGGAGTGTATGATGTTCAAAAAAGGTCCTATCACACTAATAAATACATGCAATTACATAAAAACAAAAAACTATTAATCTATCAAACATCATATACAATAAAATGGTCCTTTTTTCTCTTCCATAAATCTGACCAACGGGCAGAAATACTCTCCATACCGGAGAGGCATTCCTATTTACGCTGTGTATGGACCCAAGGGATGGCACACACATAAATAATGTGGGACATATGAGGCCTTATTTCTCGTGCCGGACACATTCGCGAGCCATATATTAAACATAATAAATACTTTTGTATAATATTAAATTTACAGTATAGTTTGGTTTTTGCTTGTCACAAAGCGTAAAATTATTTTTTTTAAACTATAAATTTTATTTAACCTGCCGGAAAATTGTAGAAGAAAAAATATATTATTTCAAAATAAATACTAATAAATCTGAAAACTTAAATTCACGAATGTAAAGTGTTGTGTTTAACGTCAATTTTGGCGTAGTAAAACGATTATTCTTTGTTAATTAATGAGTTGCAGCCAATAAATAATTTGATTATTAACTTCAATAAACATGCTTTTCTTTTATAGAGGCCTACCAGATATGTTTAGCCTTTGAGCTACCTGCGGTGTATTTCTTGATAATTTGTCAAAGCGTATCAGAAGGGGAATTCAAGGAAAAAAAATTCGGGAATAAGATTTGTAATAAAGTCACAACATAGAAAATTTACAAAGCGCAATTTTTCCTACTAGTTGTACTAGTTCCTACCTACTCTAAATTTTTCTGGTTTCTTTAACTATGATTGAGGGGGAGATCACAGTTTCAGTGGATGAGTAGCAAATCTCCATGTAATTGCCAAACAGATGTCTTAGGTTTGAATTCTCTGGCACAACCCTTGGAGTTTAATTGTTAATTTAATAAAAATATTGTAAAATGGTACTGATGCAGTATCCGCGACACCCAAGAAGTAGTTGAACGTTCAACCGGTTCTTTTGACAAAAATTATTTTACTTTATTTTACAAAGAATGTATTTTGCAATTAAATACATTAAAAGGTTCGTAAACAGTTGACTAATCTTTTTTTTTTTAATCGGAAAAAATAATGGGTAGAAATGGAAGTCTTGTTCAAATAAGTCTTGGTCGAATCACTTATTTCAAGTCTAGATGACAACTGATAGGATTGGTTGTCAAATTGTTTGACAGTAGAAGATAAATTCTAGTCCAGGAACTGGAATGCTCCAGCTATCTTTAGGTTATTACCGAACGGTCTCTAAAGTTGAACGTGTTTCCCATTTGAACTTACCAGAATTCAAATAATTTATAATTGTGTTATTTTATTAAAATTATAATTGATTTATAGATTTATGGAACGAAGTTTCACTTTAAATTTTTTAATGTAAAATCAAACATTTATGCGACAGTTTTGTTTTTTATTATTAAAAAAGTTTGAATATGATTTATATTGTTTGTTTTTCATTGTGACGACGACTAGGGTTTTCGCGATTTCCCCCCTTCCCGATTAACTTTTTCCCACCCCTTCCGAAAAAGAGCCACCGAGGTTTAAAACATCTGAAAGCCGGCCCGATGGGATTTTCGAGTCGGTGTGGCCACGACGGGAAAAATTCTTATCGACACGACAGGGAAAAAAGGGGAGAGGAAAACCGGGTCGAAAAGAAAACCAATTAAAAGTTACCTCATCCGATCGAGTGGCCTATAAAAGTTTATAAAAGTGTTGAGCCCTTTCTCCATTGGCCTATCATTACCAATGGGCATGCATAGGAAAATGCAGGCCGGCCCGTCCACGTCAAGTCATTTCGATCCGACTCAAATACAACGCTCAGAGACAAAAGCAGTGATTCTTCGCAAATTTATTAAATTGCAAATATACTTGCATTTCGAGAACAACTCTTTCTTCTACTTCTAACGATATTAAATAAGCCACTCACCTGAAAAGAAAAAAAAATATGATCAATAAAATTTCAAGTGTTAAGTTAATCACAATATTTCAGCAACACATAAAAATATCAATGAAACATAAAATTGTATGTCGTACGTCCATCTTTTAGGCAATGATTTATAAAACTTAATATATAATATGATTAAAAGAAAGTGGCACTGATGTTGGGCTTCTCGGCAGAGAAGTACTCGTGTAGGAAGAGTCATGTGTCAATAAAGAAATAAAGAACAGTGGTGAGATATTTTTATAAAAACCATTTGCTATGTATTCTAAATAAATAAATGGATTTCCCATGTATTTTGACCAAATATTTACTTGTTAACTACTTGTATTAAAACTAAATTTAAGGAAATGGAATTTCACAAAATAACTGAACTGATAGAAATAATATTTCATCATATATAAATGAACTGTTGATTTGGATTTCATTAAACTTGTTTTATTCAAAATATTTTGTATTATTTATTATTCCGTGCAGATATTAGCTAAATGAAAACATAAGTTAAACCTAAAAAAATAGGAACCTCTTTTCGATATTTCTTGCAATACCTTTATATTTGTTTGAATGTTTTACGCAAAAAATTATTCTTAAAAACAATTAATTAATTTTACATCCTAGAAGGTGGTTTAATTGTGAAGTTCTTATGCAGTTAAAATTGTTGTATTTATGAGGGTAGATTTATTTTTTGAAAAAATAAAAAGTCCCCAGTGTTGTTGGCGGATAAAAGGTTTAATTGAAGTTCAGTCAATGAAGTAGAAAATCGCCGATCTGAACAAATGGAGCGGAAACAAACAACGCTTTGCACGTCGGTCCCAAAAGTGTTTTCAACCAAGAAATATGAAGGACCGCGGATGGGGAGGGTGGCCCGCCGCCGCCACCCGTCGGCTTCCCAAGTCACGAGGGATCAGTAATGAGGATTGTATACCGTATACAAACCATATATAAACATTCATGCATGGCCAGGGATCAATGCGAGTTGAACGAGAGCCAGGGAAAAATGGTGATCGGAGGAAAGCGGATCCCTGAATACAACTTTTCAACTTTGAACTGTAATTGAATTTTTTTCATGTTTGAAGCTGTCCCCCGATGATTTGAATTCCACAACCGCTGCCAGATTTTCAGGTAAAGCTAGCCCGGAAAAAACATAATTTTTATTGTATTAAATAATAATAGTTTAAATAAATGTTACAACTTCATTAGAAATGAAAATATATTCTTAGTCTTGGGTCTCGATTAGGTTTCTTGGTCCAATTGATCAATTAAATTCTATTCAATTAATTAATCTTTTGTTCGAGATAAAATTGTATTATTAAAATTTAGATTAAAATTTAATATTAAAATTTAGATTAAAATT
>CM077108.1:14936911-14954553 GCA_039619505.1 Cimex hemipterus
TATTAAAATTTAGATTAAAATTTAATATTAAAATTTAGATTAAAATTTAATATTAAAATTTAGATTAAAATTAATATTAAAATTATCGTTCCGTTTAATTTATACAGATACTCCAGTTAGGAATGTAAAAATATATCACATTAAAAATTGATTTTAATACATGCTATCACATAGAATATTTCTGTATCCGGCTTAAACGTTTAAAACATTTTTTATTTTAATCGTCGTGAAAGATTAGGTTATTAACATTTTAGCCAGTTCGATGATAGTCGGACGAGAAAATAACGTGATTAAGTTACACATAAAAAAAAAGATCGTTTCCAGATAAAGGGTAAATTTTGAACCTGATATGGCTAGTCTGTGAAACGATGATTGATCGTTTCTCGTCCGCTTATCCTGTGGACAGACCAGTTGACACGCTTCGGCTTTCTTCTGACCCGCAAGCAGATGAACCGTTGACATTTATTAACAAGAAAATTGATCACAATAAATGCCATGTTTGAGTTTTAAAGGAAAAAAAATAAAGAAAATATAGACAACAAACGGCTTATATTTAACTAGATTAAGACAGACGTTAAATAAAGTGTACCCGTCCGTCTATTCTTGTGATAAGTAAATGTGACATTTGTGAGAAAAAAAAATTAATGATTCAAGGCAAAAAATAATGATATAATACCTGAGCTCTTTTTTTACACGCTTCGTTGAATAAAGCTGTACTTTTTGATTTTCTTTAGAAAAAATTCCCTTTCTTCGGAATAAATTGAGGCAACTTATTTCATCCAGGCCGTTAACAAGGGGGCCTTGGCGGTGGGAAAACGATTTAGGCCCCAATTGTACGAAAAACGCTTGACGAAACGCTGTCAACCGGCGGAAAAGCCCGTCGCCGTTTATGCCTACCAAGGGAAAATTAATGAAGGCCGCGGGAGTGTAAAAAGGGGTGAGAAGGGGGCCGGAAAAGTGATCGAATCGCCCGCGGAAATTGGAAATTCGACGACATAACAGAATTCAACTGGGCATAATCTGCTGGCGGCGCTAATCTGGTTTGTACATGCAAATTAACGCCATGCGAAAGAGATCCACTCCCACACCAGGACGTATTTCCCAATTTAAAAACAGTCCAACCTAATCTTTTATATCTTGCACGTTGATTACCATTGAAATATTTATATCATCGTATCAAAAATCATAGTTTTGTCTATAACATTGTTAACATTTATTAGTTTAATATTGAGTAGTTTGACCAGTATTACATTACACCTAAGAAGTACCTAAACACTACTTTTTGTATATTGCTGTCAATTAGAAAATTATTTATTAATATTTTGAAAAACATTATTTAAATGTTAATAATTTATTTGCAGGCTGTAGATTTAAAAATAAAAATCACAAATATGTGCGTATATTTTTCCCGTTGTCACAACAGGACTGGGTTTTCAGGCTTGTTCATGACCGGCTACGTGCCAGTCGGATTTGAATTCATACCCCGACCCCGAAGGCACGTCGGTTGGCATATATAACGGCGTTTGTCATATCTTCGGCATCCTTTTCACCATCGGCTAGTCAGCGTTCATCGACTCATAGGGCACGAAGAACGCCGCGCTGGGTCTGATATCTACACTGGCGGATGGCACCGTGATCCCCTATTTCATACCCAAAGACTACAAAAGTGGGGAATAAAAAATATGTTTTGGTTTCAGAATTGGTTGAGAAAATTCTGTCTAGTGGATAGACAGTTTTAGATCCAAAAGAATTGTTTTATCATGACGCAATTCATTATATTTTAATTAACAGTTGTTTCTAATTAATATTTACTTTTTTTACTTGAAAAAATTCCTTTTTTAATAAAAAAATATGGATGCAACGGTTTTTGAAACGAAAGTAAATGTGTTATGTATAATGTTACAATTTTAAACCCCTTATCCAACATACCGCATCTTACGATCTCCGAGAAATCACTGACTAACGGTCATTAAACACTACACATTATTGTTTATTTTATCAAAATAATATTTTTTGAGCTTGATGCATAGATTTCATCTTTTCAGATGATCTCAATAAAAATCGAAGCGTTGGAACGATAAAGAAAATGTTTTCCTAAAACCCACGTCACACAAAACATAAAACTCGAATCATCAACTGAAAAAATTGGATAGTTTATGTACTATACATAGTTTAGGGAGATTGCGAAATTTTTTATACGTTTTTATTTGTACCTTATTACAAGTATGCTCACAGTACCTCTTACAGCTACAACGTTAATAAATACTTAAACAGCCGGAGAACAAAAGGCTTGATAAACTAGCCAATGCTGATACTCAGTTAAGGGATCAATCGAAAAAGAAACCGCTATTGTCGACAGATTCTGGGGATGGAAATATGTAAAGAGCACTCGATCATTACGATCAAGAAGTCGATGTGAAACTTTATGAAGCGCGTTCGTTCTCAAAAGACGTTGTACATAGTAAAGTTAGCGATTTAGTAAAGATCATTGGCAGTTTTTCTAATGCTTAACGCTCCCGAGTACTCATCGTCAACAAGACAAGAGGATCTTTAGCGTCCGCACCTGGCTTTCTGGCCTTATCGGAAGTTTTGATTCTCAAGATCAGAGCTGACGCAACTCTACACACGACGGAGCAGTGTTACCGCCGCCGCATTACTGTAAAGACACTCCAAGCCACTAAGAGCCAAAGTCAACCTCGCTTCCCGCTTGTCCACTCCAAATAGTCGGGCCCGCATTGTACATCGAGTCGTATGTCGCACGCAAAGGGCTAACAGGCCGAAATACATCAGCCTGTTCTCCCGCGTACTCCCTAGATAGAGAAGGTGACTCAATTTCCCTGAGTGTAGGGGATTCCCTAGCGTAAAATCTACCGGATCCGCCCGGCCGCGGTTGTTGTTTTTAGTGGAATTGCTAACCACCCCTTAGATGAGCAATGCCTACGGTCAAAAGTATCTTATCGAACTCAGCG
The DNA here is from genome assembly GCA_039619505.1 of Cimex hemipterus. Taxonomy (NCBI): domain Eukaryota; kingdom Metazoa; phylum Arthropoda; class Insecta; order Hemiptera; family Cimicidae; genus Cimex; species Cimex hemipterus. The sequence goes on from CM077108.1 coordinate 14,939,881, forward strand.
TACACCTGCAATGCGCATTCGAGGAATGCCATAGGCCTAGCCTAGGTGGTCCGAACCATCGCTTCTTCAAGGGTAACACGCCAGTCATACGTACAACCTCCGGTCGTTACGTCTCCCGTGAGGCCAGCGTTACTTCCCTAGGGTAGTAACGCTGGCCATATGCAAGCATCACGAAGACTACAAATAGAAGCCTCTGTCTAAGTTCCCACCAAGGGCTTCACCATGCACCACCACGAATCCATTCCCAGTGTGACAAGGGCCGAATTTGAAATCAATTTAGTCACCCCGTGGTACAGCAAACCATACACTCTCCTTTGTCTATGCAAACAGGATCTAGTGCACTGGCCCTCGTGTGAATCTGTTAAGGCACCCGCTGCCCGTGCCGACCCTGGGCCTACACGAGTACAGCTTGTGCATTAGAGAGGTTGCCACGTCCTATGGGCTACACCATTCTTTTTTGTGCCCAGATACCCCCCCCCCTTTGCAACTAACTTTTGGAAGAGGTCACAGGAAGGAATGAAGGAGCTCGGATTGAGAAAAATGAGAGCCCAAGGTGGGCCTTGCGGGGTCTCGAGCCTCAGACCACACTATACTACCCTTCGTCGCCGTAGGTCCACATATAATGGCTCCCAGGGAAGGTGTACTTGGTGACACCCCGTATGTCGAATTTGTCACAGAACGTTTTCTCCGTTGTGAAAATGTAAGTTCTTGGCACCACACCAGCTAATTGTGTCGAAGTATAGCCCTAAATAGCTGCGCTAAATGGTTATCAGTTTCCTTATGCAGTCCTTGAGAAACAGAAGAGGTCAGTACTGTTTTAATATAGTTATATTCAGGGTACATTTCTCCACTTTAAGGCTGTTCTTTCACATTTATGCAACAGTCTTCATATCCTGCACGTGTTTTAGTTGTTAGAGATTTTTGTTCAATGATTCGGGTTATAAGAAAGAATGTTTGTGTTACACTATGTTGTTTGTGGATGTTCCTGAACGTTGGCAGTATAAACCAGATGGAACCAAGAATGTTTCCTTCAGAGGCACCCTATTTATCTGATATTCGCAACTCCACCTCACTCTGAAGCTGGTCTGGTAGGTCTGGATAAAAGAAAGGTACCATATCAAATAAATTTAAATAAAATCATTCGTTGCCATGAAATCCTTCTTATATCAATGACCAATAGCTGAAAATAACTGGGATGTGAACGCTACTTTCACCGAGGTAGACAAGAATAGACTGGAACTTACCTAATTTTACAATGAGACTTTTCTATTCTCAAGCAGCCTAAAAGCAATCATCCTTCTTTGGTAAAAGTTATAAATAGGATGAAGCAATATAATAAATGATACGACGCATTTAAAAAGGGCATAACTAACAAAAGTTGAATCAAACAATGAATATTGCGAACGAGTAAAGCAGATCAACCAATGAGTAGACCAGAAACTGCTTTAAAAAAGGCTGAGTTATTTTAATTTTATCATTATACCAATAGAAGACATTTAATTTATTTGGTAAAACCTTCACGTCAGGGTAAAAGATGAACAAGTTTAAAGCATATCTAGGTCAAGCTGGTGATATTTGTTTTTATGCATAAGAAAAAAGGGGCTTTTTGAAATCAAATTTTCAGAATAAGAAAAGGTAAAAAGGGCAAATATAAACAACCTGCTTTGAAACCGGTATGCATTCCGAGCCAAAGGACAAAGGACTATCCCCGACTTTCATACAAACATAGGCCACTCCAGATATGTTTACACCAGTCGACATCCCCCATTGACAATTCAGCGATAACCCTCTCCCCCTCCACGCCAGTGGCACTGTTTCCTCCAATAACACGGCCCCGTCGAATGCTGGGGAGTTTTTCGTATTCAAGTCTCTTACTTAGCATCAACAATCTCGCAGATGAGCCAGATTCGGGATTTGGCTCCAAATCCCCAAATAAAACCGGCTCTCTAGCAAAAGTCTAAATTAACTTTGGCCAACGTTCCTCGCTGAATTTCTCTGAAAAAATGGTCTGGACATGAAACTTAAATTGCTAGTGTTCCCTTATGTATTATCTAAACAGGATGAAAAAGCTAACAATATTTTTTCCCTAAAGTTCTGCAATTATTATTGTCATTAGCGCCACTAGAGACACATAAACATAAAAAAATGATCGATTTTTTACCACTAAGTTTTTCTGAATTTTGAGAAGTCGTTATCTGAATATCTGATTGAAACACCTATAATTCAAAGGAGGCTAAATGGATTTTAATTTCATACATACAAATTAACTATATTTTTCAAAAGAAATAATAATCCAATTTTAATGTTTGATATAATTATAAAATACGGTTGACAATTGTTTTAAACGAATTATCAACCATAAAAACCGGTTTTCTGGGGATTGAGAAAACTATTGTTAAAGCTTACACTAGGACTGTCAGATATGCGGAAGTTATCCGAGGGTTTAATATCACTAGTAAGACAATGAGATCAAATACAAGTTCCGATAAATTTCTAACCTACTTTACATACAGAATGTTTATTACAGTATACAGTATACAACAAAAAGAGTAGTTTCTTTATTTATCTATTGTATTTTAAATATACCAAATTAGATTATTCTGATTCATACAAATTCTTTCCTTTCTCTTTACCAACAATGAAATCAATACCAAAAAATTACACAATACATATGTATTGTTAATATATGTGTACATAACATTACATATGTATATAATATATACATATGTAATCTATAAATAACAATTTATGATAATTTACCCGAGACAAAAAATAGATTTTTAAAAAACTTCATTATTCCTATTAATAAATTTTCTTCTATGGCAAGAAAGTCGATATCTAAGAGTAGTATAACGTTAAAATCACGTTAATGAGGTCAATCCTAAATCATTTCCTGCATTTTCTCGCTAACAATCCTCAGGATTTTCTTAGTTAGTTTCCAATAACAACGTGCTTATAGATTTAAGATAATTCTTAATAAAACGATTTATTCGGGGCATTGGAACAAACTGGGATGCACTTAACGGGATTAGGATGTTAAATCAGCATTGCCCTTTACAAAGACATGCCGATGTTGATCGAAGTCAAAAACTAAGAACTACACTTAGACTGAACTGGATTCGCCATGCATGACTTAACGGAAGACATGAATAACTACGAAGACTTGTGGGAAATAAAATCGTCTTGAATAAAAGAATTCACTGTGACGACAGCTTTAGACGTAACGCAATAAGGGTTCTGCCCAGCCATCCAAAATGCAAGCGGCTCTAATCCTCCCAATTAAGACAAACCGTCAAACCACTTTACTATGTACCTAACCTCCCTATCCACAACGAATCCCATTTGTAAACGAGCTGATCCGTTCTCGATTCAAAATGTTTCAACCGACTTCTCGATTCATCCTAACTCTTCTGCTCGAACCAGGTCTACAGATTCCTATCCACGTCGTCTTAATCGAAAACGACCTCCAAGCCTCATTTGCCCTTTAACACCCCCACATTGAATGCCAGTATGTGTCTTCTGGGGACACTGCTAGCATTAATATTAATTATTAGTATTATTATTAATTTTTTAAGGGCATTTTAACGGCTAAGGTCCATTTCACGCCCTAACAGTTTAATGTTAATTATATTGGAACTTATATTAATTATATTGAAATTTAACATTGTGCAAATGACAAAGAAGAGGGAAAATTTAAGGTTGGGGTTGAGATGGGAAGTGTCCGAGTGGATCGAGGTCACGATAGCTCAAGTGGTCGAGCAGCGGGGTATCTAACCGAAGATCGTGGGTTCGAATCCTGCTCGTGCCATTGATATTTCTTAATCTCAACTAAACGTCTTAATCAATTGTAATATATTAATTGGTCAAGCGGACCACAAAATTAGTGAATTAATAATTAAATAGTGAATTAATAATAATGCTGTCATCGTGTGGAAAAACGGTTTGGGATCATATTTGCAAAACTAAAGTAAGTAAGGGAACAATTCTGAAATAATTAAAAAAGAAGAAAAAGGATTAAAACGTATAAACAGTTTCGCATGACACAGACGTTATACGGGTTTAGCCTATTCTACTTTCGTAAATTTAATAAATATCGAATAATTGTTGAATAAACACTTCTTACTGTAGTTTACATTTCTGTTTCTAAATCATTTAAGAAATTATGTTTAACACGCCACGTAAAATGTATGTTTATTTATATTGCCTTAAGTTTCTAAAGAGGGGCTATGGTAGGTTGTAGGGTAGGCGGATATTTTTATTTATCCGGGTGTACCACTGGAATTAGAATTAGTACTGTGATCGTGGGAGAACAGGGTTTGGGATGACATTTGTAAAGTGTACTAAATGAGTGTACAATTTTAAAATAACAAAACAAAATTTTAAAAAAATAAATAAATAAAATGAACCAACAGTTTTGCATGACTCAGGCGTTGTTCTGGTTTAGCCTAATCCAAGTTTGTAAAATTCATAAATATCTAATAATTATTGAATGCACCATTCTTTCCTGTTATTTACTTTTCTGTTTATAAATACTTTAAAAACGTATCTTTGCAACGCATGGCAGGGGATATTTTTAATTTATTTATTTGATATTAATAATAGCTGTTTTCGTTTTTTCATTGGCGTGTTTTGATATCTCACCAAGTGTACGCTTCAGCTCAATAGCTACTACATGAATGAATGCTACTGAGTGATGACTGATTTATAAAAGTTCAACTCAGTACCCGCATTTATATACGTAAACGCATGCACAGAGTTGAGTCTATCACTTTTCACAGTTCTCAAGACCACTTTCAACCGGAAGGATCCCGGATGGTGTAATTGAAGCGAAGCTTGAGCCGTGAAACTGTTAATAAGATTGAGAGAATACAATTTAAGGCAAGGGAAAGAAATACTTTTAATTTAGCTAATATTGTTTCTTTAATTGGTTGAAGGATTATCTATATTTAAATTTCAATTATTATTTATTTGCAACCGAGGATTATATTTTAAATTTTCTTTCTTTTTTTCTTAATATTTTACTTTATTCTCTCTACACTCTAATTTCACTTCTGTTGGTAGAAATTCAGCGATATGAGGGTGATAGAAACTTGTATCGAAGCGTTTAATTCACAGCAATGAACGTTTGTTTAAGGTCTAATTTTCCGCGCAGTTAACTGATCAAAATTCGGTTTTTGTAGACTTAAAAATATTATTTTTGGTGAATTAATTCGTTGTTGGTTAAAGAAAAAATATTATAAAATTCATTATATTTCGTGCTACGATTTACCAAATAAATAAACCTTTATGTCAGGTATTGTTTGAAATGAAAAAGAGTGTCGCGACCGGGATTTGAACCCACGACCTTCGGCTAAATATGCCGCTCCTCTACCACTCAATTCGAAACTCAGAATATATAAAAGATAAAATTATATTTTAATAAATCTTCTGTAAGCAAATTTGGTCAGAAAATGGTCAAAACGTATTTGACCTCACTTTCGTGATTCTACCATTATAAATTTCATAGATACCGACTTTCGCAGAAATCGTTGTCAACTAATTTTTTTAATGATACTTTGGAAGAATTTGTTTCTGCGTGACTCGCAATCCTAGTACAAGATCTGTCATCACTTTTCCCAATACCTACGATAACAATTTAAATGGTTGATAATTACTATTAAAAATATTGTAAAGTACAATTAATATCAAATATTAAAATCGTGTTATTATTTTGTTAATATGTATTAAAGGATTTTTCTGTTCAAATTTAAGTTTTGAAAAAATAAATGAAATGAATTTATAAAATGCTAGAAAATTTTAGATTAAAAATAATAATTTTTAATAAATAATATTTTTTTCATTTAAATTTTTCTAGTATTGTATAAATATATTTTTCGTGTAACATTTTCTAGTATTGTATACTTTTTAATCTAAAATTTGCTAGTAATGTATAACTTTTTTAATCTAAATTTTTCAGGCATTGTATTCATATTTTTAATCTGACATTTTCGAGAATTGTATAAATTCATTTTATTCATGTTTTGTTAATCTAAAATTTCTTTTATTGTATTAATTAACTTTTTCACATTCTATATGTATTTCTAAAATTTAAACAGTGTTCATAAATCCTGTCATGAAGATGATCTCAATGAAGATCGAAACGTAAATAAATATTGTTTAAATATTTTATCATATTTGGTTCCTTTGTGATCAATTTCAAATCTTATTGCACCATATTCAATAAAACGATGTGTCAAGATGTGTAGGGTATTATTTGAAATTTTGAAGGTGAACTGGGTGTGAGGTACACAATGTAATTTTTCACCAAATGAGGTATAATTTTGAAGCCGTACTAATAAACTTTAAAGATATGTTTTGTTTTTTTATAGAATCGTTGGTTCAAGAGAAATTCAGCAGGAATCTTAAAAGGACACCCTGTGTATTGTGAGCCTGCTTCGTGGCTTTGGACTCGGTACGACAACAACGGCTGCCACGCCGAGCGTGTATATTAAGTAGAGCGCAAGATTGCATTATAAATCTGGTTGAGCAGTACAAGAGGGAAATGCATAAATTTCACTTGTAGCTAACCGCCATCGCGCTAATCCCATTGTGCTTGTATCTACCAACATCAAGTGTATATCATAGAGAACGAACAGTATTAATTATCGTTTCGCATTGAGATGTTAATTAATTGCCGACGGTTAAAACAGGATGTCGCCAGTGCAATACGTGTCAATACAGAAACGGCCGTTAATCCTACCCGTCTATCATACTGTGGAACGTTCGGTCTTCCGGTAAAACTGTTGGTAACTCTCTGTATGTAATCAGACATACTTGTCTACAGATGTAGGACGATTTTTTATTATTATTATTTTTTTGTAACTTCCATAAACGGAGACGAATCACATTAAATTCGGCAAATTGCTACTTTACAATTTCAATTCTTTCATTCTGTCATATTCTCGATTTACGCTATTTTCTAGTGTGATATGTTTACAATGAAATTATTTTTTTTTAATGTATGTACCCATGGAAACTACAAAAATAAACAATACATATAAATCTTTTAATCTTCTAAGAAGATTTTTTCAGAAACTGTCTAACAAAATTAATCAAACATTGCACGAATGTTCTCAATTATATGGATAAATACAAGAATTTTACCCGAAATCGAAAACTGTTTTGGGAAACGGAATGGGAAAAAATAATAGTACAATTAGTCAAACTAAAAACCTACTGCCTAACGTCATTTCATTTTTGTGAAAATTTAAATCTCCGTAAAAAATTGAGATGGAAATCTTAAACCAAAACCAAAAATAATTTTAAAACTGTAAACGTAGGTTGCAAATACATAAATAAAGGAGAGATAAATTTTTTTCTAAACAAAGGTGGTTGAAGGTGGTTTATATCATGTAGAAACCCGTATTTCTCAGATAGCGACGTCTAATACGACCTCAAGATAACCTTCGTAAATAAATTAATTTCCACCAAACTTTCTAAATTTCGATAAATTTTCCACTCGCTACAACCCAGTGGTCTAATCTATGGGCAGCATTATCCTTCCTTTCAATCCTGTCAGGATTAGTTGGAACATCGTCCCGGAATCTCCTATCCAAGGACTAGACCATATTTAAAGTTGGGAGGACAAAAGTGTTTTTTAACTTCACTCTTGAAATAGTAAATATGCATGATAAAATTAATTGAATTACAAAAGGTAATATTTTATATCTAATAATATAATAATGTCTAATAAAAATTGTATAAGAAAGAAAATACTCAATGTATATGATTAGGTCTCACGGTCAGTAAACTTTAAGCTTTTCAATCGTGATTGCCAATCGAAAATAAGGTCTCTCGTCAAGTCTGGAGGTTTTGCAGTACGATAAACCGTCTAATGATATTTGTAGATAGTTATTTTAATGAAATAATAATGCATATTTTCTTGGATCAGAAAATTTGTTAAGAATATTGTAACATATATTTTTCTTTATATAGTAGGCAATATTTTACTTGGATTTTTTACAATGTTTTTCAAATATGATTTACTTAATCTGGCCAAATGCATTAAAACCAACTCGTTAGTCTTATTGCTTATCAACCTCCTAACTTTATAATAAATGTTCACTGTTGTCTGCAATTCGTCTGCAAAACCATGTCCTCCGGTGCTATCAAAAACCTCACTTATATCCGGTCTTAAAAATACCAATAAACGATTAGTTCTAACTAAGTTTGCGCATCTTGCATTTGTCCATGAGTTTAAATGTTTAATGTAAAACGTTTCTTTATGTTCGTATTTTTTAGCATGTGCGGACTTGGTTGGTCACCTCTTAAATATTTCCAGAAATTAACAGGGAGATTACAAGATTTTCAGCCAACATGACCTTGCATCACGCCAGCCCGTACGTACTTTGTGTTTATTTTTGGTTGTCTGTCAATTCCTTAACGCAAGACAAACCAGGGCATGAAAAAATCAAGGTATATCAAAAGATCGCTTCTCACGAAAAGTTGTATTTTTTAACTTTTCTGTACAATTTTCTCCAAAACTTTCCATCATATTGAAATAATTTTTTTTAGAACAAAAATAATCAAATAATAGTAGCGAACAAGTGTTATTTAAAACCAAGAGGAGAAGAAAATTAAATATATAAGCCGGCTACTTGCACACATACCGATTTTTCTTTCTAATGTCTTTCAGGCAGAGGTCTGGGCCATTAATATCTGCTGCAGAACACTTATGGCTAACAGGATAAGGGGAAAAGATATAAAAAAATTTTCTGACAGTCAGGCCAGTCTAAAAGCATTACAAAAAGATTTATCAACATCTAGACTGGTGGAGGAAACGGTTGAACTCATTAACAGGATCATTACCAGTTATGAGAATAGGGTAACCCTTATATGGATACCAGCTCATAAGGGACACTACGGCAATGAAGAGACGGACAGCCTGGCCAAGGAAGGATCAAATACTGTGTTTGTCGGGCCGCAACCAGTATTACCCCACTCTTTAAGCACAGCAAAAGAGAGTATAAGTTGCTGGAGAATGAAACAATTCCTCAAGGAATGGAATACGTCCCCCGGATGCAGGCAATCGAAGGAATTTCTGAAGAAAATCAAACCCAAGGAAGCGAAATGGTTACTCTCCAATTCTAGGAGGAGAATTAGGAGGCTGATAGGTATCCTGACGGGCCATTGCCCCCTGAGAAGACACCTCTTCATAATGGGCTCCCTACCAGACCCCTTCTGCCGCTTCTGCGAAACTAAAGAGGAAACGGCTCGACACTACCTAGCCGAATGTGATAGGTATGCTAGGGAAAGATTCGACACCTTCGAAGGAGAGGACATAACTAAAACACTCCCCAGGATAAAATGGTCCAAAATCCTGGGGTTTGTTAATAAGTCCAATAGGTTTATGCAGGACTCGTGAGCCGACCAGGTCCCGGACCTTTTAGGGATGGGGTACGGGCCAACCCAGGCTTCTAACCCCTCGGGTCCCGGTCGCCCGCCCTGCGTAATATATATATATATATAAAACCAAGAGGAGAAGAAAATTAAATATATAAGCCGGCTACTTGCACACACACCGATTTTGGACGGCCGGTTTTTTATCGGTCTTCCAAATTTCAATAGTGAACCACAGGGGGGAATGGTACCTGGCACACACGCCGACCTCTGATCGGCATCGGCAAAATGCCGGTCAGCTACCGGCCGCTGTCACTGTACCACCGGCACGTCACCGGCATTAACGGGAAGCAGTGGCGTATGTGACTAAATACACGCTTGCACACTCACTGATTTTTTATCGGCCGACCATTCCAGTCGACTGCTCGGAGACCACGTTTGGTACTGCCAGTGCGTTTAAAGTTTGCAATGGGTGAAGTTGTTGAAATCGATAATGATATTTTAATATCATTAGTGGAGGCAAGATCGGTTTTGTGGGACAAAACATTGAACTTATTTAAAGATATAAATCTCACTCAGGACGCATGAAGAGAAGTTTGTTGTGCTCTGCAAAACTCTCCTACGGCGTTTAATACGGCGGTATAATAACCTAGGCTACTACATAGTCACATTCGCCACTACTTCCCGTTAATGCCGGTGACGTGCCGGTGGTACAGTGACAGCGGCCGGTAGCTGACCGGCATTTTAGCGGCCTTGTTAAGGCGTAAGGAGTCAGAAAAATTCCAGAGGCGTCGGTGGGGATCGAACCCACGACCGCGGGATCTACTAGCCAAGAGTCTGACGCCTTAACAACTCGGCTACCGCGGCCCCCCAAAATAATTGTTGGTAAAGAGGAAAACTTTGTCCAAATTGCAGGATGTTGGAAAAAAATGATTACATCCCATTTTTATATTCTTTAGCTATGAAATAGAGGTTACCAAAAACTATACACAAAAATTAGGTATAATAAACAAAACATATTATTTGAAAATGGTAACAAAATATAGAAAAACGTTTCTCTCTTTTTGACCATATATATGACGTCGAATTGATACTGAAGAACAATAAATTCTAGAATTTGATGCTTAAACCTAAAGTACACACTTTCAAAATAAATAAAAAATAATCGCCATCGACAAATTATTTTTACTCCGGCGAGCAAAATTCACGCAGTCAAAGTATACGTCAACATCAATATTACGAAATGTATTATTGAAAAAGTATCGCCAGCATGAGGAGTCACTAATTTTATTTGGAATAATGTGCTTCAGCCACAACGTGCCATTGTGCCAAAAAAGAGTTAACAAGAACTAACTTCAAAAATTTAAGTACAGAATTCCTGTCTAAATAAATGTTAAAAAATCCTAAAAAAAGAGTTATGTCAAACTTCGTCCAGTGGAAATTAATTAAAACCGATCGGGACTTAAAGCTTTAGGGAGGTGGGAGTTTGTAAGACTAATATCAAGTCTAAGACGTTTCATAAGAGGGCTTATCCGGTAGAGTCATTAACATGGAAGATCTATCCTTTATTAAAACACGGACAGAAGACGAAGTCGATCATATGATTAGTATTCGAGAGGGCTCGCCGGCCGATGTAATTAGCACAAGGTCGACCATTTAATTAGAGTTTTAATATTCGCTCGGCGACTCGCCTTTTCTTCTGTCCAGGCACGCACAACCCTCAAACCTTGGAAGATTCTACATCACTTCCGGCCAAAATTAACTTTTGATCCAGTATACATTATGACTTACTTTGTTATAAACACAATGAACCGATAGTGACAAAAAAATCTTTAAGGTTGAATTTTGTTAACAGATAAACTTCAACTAATAACAAATACTTCACCCAAATCTGAAACTTAAATAAAACATTTAACAAATTTCCGATCAACCTCAACAATCGTTACGCTATTTGGTGGCGTTTAGCTGTAAGCATACGTTCGACCATTCGTAAAATTGAAAATCTCTGAAGTTGCCGGTATCGAACGGACATAAATTAGAATTCGAAGGGTGAAAAATGTTATAACACTCTAAACTCCGATATCTAAGGCAATAACCGTAAAAAGCACGCCAGCCGAGGAAAATAAAAGGGTTTAGATGTAAGCCAGCATATTTGTAATTATGAGTTTTCGGGCCGTTCTTAAGGCCCACTCGAATACCACTTATTTTTAATGTTTCTCATGATTATGTAAAAGGTCTTTTCTCTATATTCATAGATAACTAATAATAACAACTATATTTTTAACGAATAAACATGAAGAACCACGATTGAGAAAAAAATTTAATTTAAAAAAACTAACTATAAAACATCAAAAAAATTTCAATTATGTTTGTGTAATTAATTAAAATATTAATTATGTCACCGATATAATATATCTAATTTTATACACGCATAAAAGGCAACAGTTATTTTATCTTAAAATGTATAGCAACTTTACAGTGCTAGGTAGATAAATCATAATTTTCTAAGCCTTCAGTTCAAACTGTAAGGTATTGGTTGAGATGAAAACGTCAGTGCCACGAGCGGGATTCCAACCACGACCTTCCGCTAAATTCGCCGCTGCTCTACCACTTGAGGTATCGTGTCACGGAGATCGTGGGTTCGAATCCCGCCCGTGGCATTGATTTTTTTATCTCATCCAAAACCTGACATAAAAATTAATAAATGGAATGATGTCAAGTGTTCAAACGGACCAGGACATCGAATGAATTTAGCTTTCTCTAAGCCACATGCTCATCTCTCTCTCTCTCTCTCGCTCGCTCGCTCTCTCTTTCTTTTTCTTCTTCTTCTATCGCCATCTCTAACAATCTCTCTATCTATCCATCTATCTATGTATCTACTTATCCATATATATATATATATATTTGTCTAAGTATTTATTTATTACAATCTAACTGTAAACATTCGTCTATATATTAATGTTTCCATCTCTCGATAGAGTTGAGAAATATTTTGAATCACACAGGAAGCAATTTTAATTTGATAGCATCCGCTGGTGACCTTAATCCAAAAAAGATCATCCCCATTAACAGAGAGCCTAAGCGGATCGCAGTAATAACCAACACCAATGACAACATTGACGTAATATAAAACTCACCACGGAAAATATAAATAGGAACTTCCTTTCCATGTCACACCCCCATCGCTTTCTTAATAATTTCTCACTTTCGCTTCCTAGCTTTCACTCTTCAATTCTACATCACAATCTCTCGTTTTAACTCCCTCTTATACTTGTTTGGCAGCATATATTGAACTGTTTTTCTTTCTTTTTCTAGCGCTTTTCATATTCCGTTTTGTTCCCTCTCTCCCTCGTCTTTTCATAAATTATCACTTTGCCCTTTTTTGTCGCATTCTTGTTGTCTCGGTTTCTATTTTCATTTAAACTACTCGTCTATCTCTTTCTTTCTCGTTCTTTACAACCTCTGTCATGCTTTTTACTTTTCATCATATCCCTTTCACTCCCTCTATCTATCTTTCTATCTAACTACCTACTTCTTTCTTTACCTGTCTGAACCAATTTATCAATATGTCGACCTAATCTATCTCTCAATTTACCAATTAAAAGTGATGAGAAAACATGATTAACCTAAGCTCGAAAGAAATACTTTGCTTGCAATCTACAACCCTCCTCTTCTTTCTAATAGTTTTTACTTTACTTCTTGTTTTTAGGGGGGGGGGCAGATCTCACCGCAAAAGGGGCAGTAAACGATTAGGAAATGGCAATATGTTTCGCTGTATCCTACGTATAAAATCGTACATCGGGAGGAAGAATGGACAAATACCAATGATTCAAAAATAACAAATATATATAGTATTCCTTCACACCCACAACGGCCGTGAAAAAACTGGGTAAAACTAGATCATATTTTGCAAGATGTAATCTAATAAGTAATCCTGCAGGCCCTTGTCGCTACAACAACCAAACATGGAACCAACGGCAATGTGGGAGGTCAAATCAACTCCCAAAATAAATGTAAAAACAAACGAGGAACTAAACTAAAATAAAAACGGTACGCCTGAATTGGGAAAAATGAAGAAAGGACAGATAATTAAAAAAATATTTACTCGGCACAACGTCATGATTTCTATTCAGAAAATAATGAAGCGCTTGTAAAAATACAAAATAAAGGAAAGCTGCCAAGATAAGAATAATTATAATACAAAATAATAATAAATAGAAGAATGAAAAGTGAACAAGTTTAAAACTGAGTGCAATTACAAACGTTTGGAAGGTCCATAAATTGGGAATAATTTTGAACTATTCCGTCATTTTTTCCAACTATAAACTATCCTTTGATCATAATTCTCATTAGCTTTTTGGTATGAACAAATATTATAAAATAAGAAGTCACGATAGCTCAGGTGGTAGAGCAGCGTCGTATTTAGCCGAAGGTCGTGGGTTGAAATCCCGGGAGTGGCAATTTTTTTCAGTCAATACCTTACATTGAAAGATTAATTAATTGAAAGAAGTAATTTGGTCAATAGATATATCAATGAATTATTTTATGTATACGAGGAGTAGTTTTTCTGGCGTAATTATAAGTACATCCCTTTCTTCGATTTTCTCAAAAAACCGCATAACGAACTTACAATGGAGCCGATTTTCTTTTTATAATAAGGAAATAATAATATGATGTAAATAAAAGGGATTATATTAATCCGTTTTATCCATAATGACTTGGCATTTTGAGAACGGAAACAGTACCAATTACCGTTATTAAATTCAACCGGGGGTTGCTTAGTCAGGCCTCTTTTCTAATAACGGGCCTTGTGTAATGTGGTTTTAATTGATTTTTCCTCTCGGCCAGGTTAAGCGATTTCGTCCGGATTCGGTTGTTCCACCGCTCTTTGCAGTATGTTCAAATTAAATATATCCCAGAAATTAGTGTTACCACCGTATGTCTGTCAGAACATAATAATTACCGTAGTCACACCTCCATGAGATTTGGCAGATCAAAAATTAATTTTGTAAAATTTTGAGGCCAATATTTTAATCAACTCGAAACCATCTTAAACAATTTATTAAGGTTTTCAGTTGAGGTGAAATAAAGTTAACGGCACAAGAATAATTATTAATAATGTATTAATTGGTCAAGCGGACCACGAAATTAGTGAATTTAATGGAAAAACAATCTTAAATGTTGCAGTAAAAAGATTTTGTGAACTTCAAAATCAACAATAAAACTTATGTGTTCTCTCGCTCTCTCTCACCCTCTCCACTCTCTCTCTCTCTCTCTCTCTCTCTCTCTCTCTCT
>CM077108.1:14969076-15018173 GCA_039619505.1 Cimex hemipterus
ATATTATAGACTTTATTTATTAAAATTTATTATATTATATATGTATATACGAGTATAATAATTTGTTATAATATTTGGGTAACAGGCGATAAGTGTCGAAAATTTCAGGAGGATCCCGTCCAAATCCCAATGGTAAAGAAATAAATTCAAGTTTTTGTTTTATTAACTATAGAATCACTGACTATAGAAAAATCTGATTTGTGTAAGTTGAAAGAACGTTATATTTGCTGTAAGAAAACCTATTTGCAGGGGAAAATTCTGGACGAAATATTCAGAAAATATAAAAATGTTAAAAATTGGAATTTTTTGACAAACGTTGGATTTGTAACTGTTAATAACTAAAAGGTCCGGGAGCTTTGCAAATTCTGTCAAAACTTTTTCATTCAATTCACCTTTAGCGGTTTACGCACCCTTCTAGATTGCCATTCTAAAGTCCCAAAATTTTTTGAATAAAACTGATGTCGATGAATGAGGGTCATGGTTGATTTTTTTTTTGGTAATTCGTGACAGTTGTTCATTGATTCAGTTTTTTATGTTCTCAGCTGACGACGTCCAGTTGGTGATTGAAATTATGGCTTTTTTTCCTAATGAACATCTTGCTGATATGTAACTTTATTTACGGTTACTGCAACCTTCATGCGGTAATTCTACTGTTGCAAGGAAGGAATGCCCTGCTCAATTTTGAACGTTGACCCGTTCCAGCATATCATTATCCAACGACTTCGTCAGAGGCTGGGGGAAACTAGTTTTTTCATTCGAAAAACGAGGGAAGGCAATCATCTAATTGACGACTCCAGAAATTTTACTTGCATCTAAGAAGAGAATCTATTTAAAAAAATTTACCAATCTTTCCGTCAGGCTCTATGTGCAAATCTGTACGGCAATTGTGTCACGTGATAGGATGACTTATGGGCCAGATAGTGCCCCATCCCGTCAGGGATTAGGCCCACCGGGATAAATCACGTTCCGCGTGAGGCGGACGTTAGGCCGATCCCAGAAAGCCGAGCCGAATCATAAAGCATAATTTTATTAGGATGTAAGGACGACGGCTGAAAGTGGAAAAAACCCAACAGGGTGGCGGTGATGGCCTTTTTAACCCTGAACGGCCTAGCCCATGATCCCGACCGATCTGATAACTCCGAACTATATTTGCAAGAGCGACCTGAGTAATGGTTATTACTCTCCGTTAGCCGTGAAGTCTTCTTTATGTTTTTTTTATCCCTTCCATCGACGTTTATAAGGAGCTTATAATACCGGCCAACGTGAAAAGGCAAGAAAATGCCTAGAAAAAGAAGAGAACTAATTTGTTTCACCTATATCTTTCTTTATGTTATACATTACACTTAAATAACATCGCTAATAAAAAAGAGATTCTAATAAACTGTAAATTGTCTAATTTTGTTAAAACATTTTAAATATATTTTAACCCAAAACCAAAAATTCTGGTATTACAACATTATTAACAATACATAATAATTTTAATCATACACCACGGACATATCTGAAGAGGTGATTTCCTTCATCACACTTATTAAGATATCGTGAGATGCGGTCTGGTGTGAGTAGGTTTCAGAAAACATTTTCTTTATCGTGCCAACGTTTCCATATTTTATTGAGATCATCCTCACGGCCTTGTGTATGTCTGCATTTTTTTAAATGCAAAAAAGGTTTTTTTTCTGAAACCAGACCGCACCTCACGATATCTAAATAAGTGTGGTGAAGGAAATCACCTCTTCAGTTATTATTAACTTAACGGTTGATTAACGGTCACTAATCTCTACACATTTCTGTATATAATTAAACTTATTGAGTATCAATGAGTATTGGGATATTGCTTCGGTTTTTTCCATTATCGAAAACTCTTTAATATATATAATAGATGGTGCAGATATAGTGTGCCAATCAATACTTATCGCATCCGTTTATTTTTGCCAGTTGATGTTACAATCAAACCGGTTCGGCTACAAGCTATCTTCAGTAAGGGACTGTTCTAAAAATAAACCCTTTATATTTTAGGCAAACACTGGGAAGTTTTATTATTCATGCCACCGTAATAACTGAACCCCATTCTATGTATTTTAGAAAAGATTTGTATGAAAGATGCCGTTGTTTTAGCTAATCTTGCAACTGTGCAATGTGAGTTGGATTAATAAGAAAAGAACCTGCTCGGGTAGAGGTAGGAAGTTGCGTCGAGTAAAACACATACTAATATAATACCTCTGTGAAATGGTAAATAGGTGATGTGTTGATGTGTAATTCATTATGGTAAGTGTGCCCCTTCTTTATGCATGAATATTGAATCCGGTAGAATGAGAAATTTTTGTCGCGGAATACCCCGAGGATCCTGCCTGCGCCGGGCATCCCTGACTGCTAATTGAACATGAACATGAACACGAGCATAAGGGTTCGGCGGATAGGCGGCTGGGCCCGCTTGAGCTCTGAATACTAATGCAACTAACATATTAGGAAGCCGAGAAGCGAATTGTAAACAGAGACCGGCTCAACCGGGGTCATTAGCATGAGCCGAATCGTGTTACAGCAGTGGACGCCGGCCGCACATGCCGCTCTGTAATCATCGGCATGTTGACTTTGGAACAACTAATTACTACCTTCAAAGACCCCATCTCAATTCTCTTTCTAAGGTTCAGGGATTAATGGCTACACAGTTCAACGTCAACTTCTCATTTAACTTAATGTTTAACTCCATTATGTTTAGCGATGTAATTGACCGAATTACTTCTTTCGATCAATTTTTTTTTAATTTTCAAACCCTTGAATAAAAAATGTAAATAAGATTAATTTAATCACATGTTGCATTACTCTTTGACTAACAAGTCTTTCATAAGAATCGATTTGTGTTAAATTAATGAAGCAACCACCTATATGACTAATGAAAAAATGTGGAACTGATCAACACTGATCATTTCAATAGGTCCATCTCTAGCTGAATTATTTTTCACTAATCAGTTTTTCGTGAGAGTAAAAATTCATCTAAATTTTTTTTATCATTAACGGATTTAAATTTTTTTATTTATATAATTAATAAAACAACGAAAATTGTTTTTTGAAAGCGTACTTAATTAACAATATTTATACAACTTATAGAACATACATTTACTTGTTATATTTTTATTTTTGCTTGCCACGTGAATTGAAAATATTATCTTTGTTGTAAGAGAGACCGTTCCTTACTTTAAATCTTTTTGCCCTCCTGTTAAAATAAAACTCTTTTTTTTACTGTATCTTCTACAACTCAATTTGTGTTGAAAGTATCCCATGACTTACATAGAGGCATCCCCTTTCCTGATTTTGATTAGATATTTTCCACGTAGTCCGTGATTAGTTCAGACTGTAATGGCCAGCCGATCCAAACGATAAATAAAGCGTTCTTTTTCGTCTAATTTTGGTACCGGTATGGCCAATGTGTCTGCCGTCTTTGCCCAGTTGAATGTTAAATCCTCACAACTAAAACATCTCTGATGAAAGCCTCTTTACTTCCCTGTAGTTTCATCACGGGACTATTTCTACCTGTGCAAGCCACTGTTTGCTTAATTTACTTTTCTCTCACATGTTCCAATGTCTTTCCTAAAGTCACAAGTTCAGCAATGGCAAATTGAAAATTTGTCTGGCAGCCGAAATTTTCTTTTTAAATCACTAGCCAGCATCAACTTCATAACGTTGGTGTTGGATCTTTTCCTGTTCTAGTTGCAAGAACTTGCACCTACATCGGCAGCCAAACCACTGATCCAAATTAGCCATTAGTCCGTTTTTGAATATATAGTACCCATTTCAAAAATCGGTCCAAAAAAGAAGGCTCACAATATTAGCTGGGCATTGATCATATTTACTTCAGAACGTAATGGTTGGACTAAAAAATTTGGCAAATCAATCGGCTTGAAAATCAAGCATAATACAGCTTTTTTTAATTTCCAATTATAGATGTGGCAATTTCGAGACTTTTCAGCTAGCAATGTTGGGGTGCTTGGCATCATTCCTATGCATCATCACTCCGACCATATCCAGGTTGTTTAGTGACGATTTTGGTGCTTCTACGAAATAAATGAAGCCAAGATCAAAACCTGATATTATGTCTGTTTTATAAAACACTGTTTTTTGAAACTTTAATACTTGAACCGACTGAACCTATTTCGGTATGACGGATAAAACCACATTGGACATCCGATCATCTTGCTCTTTTCCAGTCCAGTCGTTTGCAAAAGAAAGACGGCTCTCTCCTGGAAAATTGAACACTTGTGATTTGCTTCGTGAAATCTCCAGTTGATTGTTGTATGTCCACTTTTCCAAAGAGATGGTTGTTTCCTTAAACCCAACTTGTGCAGCATCAGTTCTTTTATGAGACGTGTTTAGCAGATATCATCACCAAACTACGATTATCTCCCATAGTGGAATGATATCTTACAAATCGGATTCACAAATTGCGACTAACTAAGGATTCAAAATCCTCGATAATCAATATCACCCTTTGGTAGCCAAGTATAGATCTACATGGCCCTATAGTAGACCCATTTATATTCTTTATAAAATTCTTCGGTATTTCAAGACGGGCCATTTTCTCAAATAGTATTGTACAGATGGTGGAATCTAGTTTAACGTCTATGAGGAAAGCGAATGTAGTACGATTTGAGATAAGAGCTTACTGAATATCGATCACTGGATGCTTACTTAATAGAACATCATTTTCTAAATACTATCTTGTTCTCCGGAAGTTTGTGATTTGTTTCTATCCACCATTTCAATCCATTTTAAAGTAAACACTCAAAGGTTTTGAGCACCGACGATATCAACGATATTAACCAGTACGAAACGGAATCGTTCCAGTCATTACTGGATGGCTCACAGGTTTTAACATTGGAATTACTAAAGTTTCTTTCTAGTCCTATTAGAACTCTTCTTGTTACCAAATTTGGTTAATTTCTTTCGTCGTTGGCAATCTGCGGAAGTTGGTAGAGCATGGAGTGGCATGTCTTATGCATTCCTTACGCTGTGGCATTTTTTATCCTCCATATTCAACTATTTCAGCCTAAGGTTTCCTCCTATGAATTCGCCGGCTTCGTTTATATTAGTTTCACTCTATGGGGAACCGTACTGGACAGGCCCCACATTTTATCGATAAAATCTACGGCTAATTTCCCACACTTGACCGACGGAGTCTTTTCTATAAAACCCTTCTTAACAGCAGACATTTGTTTCTTAGACCCACTGAAACTACATTACAGTTTTAATTGTCTTTTAGATAACTCGGACGCCCGCACATCAGAGCGCGTGATGCCTCTATTATCCGTTGTAGGCCTTGTTGAATGGGACTCACGGCTGAAAGGGTGTCCGTTGAGAGCTTGCTCACAAGGAATTCAACTTGTCTTTTGAAGAAGGGCCCAACACCATTTTTCCTTTGTGATGAATGAGCCCGCATTCCCTCACAAAGTATTATTCCGTTCTCCGTTCGGGCCATCACTGCCGCAAACAACCCACCTGATACCGCTTACAAGACGCCCGCCTCGAAAAATCATAAAAGAAAGACAAAGGTAAGCGGATTGCAAAGGAAGTTTCATGATAATAGCGGCAAAAGGCTCAATCTGGCTAAAATCTTTTGATATTTACTAATAATGACACTTCCTATGTGAAAAGTATCGTGAGAGTATATACATATCTACTATTGCACATTGGAACCTGAACTTTCAGTAACTTTTTTTTATTGAACGAATCAAATACAGCGAATTAAGGATACGTGAGCGGGTTTCAAAAGTGTAACGAATAACAAAATTAAAATTACATTTTATTCGGGGAAATAGAACCAATCGGCATCTATAAATTCCTCCAATTAGCAAAGTTGTGCATTCCTATAAAATTTTGGTTCCGGGAAATTCTGTCGTATGGGGGCTGCTCGCCCATTGGAACCGATTTTTGTCAGTTCACGATACAGCCGAAATGGATGTAGAAGATTTGTTGCTACTCGAAAATTCTTAGTTTACATACAAACCGAATGAAAGAAATAAACAAACATATTGGAAGTTCCGTTTCTAAAACTATTCTTGACCACAGCAGGGGATTATGCAGGACTACTTCAATGATACATAAAACCCTTTCACGCATGTCCCAAGAGCCTACTCCTCAACGGCAAGGATAAATTTTTCGCAATCCATCGAAATGATAACGAAACGAAAAGGTAAGCAAAAAGCAAAGAACGGCGTTAAAAAGGTGAGCGTTTGATGTCATGTGGTTGCAGTTGAAGTCGAAGTCGAAGTAACAATTCGGCCGAATAGGATTGGAAAATCCAAATTTATTTGGATCTGAAAGTGCCTCGGGCCGTAAACGGCCCAACACGACCAAGCGAATTAGTTCTAACGTGTAACGTGTGCACATTCTTTTCTTCGATTTTGGATCATCCTATCAGGTCGTGCAATGGTCCAGTAAGTTCGGCCATGAACGGCTCGAGTGGACGGCCTACCTTATTGTCCAACTATCCGACGGTTATCGTGGCGAATGGGGTCAAAATATTTTACTTTTTTCATACTTCCCTTAGACCAAAATTTCTTGAGCTAACCCGGGTTTCGAACTCAAGACTACTAGCGGTGGAAATACAAGCAGGACGCTCAAACCACACGGCCATCGTGGTCCTAAAACTCATATCATTGAGAGAAAAAAGAGTATAGCGATCAGAGTCGATCAGTCGTTTTCAATAGTAGAAATATCGACCCCCTTTTTACTCACTAGCACTTTGGACCAAGGTCTTAAAAAATAAAAGGAAATTTAGTTGCTGCTGCCAAGCTTTCGACCTGTTTTAAAGTCATCATCAGGGCATATGTTCATACATTATGAAGCATATTTTTAAAAATGATTTAACAATCGATATAACCGTATAGAACTTTCCGATCAACTTTAATCGGCAAATTGAAATGTTTAAGTGTTTTCCAGGCGATCTCAAATTTGTTTGAAGATCGAAGACCCAAATGCAGAGGATTGGACTCCTTTCCTTATCAAAGACCTTTTTTAAATTGAATAAAACCTTTATAAATTGAACTTAAGCCCATACTATCTGTTTGTTTGAAGGTTACAATAATTGTTCTTCATTTTGGGATGCTGAAACTTTTGTATTCTTCTTCTGAGTAATTGAGACTCTTTGTTAATTATTTCAACATTCAAAAAGGCAAATTTACACCTACTCGATATTGAATATTTTGACAGTCAATACTAGGTCTGGATTTATTGCTTCAATCGGAAACATGACCGTAAATGTTAGGTTTTATTCTCTGTTTTGGGTGTCCTATGTATTTTTCGGACATTCCCTAGACAAAAACTTGTATAATAAATTAAACTTGTCTTCTTATCCTTGTGTTTTGTATGTAAATAACTCATTTTATTTTTGTATTTTTATTTGTATCAACTATTGATGTCGAGTATGTAATTTTATAATAAATATTTTAATTTGGTTTAATTACATGGAGCGCACGCTAAGGGATGGACTTGAATGGATTAGTCATACTTCCATCGGATTGACAACGTTTATTAACCTCCTTGAATTAATACCTAACCATTTGTTAACCAATATCTTTGGACTATTCGCTATTTAACTCCTCTACAAAAGCATGCGCTTGTTAACTATGTATTTCATTATCAGCACAATTCGAGGTTTGACCAAAAGTTTGTTTAAGTTCAAATTATGAAAGTCTTATAAATTCTAAAACGAGGCGAGAAGTACCTCGAGGATAAACTGTCACAGTCTTCGACAATTAATTAAGGTTTTTAGTTGAGATAAAAATGTCAATGGCACACGCGGGATTCGGACCCACGATCTTCGGTTTGATACTTGCTCTACCACTTGAGCTATCGTGACCTCGAGCCACTCGGACATCAACTTCCCATCTCAACCGCACCTTTTTCATTTTCTCTCCTTTCCTTCTTCGACAATGTTGGGACTTCGGTATTCAAGCAAATATGAGATCGCCAGTAAATCTGTAGACATGTTTAAGTTCTACATAGTTAGATGGATGATTAAATCAATTGTACCAATGACGATAGCCTGTACGTAGGTCGAAAGCTTGGCAGTAGCAACTAAATTTGCTTTCTTCTCCATGACCTTGCCTTGATCCAGAGTGTTCGTACATTCATTCAGCCGCTTAGAAACAAACAACAGCAATTTTGATCCATGACAAAAGTTGATATTTGAATCAAGAATTTTTTGTCCAAGCTTTTCTTCTGAAAATGCGACATTTCTGTTAGAACAAATAAGCGAGAATACGAAAATAATAATGATCCCAACCGAACTTTACCCATTAATTGGAGGTGTCAGTGAATTTTAATAGTTGGAATAAGACGGCAATTCGTGTGTTGAAGGATAGGATTGATGCTAGGTGTTGGTCTGAGAGTCGGTGGACTTATGCTGAACTTACCCATTACCGGTTTAGCGTGAAAGAGTCAAAGGATTTTCGTTAAACCTGGTGGGTTGGTTGTGTATACCGCTATAGTTCCGTTAGAATATATAATTTAATTTTAAGAAAAAAAATATTGTTTTGAGTAAAATTATAAAACGAATAGAATAACCAAGACAGATGGGGGTTGACAAGTTAAAGTTCAGTTTTTAATAAAAGGAGGCGGCTTCTAATATCACTAATTAGAACCGACGGGATATAAATGAAAAACGATTAATCTTAAAGCGGAGATGATTCATAACTGAATATTTATATCTTGGGAGGGTGAATCCGGGAAGCGGAGGAGGTGATTATATTAAACATGTTGGATTGTGGGTCACGTCGTTGGGGGCGGCTGAGGGTGGCCGGGGGCGAGAAGAGGGGCATTCCTCGGCTGAGCGGACGACAGAATTGAGTCGGAAAACTCATTATAATTTCCTGGAGAAGTTCACGACTTGGTGTCTGGTCGGGCGCGAACATGTGCGCCCCAGGCAATAATTTGTATTCCGAAACAGAGCCCCTCCTCAGAAGCCACCTGTCTCCCTGTATTAACTTTCATCAGAATCAAGCTTCCGAACTTGCAAAGTTGCTCCGACAATTAATCTATTTTGCATATTTGCAACCTCAGGTGTTGAGGATTTTTAGGACTCTTCTTCCTTATTACCTTGACCGTCAAAAATATTGTCGTCGTAGCTATTTAATTTTGCTATCAGATAAACGCTGGTAAGAATTTTTTTATTGCTTCATAAAAAAACCTAAATCGATAAAGTTAAAGATGGAAAATGTTGTAAAGCGTTAAACTTTTAACTTAAACTTAAAATATTTTACCAGTTAAAATGTTTCGTTTTATGCTTTTTTAAACATTAATCAACTTATAATGTTTTTATATTTTATAGGCCGAAGCCAAGGTGATTTAGAGCTTTCAAAAGAAAATAAATAAATTTCAAAATAATTAAACTGTCCTAATTATTAATTTTGCATATTTGCAACCTTAGACAACTAAATTTTAACAATTATCTAAGTTTCAGAGAACGTTCTTGGACTTTGGTATTCTTCAGTAAGGATTAAAATGAGTACGTGGGTAAGTTAGTTCAAGACGCCATGCATACAAGGTGATTTTCTTTTCTTTACACCACCTTTATCCCAACTTTATGAAAGCCTTTTCCACCGTATTTTTTGAAGTACTTTCCCGTAGTAAAAATAACATTATAAAAATTAAGTTGAACTAGCTGAAAGAAAATCAACAGTTCCTCAGATCCTTTCCTAATAGATTGGGGCAATGCGTATTAGCAATAGAAGAAATTTTGAATTTGTGTGAATTTGTCACTTTCTTTTGAAAATAGGAAAATAGTTTTGTTTTGATAGTCAACATAAATGAACATATTTACGTAATACTATATGTTTAATTTTAAATATAAAATAAATGTAATAAACCCATATTTTGAAACATAGTTGGTACTTAGTTTATTAATATTTTTACCAATTGGATATGATAGTGGTGGTGGAACGAAAAGTGAAAAAGTGAATCGTGGCGCATGAATAGATGATTCATATTTTGATGCACCAACATTGATTTTCCTACGGTGCGTCGAAACATAAATCACCCTGTGTAATTTAAATCGTTAATGATGGAGACGAAATTCAAAAAACAATTATGGTAAACGACCAAATAATAAATTAACTATTGATCAAAACCGGGTTTGTTTTGTTGAATTTTCAAGCAGATGAAAGGTTATCGGAGTTGAAGGGTGAGGCAAGACTTTCCAACATCTTTATGTTTTTTTATTTGATAATTTTTCGATCGCTTGTACAATAGTTTTTATTAGTTTCTTAAAATCATTGGGATTGAGTTTTGTACTCCGCTCCGGGTCCAATTCGGATATAAACATACAAGAGGCAATAGGTGGAAAACAGGAAGCGGGACCGTAAATCCGCAAATATACAGTTTGTCCTTCGGAGAAAGTCTTCAAAGGTGTGTAACATAGTCCAGGCTTAAGAAATATTATTAGTTATTTCCGATTAAAGGTGTATGAGATGCGCAATCCTTACCGAGCTTCCTGTTTCTTCTCGGACGTCATTGGTAACGGAGGAGTACCTATACCCCAACATCCGGCGGATGGGGGAACGTGGTATGCGGAATACCTTCAGCGAAGGAATTGTACGCCACCTTTCCCAAGGAGGGTTTGTGTCTAGACTAGAGAATGCCAACCTCGAAGTGACAGATACCCTGATTAGCTAAGTTGTGAGACTGAGTTTAAAACCAGCGAAAAATCGGACCATGCCGAATTAACTAGGCTCTACCGTCTTGTAATCAATGTCTCATCTATAACCAACGGCTGCGGAAAGATAATTTTTACCTTTTGCAAATTACGTCAAACCGTTTATATATGAGTAGACAGAAACGGATGGGTCCGTGGACAAGGCTCCAACCAAGTCGTTGGTATAGGAAGCTGCCTGAATGGATCGATTTGGATGAGTGGCTTACCACAGAGGTCGATCTACGTGTTTTAAAACGAAGGCCGAACCAGAGGGATTGGGACACTCTTCTTTCTCAATGGAAGAGAAAGATGTGTTTTGAACAATTTGGAAGTGACTTTTTATTCGATGCTCTAGTGAGTTCAACGATATCCCAGATATCAGAGACAAATACTCATGGGCTCGTAAGTTTCTTAACTGCATAACAGATGTTTTTTGTATGTATGTAATTAATTAAATAAAATTTACTATTAATTATATTTTCTACTTTAAAAAATTAATAACTTTCCTTATAGATATATTACTGAAACTGTCGTAAATAGTTCGTAGTTGGATGGCAAGGGGCAATTTGTCCCAATCGTACAGTAATCTCAGGGATTAATACAGCCCGATGATAGATTCTTTCGCAAAGGATAATTCCATTGATATCCAAAAAACGGCCAGAGAGAGGGTTTCCTGGAGATGGAAGAAAAGCACTTAAACTTTTAGAGTTTCCCCTATTGAGTTGGTTGGCAATTGATCAGAACATCAATAAATGGAGGGGGCTGGGAAGAGGGAGCCCACTGTCATCCTCCCTTCTTTTCATATCCTTACAAACCCTTATATCTATCCTTTACACCTAATTTAACTTTCTATATGCGTCAGTGCTGAAGTTTCTCTTTGACAAAACGCTTCATTTCTTTGGGGGTTTGATAAATTTTTCACCGCTAGAAAAGGATGCTTAACGGCCAGAGATAAGAGTGTTAACACTTGAATGCAACACAAATAAACATAGTTATTTTTATGACAGTACAATTTGTTATACACACCTTTACTTCTCTCTTATATGTTTTATACTTAATGTATTATTTATCTGAACGTTTTTCTTTTCAGTTTTCAGTAACTGAATAGGAACATTGTGTTGAATTGATTTTAGTTTTAAAAATGTTAAATAGCAACAGTAATCCATTTAGCGCCTCTTTTCAATTATCTCTAAAAATACAATTGCCTATCTTGGTTCCATTCTATTTACATATATCTTTTTTTGTGTACTGCATTTTATTTGACTTCTTCATTTATTCCAACTTTCTCTCTCAGTGAATGTGTGTTAGCGAGAGTGAATGAGTGAGAAAGAGAGAGAGAAATGTTCTAGTTTACAGTTGTTATGCTACTTCATACTAATACATAAATGTAAAAATGCAAGCTTGATAAAATAAACAATTTTTTCGAGCTTTTTTAAAATTAAAAGATAGGAAACACCTATATTTTAAATACTACTCACTGTTATTGGGAAACGTTTTTGTCTTTGAACGTATGTTGATTGGAAGATTGTTTTCTTATAATGGATTATGCGTTACGCCGAGCTGCTATCATCAGCATATTGTTTACCATTTAGTTTTATTCCGTTTCATTTGTTTCGTGTTTGTATTTCAGATATAAACGTGTTGGTTTTCATTTTCCTTTGATTTCTTTAAACCCTCAGCAAACGTTACCAAGATGTTCTGTCTAAATTATTCAGGTATGGCCCGCAGAGTCCCCCAAAAGAGTTTCATTTTCAGAAACGGCTTATTAATTTTTAACATTCACTTAACCATGTGAATTGGATGTTTTTTAAATTGATTCTCCGAAAAAGATTCTGTTTCCCCATTGTTAAAATTTATGTAAGAACTCGGGACAAACATTGAAAAATGTATGAACTACGAGCTGAAGAAACCGGCATCAAACTCGCCCCGGGAAAATGGGGAAAAACGCAAAAACCTCGGTTTTTTATTTATCTATTTCTCAGTATGTTTGTCATGCATGAGGGTGGCCCAAGGGCCAGAAACCCTTCAAACCGCCCAGGCCTTTCGTTGACATTCAAGGCGCGCATTTCCCTTTTTGCACCCCTCATTTAGCACCTTTCATCTTCTTCGCAAACTTTCCCCAGGCAGGCCGACAAAACAGGAAAGTTCATTTTCCGTAAATTTATTCGGGTTTGATTGCTTAGCTTATAACTACGTATATGTCATTGTCTCACAAAAAAAGCTTTATTCAACCTGAATGCTTACATATAAAACTTATATTTAGATCGACCTTGGCAATATTTACAATGAAAACTATACTTCTAAGGCAAATTAACTACCACGGGAGGCACAGTGATTATGTTCAAATTTTATTTGGCACCTAGCCTTCCTACGATAATTGTCACCAGTATGCAATACTTGAATCTT
Organism: Cimex hemipterus; assembly: GCA_039619505.1. NCBI lineage: Eukaryota > Metazoa > Arthropoda > Insecta > Hemiptera > Cimicidae > Cimex > Cimex hemipterus. The sequence continues at coordinate 14,982,167 of CM077108.1, forward strand.
TCGAACGTGGTAGGGATATAGTTTTTCCTTTTTCAAAATTTCACACACCTTGAACTGGGAGATCCTTCTTAAGCATTACATACTAAATGGGCATTAAATTAAATTAAAAAATTTCAATGGAATTATGATTTTGAGAGAAAAACAAAGTGAAAAAACTTTTTGTGGTTTTTACAGTTTTTCTCTTTTTGTCATCAACATCTTGGTCTCACAACCACTAAATAAGAAAATGACGAGTGCGTTGGAAGCGTTATTAAATCAGGTAGTTTTCCTCAAATTTGCTGCCTTCTGAGACTAAAATTAGAAACTCTGGATTACTTTATACACTTTCCGATTTACACAATTTTCCACTCTTTTTGTAGTTCTGGCTGAAATAAAACACAAAAAATTAGCTCAAACATTTTGCCACCGTCATCTTCTTATTGAAAAATTAACGGGAATTTCAACGGTGCTATTAGATTTTCAGAGAAATGTTTAGATTAAAAGATATCACGATTTTCCGACCCCAGGACGTGATATCTTTCAAAATCGATAAAAAGCGAAATTACTCTGAAATGGTTGAGAATCGGACCATGGTCAATATGAACTTTTTTGTTCATTTTAGGGTGAAGAATCTACTGGAGAAGTTTGTAGCACGAGTAGCAATTCACCCTGTATATTTTGTCTGAGTGGATATAGTATTTATTAGCGTGAATATCGAGGGGAAAGGGTATAATATAACGTCATCATCGCCCCTCGAACGGCGAGAGCGTTCGATCGCGGAATATTGATATAAGTGCTCAACCGACTCAAATCTAGATTAGTTGTAATTATAGATCGGTGGAGGTACATCAAGTACCTCACCGACCAAACGTTATGAGTGTACTGTACGGATGTATTTATGTGTATGAACGTATTTTTTTCTATGAATATAGTGTTTGAAACAGTAAATAGAATATAGATTTAGTTGCGGGCTGAAATGTTCTAGATGTTAAATTAAAAATAAAATAAATAATCTGGAAAAATTTATGGGTGTCACAATAAGGCAGAAAACCATATATAAAATAATCTTATAAGCATTCTTTTCATTTAAAGGTTAAAGCTCTTAAAAGTGAGATAGTTATTTTTTCTTTCCACCATTCATATAGTTGACTAATATTTTGCGAACTAGTATCACCCAAATAATTATTCTTGAAATGGTTTCATCTCGCTACCATAGCGACGTTTTTTTATATGTTTCCTTCCTATCCTGGTTTTTTGACTTTCGGAAAAGAACAAACAAACATAATAACCTATCAATACAATAACCTTGAAATATATTCAGAATAATAGTATAAAAACGTATTTCGTCAATGTTTTAAATTAGTTTTTCTCTGTTTCTAGACCCCATTGCCACGCACTCTAACATGTTTGATTTAGGTTGGCCAAAAATTATATTTAATCGACATCAGTGAAACGTCCATCGATTTTTTTTACTACTAGCTTGGGTAGCATGTACCGTTTAGGTGATCTATGATGCTACAACTCTTCGTTCAACTTTTGACAAAATTTGTATGGGCCGTATTGCTGACTGCGTCCGGTCGCCCCAACAAAAATTATAATCGCTCATCGCTGAAATGGTCAACCTAACCTATATAGGAAGTAAGAAAGTCTTGAATTCATGTGTAAAGCATGCATTAACATGCAGAGCAAAGTAGGTCGCAAATAACGAACAACATGGACCGAACGACTTAAGCTCTAAGAAAAATAAGAAACCCCGACTTCAAAAAATAAAGTATGTTCACATGGTTGCTGTAGAAAACTTTTATTGCTCATAATATTTTTCAACTATTCTGCAATTGAAACTTAATGGCTTATTTTATAATACTTTTTAATAATTAAATAATACTAATTCCCAACAGTGTACTTTACTACACTTGCTAAACGTTATCTCTTTTTCCTCAAAAATGCCTACCAGCCACCTTCATCAGTTAATAAAGATAAGCTGAGTGATGTGCTACACGTTAATATTACGTTATTAAATTTCCTATACATGACCTGTAAAATAGTCAATCCGCACCAAGTAGTTAGGGTAATAAGTACAGCATAAACAATCTAACATAAGTGAAATTGGAAAACACCCTGAGAGTCTATCAGGCAGTCCATAGCCTGGCCAGGAATGAACACAGAAATACGCTCTTTTAATGTAAAATATATTCTAGTAAAATGTTGATTCTTAATTACCAGCTTGTAAAGTTTAAAGTTTGTTTGTCATTTGGCGTTGAAACTTTAATTTTGGAAATTTCTCATGTCAGAATACTTATTTTCACTGTTATGAATATATTAACGTTCCTTGCAATTCATATCAATTAAAAATAATAATAAAATAAAGTCATATTCGTAACGTGGTAGTATTGTATTACAAGTCAGACAAAGTTCGAAATTCATCTTGGAAATTGAATGTAAGATTAGGGATTATTCGCACTTTGTTTCAACGGCTTCCTGTGTCGACGGTTGTGGACTTATTACTTTTTTTAATCCGCACGTTCGGAAAATGTAAAAAGTTTCGAACCGAGGGCGATGAGGCTCCGGGCCTCGTTACGGCAAAGTATTACTGGCGGATCGTAAAACGTTTCACCCTCCCGAGAAATGGAGTGGAGCCGACGTTTAACAAGATCTATCCACTTTCCTCCGGGGGGAAATACTCTCGAAAATCGCTTAAGAAAAAAATTGAGGCTCTCCGGCGATGTTATGTTCAATTTGACTTACTTACAAACTGTAGTGGGGGTTTAGGAAAGCCAATGTCGGTACTCACCTGAAACAAAAAATATTTAATGTCAGAAAAAATATTTTCATAATAAATAAAAGCAAAAATACAATTGCACATAAAATAGTAAGCGTTGTATACAAGGTTCCTAATTTGATCTGCCTTGGAGGAAGGGGGCAAACTGAGTTATAGAAAGGCAATAGACAATCTTGCCTATCTCATCCTATTACTCTAATAATACCACATCAAACCAATCAAATACAGAGAGACCAATATGCACATCCATGCCATTCATTCACGGCCTATAATATAAATTAAACACTTTTTTTTCTTCTGAAAATTTTAAAATAGCTGTAAAAACTATAAAACAATACACAGCCTTTCTTCCAAAATGAGAGATCTCACATAAGTAACGAATAATTCTGAAGTAATTTATAAGATCAAAATTATCACGACATAAGACACATCTCCGCAGAAAATAAACACTGGTGCCATTCTTGCGTGTGGTGTTGAGAGTGCCAGTCAGAGTTTGCTGTTTAATGTTTATATATGTTGGATTTTGAAGGGGTGGGGAAGGAAGTCGGTATAAAAAAGACAATTTTGTATAAGGCGGTGAAAAGGGCGGACAATGGGAAACAATGTGTTGGTAATGTCTCGGCCTTGTGTTAGTATTGAATATAAATTATATTTTGCCATTGTATAAATTCACTTTTCCACATCCTATATGTATTTTTTAAATGTAAACAATGTTTGTAAATCCGGGCCCTTAAGATGATCTCAATAAAAGATCGAAACGTTGGCACGATAAAGAAATTTTTTTTCTGATACCTACATTACACCAGACCGCATCTCGCGATATCTGAATAATTAAAGATCGAAACGTTGGCACGATAAAAAATGTTTTTTTTTTAAACTTTCGTCCCACCAGATCGCTCCTCACTATCTCCAAATAATCATTAACAAACGGTCACTAAACAACACACACTATACACATTAATTGAAATGAACAAACAAGAAAACAAAAAATTATTATAAATAAATATATATGTATAAATGGAGTTCGACATAAAATAATATTATGAGAAGTATTTCATTGCTATGGGTTAATTCGTACATAAAAGATCATATCATAGTCAAAATATGTTGCAGCTTCAGTTTAAAACAATTGTTGAGCATGATGTGCCGTAAGGATATGTGATGGGGCCTATACTTTCACTCATCTTGGTTGGCGATATATTAATACTTCAGGATTTAAAAATTTCCCTAACAGCTTTTTCTGATGACATCTCTGAAGAACATTCTCGTAATTGGGTGAAAAAATGAAGATAATATTTTTAGAAATTAGTTTTCCTACAACTGTCTCTCTATAAGTGCAAAGTCAAAATTTATGTTATCCAATATTCAAAGACTCACAGAAAATGTGAAAATTGAAATAAGTTGTACAAATGATCGTAATTCGCCTACTTGTTTTATGTGCGTCCACACAGAAAAGGTAGACAAGATAACGTATCTCGGTGTTAATATAGATAGTCATTAAACTGATCTGACCTTTCGAAGGAGTAAAAAAAATGTTTTAACGCAAATTTACGTTCTGCGAAGCTTATACGATTTTTAAGTAAATTATATTAACTCGTAGTTAAATCGCATGTAATATACAATATAATACTTTATTACGCTAGGAGGCGGTTATAAAAATACAACTAATCGTACAAAACTTTTGAAAATAGTTTCGAAAACCTTGTTTTACTTTCGTAAAGAGGAATTCTTCTGTATTACAAAAATATATTTCATTTGATAATTGTTGATTTTATGAAAATTGGCTAAACAAAATTTATTTTTTTCTTGTTTCAAGACTTTTGATTATTCAATTTCCCGTTGTGTACATTTCGAGTGGGTATTTACAGAGTTAAGTTTGGTTTAGTTCTGGATTCTTGCCAGTTTGACTCATGTCTATATGACCACAGTCGAATCTGAAATATGAATTGAAAATTACCAAAGAAATGAGACAATAAATTTGGGGTAAGAAAGGTTAATACAATTTATTTATAAATAATTGTAATTGTAAATTCAATAATTGACTTGAATATGGGTAGAATTGCTGTGTATTATTGTCTTTCGTAAATCTCACAACGAAACAAACCTTCAAGTAGTTCATGCTAATTTGAAGCCGATTCGATTTAAAATTTAAAACCAAAATTTCCACAGACACCTCTTAAACATAAGCAATTAATTATATATAATATTATAATATAATATATAATAATGTATTATTAATAGTATAATTAATGTTTTTTGTTGTGCAAGTATTACATAGGGCAAAATTTGGTCATTAATAGTAATTTTAACACCTATCATCTGTGTTTTTATCAGTTCGTTTAAGAATTTTGTCATTTTCAGTGTTGGATCACAAGTTTTATTTTTTCCTCGGTCCATTTTCCAACTATCAAAGATGATACAGATGAGTAAATAGGATATTTAGAAAGTGAAGGTATATATCACATAACAAGGATTGCCTGAGGATAGAAGTCAGCAATTATAACGTACTGGTGGCATTGGAAAGGACGAAGTTTTCGATTAGAAGAGGATTAACAAAGCTTTTCGTTGCTTAGTTTAATACACCAATTTGGAAATCGCTTCTTTATATCGAGATTGGAGTTCTAGGATAAAAAAAATTAAAAAAAAAAAATAAATTAAAAAAAAAATATAAAAAAAACAGCGTCATCTGTAAACGTGAGAATCGTACTGTAACAATGAGCAGGGATATAGACAGAGTTTACTTTCGTATTAACAGAAACAAAACGCCTCCCAGTGGAATTTCTACACAAAAGCTCTTCGAATGAGAAAAACTGGATTTAGCCCAATCTCTAAAATGTTTAACATCCGAAATGTATTTGGAGATTAAAAAGTGTGTTAAGGATGCACTTTCGCTCCTAAAGTAAAAGTCAAAAGTAAGTTCTAAAGTTGATCACTATATCTAAGATTTATCCGCCCCTTTTTGGTTTATGCTTTTTGTTCAATTTTTGTCACCACATTAAGTAGAAAATAATGAATATATTATTTTTACGTTTGTCCACAAAAAAGAAATATATATAAATAAATTATACAAAATATGCCATTATATAAAACTGTATATATTATATCTATATGCAATTTTTTGGCTAAACATACGTTTATTACATATACATAAATTTACCAATGCCAGACCACTAAAAATAAATCTTCTAATACGGGCTGGAGTTGTAACGCCATTCAATCGAAACAATTAATCAGGTACGTAAAATAATTAGTATGTGCTTAAGTATTAAGTACTATTTTCCATCAAATTAGTTCTCGTAGATTCTCTATAAACAAAATTATAATTTAATTAAATACAGGGCATTGATTGAAATACAATTTTGAATCGATGAATTATGGAAGATCTCAAAAAAATGACGGTCCTTTTGTGCCGAAATATGTTGAATTAATTTAATTTAATTTATTTTTTGTTTGATGGTGGTATTTTTGTATTGTGTAAAACTGTTTTAGAGCGCTTATCTGTGTCTTTGTATAATAAGGGAATATCTCAAAATTTGTTGAGGTTAAACGAGATTGCTCAAAACGATTGCATTGTTCGAACGAAAAAACCGACGGAAAGAAACAATTCACTCATACGGTATAATATAATAAAAACAGTGCATTCCTAGGAATTAACGTTAAAAACGTAACCTTATACTTTAAGTAATTAGTAAAGCTCACTGTTAGTACTTGAAAAAAATAAGACAGGATAACAAAGAGGTCTGATAATTAATGTAGGGCTTTTTGCCTAAATCAACTCTAATTAAAAGCTAGAGGCGGGGGCGAAAAAGGGGTAAGGAGCTAATTCACCAGGGAAATGTGTTGGCCTCGGGTTCACGTTTTAATTAATTTCAGGCCGGCTACTGGGCCGGCTCCACCTGGCCCTGGACCGCTAACTCAACCAGCCCTTTTTACCCTCAATGGACTCTTCGGAGGATAAAAGTAAAGGTCCCATTCAAAGGGCGTACCCGTCTGTGTATAAAGCCATTGTGTCTTTCTTATCGGTTGAAGCGCGATGGCTCTTTCTTATTACGGCCACTTTGTTTCTTCACTGTGTGTCATCTGGGAAATAATAAGTTGGGTCTTTTACTTTTGCATTTCCAGCCTTTCCCTGGAGGGCGAGGATCCAGCCCACTTGCTTTGATCAATGCTAGGATCATTCGGAATATTCGGCCTGGTGGCATAACTCCCATACCTCTGAGAACAAAACAAACCAATCTACCACAACAAGAATTATTATCCCAATTAAAGACATATTAACGCATTTGATGTATACTATAAACACTGCATAATTTATTAATTATAGGCTTATATGAACGGACGAACCAAAAAATCAACATGAACTTTAAAAAAATCCAATACCTTGAAGGGCCTGCACATGAAAATACACCAAAAAAACCATATCTCTGATCATGTAATATAGACACAGTGACATTCACCTAATATGTATGTAACTCACTATGGGTTGATACAATGTAGTTTGGTCGTTCCAATCTGTCTTTAAATGTTTTCGTCAAAAGAAGTGTTACGGTATCTATTTTATATGAAGTACAAGAATCGACAGTTTTATCACCCACCATATGACATTGTTTTTCTTAACTTTGAAAACGTCCAAAAATTTTTTAAAAAGGCTTCTTACTAAACAGGCAAAATACCACAATTATGGGATTAAATTTTTTTTAGGCAAGCCTAAAGGTAAGACGCCTAGACCATTGGAAATATATAGGCTATAACATAGCAAGTTTTGATGTTTCTAAATTAAATTAGTAAGTAGTTTCGTCATTTATTTATTATTGTTTCCTACTCTTCCAGTTAACCTGATAGTATTGTTAATGTGACGTAGATTTGACCAACTAATATTAAATTGTGTAAGATAGCTTCTCGATTATTTGGAAATATATATCTGTTTTGATGCTCCTGAATAAATATTAGTTTGCTGTTGCGTCGTTTATTTATTATTATTATTAATTTTTAAGAACGTTTTAACGGCTAAGGCGATTTCACGCCCTAACATCCAAACGTTTTATCATAGGTTAGCAATCCCTTCTGACTGTTATAAAGCCTGACTCCAAACATTCACTCATAACCTAATTTATCCTATTGCCGCCATCTTTGGATTTATCCAAATTTATCGTTTTACAATTCTTAATTGGGAACGCCAAATGTATGCAAAAATCCCATTTTAGATTGCACATAAAATTTGTTCCTGTTTTTTATTAGAATTTTGAATTTTTGTCCCATGATTTAAACATTCAGCAATCTCAACACGACACGCAAGAATGGCAGAATTACGCACAAAACAAACTCTTTTGAAAAGAAAAATACTTTGATAGAATATAAAAGTTTTTTGTATTGTATAAATTCACTTGTTCCACATCCTACATGTATCTGTTAAATTTAAACATTGTTTGTAAATCCCAGATGGTGTAGATGATTTCAATAGAGGTCGAAACGTAGGCACGATACAAAAAATGTTTTTCTGAAACCTACATCACGCCAGACTGCATCTCACTAATTTCGAATAATCATCTACTAACGGTCACTAATCGTCACACGTTAACTGTAGAAAGATTTCAACTTTTGTTTCATACTTTATAAGACAGATGGATATCAAAATGGTCACATGTAGTTAATTTCAGCCAAATGTTATATACCAATATCAAAAATTGCATTAACACGTCATTAAAGACAAATCAACCGATTTTACGGTGATCTGTTAGTGCATCACTTTTGATCCGAATCGACGAAATAGCTTTAGTTATTGTGCCTGCACACAATCTGACAAGAAAAGAGTTGAAGTCGTACAAAGAATTAGTTATCCATATGTGAATTCGTAATAATTAACTTTTGGGGTCAAATGAGCAGACTTTCCAAGAAGGCTGTATTTCTTGCGCAGTAAGCCTAAAAATCCAAAACACTTAGGATAGAAATGCCGGGCAGAATGTAAGGGGCGTTAGCTCTGTCCCAGCCCCCCCCCGCCACAGGGCGATATTTAATTGTAAATTCCTCTGGCTATATATAATTTCCCAGAGGGAAAAACGGAACGTGAAGAATGAAGGCCGGCGGGAAGTAAGGTATGACTGCTATCTGAAGAGATGTGAGATATGATATTATTAACGTTCCCCAGAGAGCGGGTGGCAATAGCCCGCCGCCCGTTATTAAATGGTAGACTTAGACAACGTGTTAAATTCCTTGCCGGATAGAACAATGAAGGATCGGCCCCCATATTTCACCTGGTTGCTATAGAATATCATAGAGAGGGACGCTATCTTCGGCTAAGGGCCGCCTAGTTTGGAATTAGCCCTATAAATCACGATAAGAGAGACGATGGTAAGCACAAAGACATTATATATAAACACTCCCACCTTGGCAATGGCCCTATAAAGTAAACTTGTTGATGTCCTATGCTCAAACTTCGCCATAATTCTAATAAGCGATTAGTGCATTGTTGACTCTTAAGTGTCCTTGTAGAAATACACTGAACTATATAAGCACTTAAAAGCACGTAAAAAAGAATTGTCGAGTTTTCAATTAGTCAGACACAACAATTTTTAGAAAATTGGTATCTACGAGGAATAATATGAGTAAGACAAAGAACGGAAAACATAGGCAGAAGTAGTATTTGCTTGCTTTTAACGACAGAAATCTTGGGTTCATCAAGACCTCACTAGACATTTGTCAGACGAATGTAATACGTCAAATTCGATGTTAAAAAAAGAAAATGCTGATAGATTGTGTATTTTTGGATGACCAAACAAAAATTTGATTATCTGCATAAAGCAAGTAAAAGTATTTCGCTTTGCGTCATTAAAACATATAAATTTCACCCACTTTTTTATTTTGTACATTAATCTTGTCGGATTTTGCTAATACATGAGCCTTCTTTCATGATTTGATCAATTTCAAGAAGGGGCAGGGGTCTAATTTTTAGTTTTATGAATGAATAATAATAATACTTTATTTGACAATTATTACAAATAACAAAAAAGAACCTCCTTTAAAAACATTTTATAGCAACGGAATATCCGTCCGCTTACGGTCACAGTCAAGGACACTTAAATAAATTATTGATAAAAGATTATAAAATTGCGAATGAAATGTAGTAATATTCTCTGTGTTTTATTACACAATTAGAAAAAACAGAAAGAAAAACAAAAAATAAATAATAATCTGCTGAACACAGAACAAGATAGATTTATATATAATTCATAAGTTTCAATTAATTAAGGTTTTTAGTTGAGATAAAAAGTCAGTATCACGAGCGAGATTCGAACCCATGACCTTCGGCTAGATACGCCGCTGATCTACCCCACTTGAGCTTTTGTGACCTCGATCCACTCGGATACCAACTTCCTATCTCAACCCCACCTTTTGAATTTTCCCTCTTTTTGCCATTTTTCAAATGTCGTGTAATCTATTTGATTCTCGGCGAAAGATGAAATCCCGCTCGTGACACTGACACTTTTTATCTTCACTAAAACATTAATTAATTGAAATATATTAATTCGTCTAGCAGAACAATAAAACTACGGAACTGTTAATAAAGCCAAAATTTGTTCTAATAAATCAAAAATTGAACTCCAGCTCTAGGTCCCAGCGGTAAAACCAGGAGTAACACACGAATTTTATTAGCTGCCGACTCGGCTCTTTTAAAAATTTCACTAGGGTTTCTTCCGAGAGCACAGCACTATGGAACACGAATCTCGGACAAAATGGTACATTTAGCCAAAAAGAGCCCGATGGTTTCCTTTACCCGTGTATTGCGCAGAGAGCACATTTCTGTATCCCTCTGGCTGCCTCTCAGGGGGGAGGGCAGAGTTAAGAATTAGAAGCTAACCTCGGAATTTGAAGACCCAGCGTAAACCCCTCAGTTCTTCCATGTCTCTCATTCGTCAAGCAGAGCACAAAGAAATTATGACTTCCGGAATTGTATATGAACTATGCTGAATAAAATTATCTACATTATAAAATCAACAATTAAAGAAAAGAAACAACACACTTTTGCCTTTTTTTAAAAACACTTTTGCCAAAAATGTTGCTATAAAAGAAATAAAGAAAATATTCAATTCAGTACACAGTCCTCCTGTTTCGTATACGGTATTTGGTGTGGCATCGATTTGATGAGATTTTGGGATTTTTTTATAGTTCTAGTTGCTATACATCTAATAAGATGGATATTGAGAAAGGAAATATAAAAGAATGATAAAATTTTAATGTTTCATTACAGAAAAATTAGAGAAACGTAGAAAAACGGAGTGTATTCATTTCGAGGGATAATTCAAGCTTTGGCCACTTTGAGATTATCCACGTTCATAGGTGGGAGGGCGCTGATAAAACACGAGAGCCCTCGGACAGGCTGAATAAAACATAAAACCGAGGCTTACTTGGCCCATTTGTCGGCCTTTACCTCTTTTAATGCATTTATTCACCTTGAGCTTGTTTTCCAGAGTTATTTGAAGAAAACTAATCTCGCCCTCTTGCCGTCTCGTCGTTTCCTTTCCCTCTTTTAAATTCCCGTAATGTCGCGACTCTCTCGGCTTAATCCTGTTTCGACCAACACCGAAAAAAAATTCACTTCATAGTACCGTGATGAATATTTCCTTTCTCATTTTCTTGCGCTTAACCGTTGTTCTACCTAATACAATTGTTTAAAAGAAATGCAAAAAGCTTGAAAAAAGACAACAAAAAACAATCTGAAGGATAAAAATATAATCACATAGCATACAATCATTCGGCAATGTTCCAGAGTTATTGATACTATTTTATCTGCTTTACAGTCCAAGCTCGGGTGCATTCTTAGACATATCCCGAGCTTTTGACTGGGTCACCCTGGAGTTCTATTCCAACTAAAGCAGTTCCACTCCTTCTTATCAAATCATATCTAACTGATCGTTTCTTCAGAGTAAGATGATTTTTCGAAAGTCAGAACTATCCTGGCCGCCAACCCAGAAGGGAGCATTTTTGGTCCCATCCTATATAAAATTTTACGCTGACCTGCCGATGCACCCTAACACTATTCTTACAACCTAAGCGGACGATACTGCAATTTTGTATCCTAACTATTATCCTATCCAAGCCATCTCTTATATTCAAGGGCATCATGAGCTCGTTGAAAATCATAAACTGAACTAGGACTAATCCACCCAAATTATGTTCACTCTGATAAAAAAAAACCACCATGCTCATGTCGATAAACAAACAGTTAAATTCTATCCACATCTTCATAAGTACGAAAATTATGGTTATACTTAAACAAAAGACTGACATGGAATCCTCATAGAAGACTCGAGCGGCAAGAATCAAATTGACGAAGTACGAATACGATCGAAAACAGACATGATAGTAACTAACAAACTAACTCTATACAAAACATTTCTTACTTTTTGGACGGAAATAAACTGTTGAGTACCACCAAGCAATCTATAATCCATATATAATAATGTATATAATAGTTGGTTTAATCGGTGGAGGAATATCAAGTACTCCACCGACCAAACGGAATGAGTGTGCTGTGTGAATGTGGTTAATTGTATGAATGTATTTATTCGTATGAATGATGTGTGTGAACGTGTATAGAATATAGACTGTATAGACTGAGCGTGGGGCTGAAATGACCTCGATGTCGGAAGCCCCAGCAAAAAAATAAAAATAAAAAAATAAAAAAAAATAATTGGTTTAACATAAAAAACCACAGCCTTGAAAAAATGGTCGTGTCGTATTAATTTGGATTGTGGCCAATTCCAAAGTTGTGCTTTAGAATAACAGAATTTAATCGAAAATTTGCTTAATTTACAATATGTGAGCCAATAATGCTTTAGAACTTTAACAGCCATGAACTGTTTAGCCGCCAGTGTAAGGGAGGAAGTAGTTCTAAGTGGTCCTAAACTTAAACTGTATATCCTCAAACCTACTCGACACTTATAATTAGTTTGTATCTTCCTAAGGTCACTCCTAGGTCTACACGAAGCTCTAATTAACGGCGGTTTATTATTAACAATTAATTATCAAATCGACTTAATTTTTGTAAAAGCATACCTATTTCTTACATTTATTTTTCCGTAGATTTTATAATTGTTTCCCGAAAGGAGAACGTTAAGCCTTCCCCAATAAATTAAGAATAATTTTCAAAATTGCCATGTTTTATACAACGTAATGCAATAACAGTAAATAGAGCCGTATTTTCTCTTCAAAACGACGACAATATTTCTTTTTATCCATTCTGACTTGAGAAAGAAAAATTGTAATCGTAAAAGTTTTTACTCAAAAGTCGGGCTTAGACAAATGAAAAAGGTGTTTTAAGTTCGCACCACCTGTTGCTCGACCGCATTTTTGCATTCTAAAATTGTCATCCCTTTCTTTTCAACTCTGTAAAATTAAGCGATATATTTACGTATCCAAAATTTTTAATTCATTATCTACTCTTGCTTTACGGTCTGAAATGAAATTCAAACTTTTTTGTGGAAATATGTTTTGTGTGTGTGTGCGTGAGCGTCATAAAAAAACAGGTGAGTATGTTAGACAAAATATATTTTATTTTCCCTTTCTTAAATTTAACAAGCAGTACTAATTTTTAAATTATTTACAAATCGATCATACATTATCTGCAAATCTTGAGCGTAATGTAGGAAAAATACTACATTTAATATGTCAAGTTTTGCTGTATAAGTAATATTATTATAGTGATCTTAACAGAGATTTTAGTTTGTTTTTAATATGTACATCATGAGTTACATGATATGTCAGTGAAATGTCATGACCAACAAACGTTTAAGTTACATACAAGCCCGAGATCCTATTCGAACCCAGAATGCCTACTTCGCTTGAATGAGAGGGAGAAATATAGACAGGAATAGGGTGATAGATAGAGCAGGAAGAGAAAGAGAGAGTAGGTAAAAAACTTAAACGTGAGAAAATGAGCAAAAAACAAATGGAAATGAAGAAAAAAATTGGACAGTTTGAAAATATGATATTTGCAGTTATTATAAAATCATTATATTATACTGTTCATAATAATCACTTACGCCAAAATATTAACTAATTATACAGCAGAAAAAAAATTCTGAAACCAATGGTCGAATTGCGTACTGGTGAAGAAACCTGATAATTAGTTTATATTAGTATATATTATTAGAAGACCGCCTAAATTTTCCTTGACCCAATGACGATATAAGAAAAGTTCAATATTTTTTAGTCTAGCTTGAAATTTTTGCTTTTTTTGGATAAAATTTATACAAGGCACCTCAGACCAAGTTCACCTTCAATATTTCAAATATGCCTCTATAAATCGTGACAAATCGTTTTAAAGGAACGCTGAAAACAACATTGCAATCGGTTTTTAATATGGTCCAAAAATGACAAAGTTATGGAAAAAAAATTTAAAAGCTTCATTTGGTCATATGATTTTCTATTTATACTTTGAGTAGATTTATGACGAAAACCGACGATAATTGAGAATATATAAAATGTTGAAGATCTGCGAATGTGTTGAGATCGGTTCATCATGATTCATACAAAAGTTTTTGTTCCAGAAGCACATCACGAAATTTGTCATACGAGTAATGTATACCTTTGCTATATAATAACTTTGTCATTTTTTGATAATTTTAAATTCCATTTACACCATTGTTTTTGGAATAAAAATTCCTTTCAAAATGATTTTTCACGATGGATAAGGTCGTATTTCAAATTTTGAAGTTTACCTGGGGCTGAAGTACCCTGAATAATTTTTTACGAAAAAAGTAAAAAATTGAAATTATCTTTTAAAAAAATTGAAACATCGTTTTGGTCATTGGTTCAAGAGAAATTCAGCCGGAGACACCCGTATATAACAATGGCATTATTACGCCGTTGTCAACATTTCCAGAAACGGCCATTTGCTGTAAAAGGAGCCGAAAATTTCTGGTAGAGGCTGCTGCGATATGATTAATGGACTAAGGGATCTTGGTATATCCATTATCGGCCCCGTTCGATAACCCCGGTGACAGACCTCAAATTAAAGACGACGCACAGCTGCCGATATCGGTTTGACGTTTGTATCAAGTTAAAACGATTCCATCTCTTTTAAATAAAAATCACTGACAAAAAAATTAATCTTTCAATTTGTATAGTTTCTCTATATTATATTTATATGTAGAAATGTTCTTCAGTATTATAACGATTTGCTGACTAGTTGTTATCTAAGACGAACTTCTATAATCGTATAGATTTAATTATATTTCATTCTATAAATAATTCTTATTAATACAGGCCCTTTCGATATTACTTACCTCCAAAAAAAGCGATTTAATTATTATGATTGAAAATCTGGCATATGAGTGATTAAAGAACCGTCCACATCAAGCACAAAATCATAATCCTTTGGCATGACAAGCCACAATTTTTTTGTCAAACACGGTTAAAATCGGGCAAAAATAATATCACAAACAAAGGTATCCTGCAAAATTAAAAACTACATTTCAGCCACAATTAGTATTTAAATTGAAGAAAAAAACTAGACGTTTAAAATTCCGTTTAAACTGTGTACGAGTCTGTGAATTAAGCTATACGCTCCTTTCACAAGAACAAAGCCTGGTAACTTCATTATTGAAATACGTTCTTTACTTTTATTTCCGCACTTCATTTTCGTTGAAAGTTGGGAGGAAGCAGCAAGTTTAAATAAAACGGAACAGCAAAAAGATAAAACACTACAGTATGCTAAACGTATTTTGTCTTTCCTGGTACGAATTTAAGATCTCTTTTGAAAATAAGTTTGACACAAGTTCGCCTACAAAATTAATAAATGATAAAATATTACAGCGCAACTGTTTTGAAAACAAAATAAATAAAATTGACAGTAACAATTGGAAAAAATTAAAACTTATCTGAGAATCATTGTGTTACTTACTATTTATTAATTATAAACGTCGTTATTATTTTTGGGCCTGATGAAGACCTCAATAAAGGTTGGGAGCTTGGCATAAGGTACAAAATCTGCTTCTTTTTATGACTCCATCCTTTATCTCGAACTTGCAGTGTATACCACACCCGTAGAAATGAGGGTACATAGAGAAAATTGCAATCACGAGCACATGAGGGAAAGAAAGGATTGTTCTAAGTTCTCCTGAGTATCCAATACAAAGTAGAGCATTTCAAACAATACATCTGTTAATTTGCAAGAAATGCATAATTTAATGAATTTTCATTTTCATTGTAATTTTTATTTAATTTTGTCCACGAGGAGAATGCATTCGATTTTTCTTACCAGGTAATAAATATTTTCGTTAAAATATGACATGTACAATGTTCTTGGGTTGCTGCTCTCCTTGGGTCGATATCACGTTCTTCAACCTTGCAAAGGAGATTACGAAGAAAATTCCAAAAAAATTAAAAGTACAATTGTAAAATTATGTACTATGTAAATGTAATGTATTATGTAAGCACGTGTATTCGGAAGCACGAATTTCCGATTCAAATTTTGTTACCTAGTGAAGTATTAAATTTAGTTTGAAAAATAAAGGTAAGATTCGCATTTTAATGGCGGTAAAGATGAGAAATTACAATTTTATGTAAAAAACTTGACGTTAGACTAAAACCACAAAAATGTTAATAACTCAGGAAAGAGGCAAGATAGAACCTCCTCATTCTGGTGACTGGACAATTTTTTATTTAGTAAATCGAGATTACGAAAAAATTGGTTCCTATTTTTGGCGAAAGAGATTACCGAAGAAAAGTTTTCAAACATATAAAAGTGATGAGCCATTTACAAAAAACATGTCATTTGTTATTCTTTGAAAGGATACTCTGTATTTGGATGAGAGAATTTTTCGACGAAAATATTTTTATTTTGTGAAAAATTTAACGTAGTTTGCAAAATAAAGATCAAATTTGTACTTTAATGAGTGTAATTAATTTTAGACTAAAATGTTAATATCTCAGAAAAGAGGTAAAAACCCTACTTTTGATGGCAATGAACCGCCACATTTAACACAAAACGTTTAATTTGACGTTTTAATCCTGCAACACCCTGTATATTAAACAATGATTTAAACAACATGGAATTTTCGAAAAATGATAAATTTTATGAAATTATTATAAACATCCTACTGGCAAAGTAAAGTTACTAATTTTTCTATTTCTATATTGACTGATTACCACTGCCTAAGTTCAATAAATTCTTTCATAGCGTTATGTACTTGATTGAGCCACTGAATTAAAAACAGATTTGAATGCATAGCTTGCAAAGGGCATAGAGTGTTGCATTAGACATATATAACTTCGTAAAAGAAAGAATTTTAAACGAAATTCTTCCTATTTTTTTTCTTTTTCCTCAGCTGTAGTAACTCGACATCAGAGGGGTTTATTTGTTCCTACTTCTTTTATTTTTGCCTACACATATTTAAACAACAAAACCTTAATTAATTTGACATATATCTTTGGTTACTGGTTAATTAAGAACTTAGAGATTGATTTATTTATAACTATTACTGGATAAGTGAACAAAAAGAATAGCAAAAAAACAACCAAAATTATGACAAAAAATTAAGTATGTAACAATAATAACACATACTATCCCTACTCTGATGTTGATTGTTTTATATATTGATTTTTCATTATCAATTTACTCTTTCTAACGGATAATTCTTAGGTAAATGGTAAATGCACTTTACTGTGATAAGTTAACAAATCTAGACCGAAATTGGACGTAAAAGACTCAAACTATCACAAAATTTAATCACCGGCCTATGCGGCTCGACTACGACTCTCCCCTCAGTAATAAAAAAAGTATCTATACGAAGCATTTACTGATATTTTAAAGAAGCAATGCGATCTAAAGAATGTGATTAAACCTCGTTTTACTTAGGTTTAGTGTGGGTTTAGTTAAACCGTGAAACAAAACGTGAAGTTTAAACCCAGCTGAGAAATGTATTCGGTTTTCAACCTAGGCACAAGGAAGGGCTACAGCAGTTAACAAGACTCTGTCACAACAGACCTAATTACAATCAAGTTTTAAGTAAATATTTGGCCTTCTAGTTCCACAGTACTAAGTCTGAAACGCCCATGTTTTATTAGCCGTTGAACATTTCTTAACAAACCGTACCATCGTCGAATTGATGTACGGAATATTGCGTATGAAAATTTCTTTCATTTCCCTAGTGATTTATTTTTTAAACAGGAACGAAAATCAAACAGCAAAGAAAATCTTACCGAAATGTTATTTTGTACGTTCTTCAAATAAAACTACATAATTTCCCTTACTTTATTACATTTCATATATTAACTGTATGAAATATTTATTTTTTTTAATAATACAGCTTTCTTACTGGCTTCGATCAAAAGGAGACATGTCTCTTAGATAAAATATTTTGATTTTTCCCAAACTTCCCAATTTTGTATTTAAGGACATAAAAAACTCATTTTATACAATAAAATAAACAAATAAAATTGAATATAATAAAAAATGAAATTTTGAGTGTGACATGGAAAACATATCGACTGAGCACTAATATTTGGTGAATTGTCTCAAGTTGTGTGACTTAAGTATTAATTTTTTCGATAGTGTACATAAATTTCCTAACATTTTCCAGTTAGACTGTATGAACGGTTTATTTATTTTTCAATAATTAATTAATTTTTTTATTATTATACTGATTTATTTCTTGCTTGGGTCAAAAGGAAATTGGTTTGTTAGAATAAAAATTGTAATTTAGACCAAACCTTTAAATTTTCTATTTAAGGTGTGTAAGAAAAGAAACTTATTTTTGTAGTTTAATGTCATACGAGAAAATATGAAGTGGTGGGGATAAGATCGAAAAGATATCCATTCAACAGTACTACTTGTTGAACTGTCTCACGTTATCTAAACATTAATTTCATTTTTTAATTAATATATTAAATTAATTTAAAAAATTAATGTATACTAATACATTAATTGTATAATAATTTAAAATTATAGTTATCTAACAATATTAATTAATGATAATATTTTTCTAAATATCATAAATTTCACGATATGTATTTCCTAATTAGACTGTATGAAATGTTTTTTATTGAACTTCCTTTATGCCTTGGGTCAAAAGGAGATTTGGTTCATAGAATAAAAATTGCATAATGTTGGGTAACTTAAACATTAATTTTTTATCTAAAATTTGCATTCCTTTTAACATATTTCATATGAAATGATAAAATTATTAATTTTATTTGTTTCTGTAACTTAATCCATCTATATTTCTGGCTTAGGTCAAATAGATTTGTATGTTATTATTATGTACAATAAAAATTTCCATATGCAACAATTCTTCAAATTTTATTGTTTTACTTAAGGAAACATACTAGGTCCGTTGCTTTTCAGCACGATACCCTAGACCTCTCTCAACACTCCAACACACTCGCACTTTTACTGACGATACAGATATCTTCTCTGCAAACCTCGATTCTAGCAGTGCTACAGCAATATCTCTCCAAGACCACTTGCTTAGAACTACCATTCCACATAACTCTTTCAGCTCCTATACCTAAAAAATAAAACCTAAAAAAATGCAAGCGCGCTCACACACACAGTTTTCATATATTTTATACACATTTTAAACTCAAGTACATTAGAACCTTATATTACTGACTAATGCTATATAAGAGCAAATTAAAATAGGGGGATGCCATCGAAAACAGATTGGCTGAACGCTAATGCTTGTTGAATGACCTCACGTTGTGTAACATAAAATATTTTGTTCTGAGTCAGAAATAAATTTCATAATAGATTGGATTGTAAGATTCTTTTGTTCAACTAATTTTGGGCGAAGTTATCGACCCGAATTTCAGCATATCGGATGTTCACCATTGTTTTTTTAGGCAATCTACAAATAGAAAACCGTCTGACGCAGGGCCTGGGAATAATTTCTGTTTTACTGATTCTGTTTATTATTGTTGAACACATGTCGGCCAGAAGCCGGGGCCGAGTGTTTGACCATGTGGCAACCCGGTCGGAAATCGGTCCGAGAATAGGAATCCTTGAAAACAACCCGCATTCTTCGATTTGGATCGTCCGTTAAACTCAGGGCGAAGTGCGCCCGATACACCGTTGTAAAACGACCGCGGTGGCTTATTCAATATAATATCTTTACACCTGTATAAAGTGATTGGTGATTATCTGTTGATATTTCGACCCGGCCATTAAAATGCGTACGGTGGACATTGTGTGAGCAACTAGTCAACGCTAGTATTCAATGTAGTGTGTAATGAATTATCACATCATGATTGCGTATCGATTGTTTTAGCCGTTTATGACAAATCATGATCATCCTAATAAGTCATCTATTGATCAGAAATAATTTTTAAGTATGATGAACTCAGATACCAACCAACCAAATTATTAATTGTATCCTTATAAGTCCAATACTAATGGAGAAGTATGGCTGACGGCCAAATCAGGGTGTAATGGCATGTCATAATGATCGAACACAATTATGATAATGTTATCATGCCATATGTTGAGACCATTATCGGAATGAGTTTGTTTAATGTGTGTTCAAAAGTAACAAATATTTTCGAAATAAATATAGTATAAATTTTAAATGGAGGAGGTTCATCTTGTTATTTAATAATAGTTTATTCTTTTCTTTCAAGTCCTCCTACTCTGGCAAATAGTGTTTAGTATTCCCACCGTTTGACAGAGGACAAAAGGTCAATGGTGGGGCTCGGTCATGATGGTGAATTTGTTAGTACAGGAAAAAAACAGGTTTGCACTTGAGCGGTACGTGAGAGGGTGTTAAACGCAATTTGTTGGAACAGGGGTTTTGCAATTCACCATGGAAATGTGGTCCACTCCCGGCTGTTTACGACGAGGACGATTCGAGGCAAGGGTGTCACTGACGTGTAGTGGTGGTGGTTGACACCCCTCGACACTCGGCCTGGCCCCGGAGCGGATAAAGATTTCACGAGGCCACCTGCAGCCATTCTCGACGGCCTAAATCTTTTATCTGCCGGCCTCTAAAACTCACTCTATCACCGGTGCCCCTCGATAGAGCCGTTCGCCCCTCCCGCCGCGTAACATCTGGCAATCGTTTAACATCCCCCTTAACATTAAATCACCTTCGCCCAGTAACTACTGACATAGAAATGTTGCTCGGTCATGTTCTACTTTTAAAAAAAGTCCTAAAAGCGATCATGTATTTTTGAATACTTTCTTGTTTTAAAGGAATAATCGCCGCTATTTTCCATTACAGACGACAAAGAGATGATGGGACGAGGTATTTAAAAAATTCCATAAATTTGTTACATATCCACAATCGGCCCACGTATACATAATTTTGGTCTCTACCATACATCATTGATTTCTTCATATCAGCAAAATAATCGTGACATCAATACCTACATTTATACGAAAATAAATAATACTGGTCCTTTTTCATATTCTTTGCTTCTTGCTCAAGGCTATGAGTTTGTAATATTGAAAAAGTGGTGACAGTGATGAATACAAAGAAATGGATAAGGGTCCCTAAACTTTTTTTTTTTTTGTAGTTTCTTAGTTCTTTGCAGTGGAACTGACTCGATCAATATTTTACGATGTCATTGATGGTGCTACTGTTATGAAAGAGCTACTATGCTGATCCGATCTACCGAAACTGATACTTTCTTTTAATCATGATTTTTATTGTATATAGGCTTTTACTGGCTTATTTGTCTTGTATTCAGACATTAGGTTCTCGTATGTACTCGTTAGTACTTAAAAGGACATGTGGATCTTTAACGTCCGTACCTTGACTTGAACAGTCGGGAATTGTCGCGATACACCTAGAACTGTCAAATCGTACACAATCTTCCGTGTACATGGTGCACTGGGAACCACAATGAAGTGGACGCGCTCTAATAAAATAAGTCTAAGTTCCAAAAATTTAGGTCTGACGTACGGATGAGGGAACTGGCCAGTTGCTCAGCTTTAATACCGTTCCAACTGCCTGCCCTTTGTGTTAAAATCACCCGATGTTTATATAAGATGATTGGCGATAAGTGTCGAATATTTCACATGTTTCCACTCACCATATGTGCCAAAAAACTACCTATAAACTCTAAAGAACAAACGTCCAATATATTCCTGTCTGAATCTCAAAAGTAAAAAATAATTTCAGGTTGTTTTTATATTTATATTTTTTGATATAGGTCCACTAAATTGCTTATAATTTTAGAATTACTGAAAAGAAAAATCTGGTTCATGCCAACCGATAGAACGTTAAATTTGCTATAAGAAAACTTATTTATATTTTGCAAAATTGTTAAAAACATTCTGCACGAAACATTTAAACCTCCTAAAATGTTAAAATTAAAAATTTTATTGAAAATGCTGGATTAGTACTGCTAATAACTACAAATTCCTCAAAATTGTCCATTCAATAAGCTTCCGGCGATATACCCCCTTTATTTTGTATTGCCCTTCTGGAGGCCCCAAAGATTTCGCATTTTGTTGAGAAAAAACCGGGTTGATGAAGGTGGAGAATAATAAGGGAGGAGAACTTTATAGTGATGAGATCTGGATAGAGTTTATACAAGTTTTTATTACATATGGTGAGAAGAAACTCCCCCTGAAATTTTCGTCACTTATCGGCCGTCACCCAAATATTATTACAAATTATTATATTCGTTATACATATGTTGTCTGTTTTTATACTGTATGTATTAATGTCATGATTGAAGTGCGCATCCTCAGATTTAACGGAACGCTATCTGAAATACGTTATTTGTCTCAGAACAGAGGGTTTGTTAAAGGGTGGCGGTACAGTCATTAATTTTTTGTGGAATTATTGTAGTGGCTCCTGTGTATATTTGGTGTTTTGACAATAGAATATGTAGCAGTTTTATTTATATACAAGTGGGAATGACAGAATTACAGCCAACTTATACTTATTTCTATCCATAAAGCCACAGCGATTGAGTAAAACATACCATTCGGTTAATCCGCCGAAATACAGTTTAAATGTTAAATTCAAAGAGGGATGTATAAAATTTGGTTATAATAATTATGTATATGGTATTGCGTAATGGTAATATTTCAGTTTTTACTAAGCAAAAACGTTTTTTTTTAAACCTTAAGACACTTTTTTGCCCTCTATTTTGTTTTAACTAAACTTACTCCGAATCGCGGGGTAAACTACTAACTTTGCACATTACAGCTTTTATAACCATCTACCACCAACAGCAAATCCTTAAAACCCATAAACGGTGCCAAGGATATACAAGGTTGAGCGAATTATAACCGACTATAATTAGAACAACAAACTCTTCAGGAAACAAGCATTAGGAGGAAAATGTGTTACGCAAAAAGTCATCAACTAGCGTTATTTGAAAAAAATACGTATAACGCTGATTTTCAAATAGAGAAAAACGTTATATATATACGGTATATTACCATACTTTTTTCCACATCCTACATGTATGTGTTAAATGTAAGCAATGTTTGTAAATCCCATGCCCTGAAGATGATCTCAATAAAGATCCAAACGTTGGCACGATAAATAAAATGTTTTTCTGAAACCTACTTCACACCAGACAGCACGATTTCTGAATAGTTATATATACCATTGAAATATATATTTATATACAATTTAAATCTTATATATACGCAAAATCTCTATATGATGTGATTTTAAACCGCTAGAGGAGTCTAGATTTCCGTTAAACTAGTTCGATTTGAAAATCTTATGATTTTCCTTCTTGAAGGTGGGATGGTAGGTCATCTCAAAAAAATAACAAGTTTTTATCCACACGTTTCGGATTTATTTTAACCCTTCCTTAGGTGAGTTAACGCAATTGTTAACGCAATCCGAAACGTTGTAGATAAAAACTGGTTGTGGTTTTTTTGTGATGACCTATTATCCCACCTTCAAAAAAGAAAAATCATAAGATTAACTGCTGAGGTCGAAAACATCGTTATTCTATTTGATCATTTAGAAACTAAAATTTACACTTTAATTTACGCATTACTGACGTAATGAACTTCATTATTACAAAGTAACAAACAACTGCTTCTTACGACTATAGCAGACAAAGTTCGGATTGAAAGATTATATATGTTATAGTAGACCCCCAATGATGGCTAACCTTTCGCATTATAATTAGTATTCCAACATTTGTCGTCTTAGCTTTTCTATGGCATATGGCGAAAAATTACAAACCTCATCTATAATAAAACGATCAAATTGAATACACTTCATATTTACGCAAATATGGTATATGGGGCTATTCCAATGATTCACCTTTCATTTATATTATTCAACTAATTAGAATAAAATGTTTGAATGACCTGAATCAAAATTAAAATATCATTAGTAATCATTAAAAAAAAGCTTGAGAGTGTGAGGGGTCGTCTTAAAATAACCCCAACGCAATAAATAGATGTGCTGTTTTAGGAGGCCTAACCCTTTTCATGAACCTCAACGGAGTTTTGGAAATATTTTGAAATGAGAGAAGAGTATATCTCATTTTTCCGACATATATGACAGCCTAATTCATTGTCGTCAGACCGGTTAATGAGCGCCAAAAGCGATCATTTCTCCGCCCTGAGGACAATACATTAACAATATACAGTTATACAATAACATAATAAGCTGGTTCGCGATAGCAACAAGTTGACCGAATACACTTGGTTTCTCTGGAATCCAGTCCGATGTTTGTCCGCTTGTACAGTTTACAATGTACTCATTGTGTCAGGAGCACTTTCAGCCTCAACGGCCTACGGCCAGCACCGGTTACAATTGCATGAACCAGACCTCACAATGAACACAGCAGAAACGGGTTTGGAATTATTTCTCCGAGTTGTAAACTTGAAAACCCAATGGCTATTTTACCGCTATGTGACAAGGCCGCCATTGAAAGTTTGAGCATTATATTTCTTCGGGCTTTATCAATACCCCGACATTGGTCAGACTGTATGATGAAACATTAATGAGCTAGTTATTGGCCAGAAGGTCCTACAAGTCTGAAGTCAAGTCTGCACATTTAGTAGTACATATACATGTATATATTTTGAACGTGCGCCAGCAGGTTTTCTTATTTTCGAGATCAGATACAATAAGTGACCCCCTCCTTATATTGCTGCACGGATTACGAAACAGGGGTAAATTTGTAATTTTATTTACTTATTTTTTTCGACGACGTGTATCGTTGACTTCACTATTTTCTTACAAATAGAAACCCCAAATTTTTAATTTTTTTGATAACTAGATTTTTCTGAGCATAACGAATATGAACCTTTCAAAATAAACGGCTCTAAAAATTGTCGAAAATATTTGTTAAAAAAATAATAAAATTCATAAACGTTATTATATATATCAAAACGTTATCTTGTGGACATTTCA
Organism: Cimex hemipterus; assembly: GCA_039619505.1. NCBI lineage: Eukaryota > Metazoa > Arthropoda > Insecta > Hemiptera > Cimicidae > Cimex > Cimex hemipterus. Next base: position 15,007,265 of record CM077108.1, read on the forward strand.
TCAAATAAATTGTAAAAATTGTAGACCCTGCTGTCGAATACATGATTGCATTCAATTAAGCAATTTCCTTCAGTTTTAGTATTTGAAATGGTTATATTAAAATTTGATTATTATTGTTACCGATCGACCTCACGAGAAGAAAATAAAATTTAAATTGGCGGTTAATAAACATTTCCAAGAAATTTCCTTGAATTATTCATATTTTAAAAACTTCCTCGAACAGAAACAATTTAGTTTTCGAAAAGAAATTGTGTTTCTATATGAAACTCAAAAATTAACTACGACTTCGACGATATTTGGCACAGAGAAAAATAGTTTTGGAATCTGCGCAAAGTGTAAAATGGATTTCCATTGGTTACTTTTTGTATCTATTCAGAAAATAGGAAAAACCTGATGGGGCGCGTTCAAAAAGGCACCCTGTATAAACCATTCATCCACAGCATTTTTCACAATTATTTCCCGCATTCCGCAGGTAATTTGTGCTTTTTTATTGTACAATAAATGACCAACAAGAGTCATCCCGGTAGTCCTCGGTCTTATACGTCCAGGCACCAAGTTTTTGTTATATTGTATACTAAGTCAAAGTCAATTCAGCACACAACGCATGTAATTTCTAGATCGGATCCCATTCACTCATTTTTAAGTGCTTCTTTCCTATTTACATAAAATTCACACAATGCGGATCGAGGAATATTCAATATTATTTTATTACTCTTTATACCTATTACAAAACTCACCTAATCTACAATTCATTATTTCGCTGTCAACATTACATACAGGAACTAACCCCCTTTGTTCGGAAAATCGACCCAGATATCCGCTGCCGTGCTCAAGCACGATTTACATGTCGAGTGGCATTCCTATGCACTGCAAGGAATTGCTCCATTCAGTGAACGCATCGTGCAACCTGTCTTTACAACCTCGCCTAACCTCTTATCCACACCTTTCGATAGTGCTCTTGATTCGTGAAACGGAAACTGACCCTGCCGACTTCTTTCAATCATTTTTTGTAAGGCAATTTTAACAGTATATTGATAATACTAAATGGCCATTACGATGGCATGTAACTATCAACACATTAACTAAGGACTTTCTACTTATTATTAAATAAATAAACCCTCGTAAAATTTAGTTCATCAATACATTTATCATAAGCTCATATTATGTACATTTTACAAAACCATTTAATGACAAAGACAGAAAAACAGCACAAGTGCAAATTGTAAAAATTATTAAAATTTATTTAGATCGTGACGATTTCAATTAATGCACACTTTATTTAATTGAACCGAAGGGGGATTTTTGTAAATTTTGAAACTATCCAGGGGATTTAGCAAAAAATGAATTACGAAAGATACGAGACCGGCCCACTTCCACCCTGCTACTTTTTTGGACTTATGCCCACTCGGACCTTATGCTATCCTTCCTTTATATTAAAACAAATTGAAACACACATTTTCTCTTTTACACAAACCGTACGATTGTTTGAAAGTAAACGAAAATTATTGTTTTAATTGTCAGAAAGTACAAAAAAATTAAAGCGAACGTGAACGTTTAAGTTAATGATGCCTTTTTGGTTCTTAATAGCGTTTGAATAAAATTCCGAGAGGTTTAAATGTTTGTTAAATGTATTAAGACAGTTGTAACGGAATTTAAGCACTTTTCTGGTGAAATTGATGAGTAGGAAATATAAAGACACCGAAATGTACTGAACCAACTTCCAGCCGCGTATTCATTAATGCTAACTTCGCTCCATTGTTTATGTTTCGGTATGTTTGAGAGGCGTTTTGGTCCGATTTAGGCCAAAATAATTAATTAAATTAAGCATAAATCACGTTTAGACGTCCTTTTAACAAATGAATCAAACATTATAATAAATGCCGCAATGGTAAACAACTGCCAGGGATCAGAAGATTAATTAGCTCCTAATTCTGTGGTTGCATACGAGGACTTGTTCTATTCAAAAGAATCTTTTCACTTTCCACGGTAAACAGGAACTGTACCTTACAAGCAACAATAAATTTAATACATATTTACTTGTTTTTGGAGTCTAATATAGTAATTTTGGTAAAAAGTTTACTTGTTTAAGTATATTTTACACAATAATGACGGATGGTCAACGTAAACTAAGAATTTGGTCTTGTTCTGAGTATTAATTTTATCGGCTGATTCACTGAGTTCGTCAGGTGCTTCTAAATCTCAAATGCAAGAAAAAATCCTTACAAAACACGGTTCGATTTTCAACCCAATCGCATATATTAAAGTTTTTTTTCAACTATCTAGATTTAGTCATAAATCTATTCGTAGCTCTTGAAATATTTTTGAAAAGCGTTAAATGTCCTTTAAGAAGGCATCCTTCAAGAACTTTCATTTTAATTAATAATTCAACTTTTTTCCTTGGTAAAATTTATTTCCCAAGTTTAACTTAAAACAACAATGAGCAAATAAATTACGTTGATTTTTTGCTTTATTATGGTGGTGGTAATTAGTGGTTTTTATCAATTCTATATGGTTTTTTTTTCATTTGTATGTGTTTATTGTATTTTTACAGATATGTTGTCCAATTTGTTTCTGATTTGGTTATTAAACATATCTATAGCCCATTTTGTCTCATTTTTTCTGTCTTTTTATTAGAATAAAGCTGGAAAATAAATTAAATGTTGCTCAAGTAAAAAGTTTAATTATTACATTAACCTCATTTCCTCTACTTCCCACCGTTACCATTTTTCCCTGTTTAGTAAAAAATGTCTTGATTTTATTTTGATGTATCTAAAGAAATTAATATTTTGCTAGAAAGCTTATAAAAGGAAGACGATTTTATGAAAGTTGGAAAGCACTACTAAGAATTTTTTCAATGAGGTCTCAAATTTAATTGTCATAAATTTTAATTTAACAGTTGCTGAAAAATTTAGTTTTTGGTTCTTTACTAAAAATTAAATTGAATGTTCGAGAGGGGTGGACTTTCTTTACGCTCTTTTAAATACATTTTCTGTATCTCCGAAAAAAATGAAAAGTGCAAGAGATACGAGTAGATTTATGACGAAAACCGAAGATAGTTGAAAACACTTATGATCTTGAACATCTACGAAAGGGTTAAGAATCGTACAAAAGATTTGTTGCAAAAGCACCTGACGAAATTTGACATACTGGTAATCAATCTATCACCCTATAATTTTGTCATTTTTGACAAATTTCGATAGCACCTTTGTTTTCAGCGTAAAATATCTTTAACAATGATTTGTCATAATGTGTAGGGTCATATTGGAAATTTTAAAGTACAATTAGGCCAGAGATACCACGTATAATTTTTCTCCAAAAAAATGGAAAAATCAGAAACAAAACGAACAAATATTAAACAAGTATTTTTTTAACAAATTCAGCCTGGCTATATAAAAAAAAAATTATAAAAGGACATAAATTTTAAAGAAGTTTATGATCAATTGTTTTGGTCTATTAAACTACTAAACTACAACTTAAAATTTAATTGCTAGTTTTGATCAATGAACAAGTACAAAGACTGCAGAAAAAATCCCTATTGTCTTGATAAGGATAATAATAAGAATTTGTGGTTTTCTCTAATTAACGAATTGTAATAACAAACAAATCTAAAAGAAGAAATAGTCATAATAAATTGAAAATTTAATAAATCTCCAAACTTACACATAGTTTCACATTACGGTAAACGTGACACATGATTTTGTCTCTTTAACCACATAATAACATTATCGAAAAAACAAAAAGCGTAAGTATGCAATATTGTTTAAACACGTTTCAAATTTTTCTTACTTTTTAAAATAGTATTGTCAGGATACATTAGAGCCAGCCGGTACTTTGTACAGCCATTTTTTTAAAATGAGAAGACATACTTATCCACTCTCTTTTTTCAAGCATTTTTTCGTACTTAAAACCACTCGATCAGATTGTAATGAGAATAATCAATTTTTGACTAATTAAAATGTACTTGAGTCATTTTTCCATTTTTTGCTTTTAAAACAGTTACTAAATAATTACACTTTCTGTATCCCAGTATGCAACTTAACGTATAGACCGATATATAATTCTCTTAAAATACAAAAACAAAGGCTGAATACTACATATTTAAAAATTATATAAATTAATTTAAATATTTATTTTTTCGTTTTAATTAATATCATCAATAAATTTTAATCGAATCAGTGAAATACACATACCATGTTTGTATTCAATCTTGTTATTTTCTTTCCTAAGGCACATTGGATGTAACGCTAAGACTCGTGCTTAATATTTTGCTTTAACCTAGTATCACAAGAAAAAGTTTAATTAAAATCGGCACCCCACGTCCAGCGCCTCTTTTTCAAAGTACTACAGATATTAAACTTCTCCGAAACTTGTGACATTTTTTGTTGTAGCCTGCTAAATGATGAACTGGGTACAATACTAGCCAAGTAAACCACGATTAAATGTCTTAATTTAGTGAAAGACTAAACATTGTTATAAATAGTACAGTAGTTTTTTTATCATTCTGGTCTTATATTCTGCTTGGCATCTTCCGGAGAGAGCAGAGGGGTTTGTACGAAGATTAAGAAAAGAACTTAAATTGGTTGGTGTATGGCAGCAAATTAGTGTGAGGAGACCATGACAACCACTGAGGACGGCGGTATGCCAATACTCATATGTCCAACCAAAGCTGCGAGGATGGCTGAACAATGATGACAATAAAACATTAAACTACACGTTCCCCATATTTGAACGAACAGTAAAAATCGACCACATTTGTTGTACTGTATTGAATATTGTAAATATTGAATATTTCAGTATCGATAGGCCCTAATCGTCTTCAATACTAATAGGTAGTAGTAACGTGTGGTGGAGTTATACAAGGAGCGAGAAAGCACGAGCACTGATATTGGAGCTGGGGCGGGTGGGTTAAATTGCCTCTTCCGTTTCTTAAAAGAAAGTGCGATGGTTCCTTACATATAAATATTGTACTTCTTTCAATTAAGTAATCTTTTTATGTAAGGTTTTCGTTGCAATTACAAGGTTAGTGTCAAGAGCGGGTTTCGAATCCACAATTTCAAAGTCAAGTGGTAAGAGCAGCGACAAATATCTTACATAAAAAGAATAATTAATTAAAAGAATTAATTTGGTCAGTGTGCCACTGAACATAATGGATTGTATATGTATGCATTATTATTTGTAACTGTTATGTTCATAAATAATTAAATTATTGCGTGTGAGTGTGTGTGTGTGAATGATCTCCGGCATAGGGGCAATGACGGAAAATGGAGTTCAACATCGGTCATTAAGTAACCTGTTAATAGTACCTCAGAACAAAAAACATAATGTAAAGATCCTGTTTTCGTTGGTTGTCTTGAGTATATTTAGGTTTTTCATTAGATTTTTACGAAGCAATTGATTTCTTTTTATGAATTTTAACATAACATAACAACCGTAAAAATGTGCAACATAAGCCAAATGTGTATGTCTACGAAACGTAAATATAATTTTAATTTAAGAAGGTGAATTTCGTAGAAACTGTTAATTGTATTCAAGTGAAAATATATCGATAAGAAACTTTACTGTTCTATATAGCAATGAAATGTATGAAATTAATTGTTTTATTAATTTTTCTATATAATCATGTTAATATCTAATATTGATGGTTAATGGTGAACTATGCGAATAATGTTTGTATACATACTGCATCTAAATTTTGTATTTTTACAATAACAGCAAAACTAAATTCTAGGTGTTCTCCAGTCATACAGGCTATATAATATGTAATATTGTACATTTGGTCTCAGTGTAAATTTAATATAACAATAGGTTCCATTATTGTAAATTGACCTTGCAAATGATTAATAATAGTTCAACGACTTGATTAAGGGGGGGGTGTATATTTTAAAAGGTGTATCATTGTAATTTTTATTTCAGCAAGTTGTATAAATATGTTAGATTTTTACACTTTCAAACGTTCTTTTTTACGTTTCGATTGATCCATTATAAGCAAAACGATGATACTTTCTCAACATTTTTGTTGTTGTAAGGAAAAGACTCAAATTGTGACCGTTAGTACAAGAAGGCAATTCTAAGCCTGAATGGTCGGCGTGTTAGTGTTATAGGCCTGGAGAAGAGCCGTTGAAGCAAACCGCTCTGCGTCTCCCCAAATGGCACTAAGACTCTTTCGCACCACGTTAACACAATTTAATCATTTTTTATTATAAATAGACAAATTATGGGAATTCAAACTATTTTTTTTCATAATGCTGTCCCATTATGCTCAACTCAATCGATTATGAAATTCAATTGAAGTTTTATAACGTTTTCCTTGTTGTTTGATAATGTACAACTACACATGACAGCATATATATTTTTCTCAACGCATCTATTGTGCCGATTATCAATTAATGAACTTTTGGGAGATTCTTTTCTTTTATAAACTATAGAACTCTTACGGGTATGTCTCAATATCGATTTTGCGCAAGCATTCGATCAGGTCTGACATGCTCAGACGCTGTGTCAAATCAAAGGCATCCTCATCACTGTTTACTCTATTACAAAATTCCTACCACGAGGAATGTTACTTAGCCTACCAACGGTTTTTTCCATTCACCCATCACAGTGACCAAACAGGAGTCTCCCAAGATAGAGTTATTTACCCCATCCTTTACTAAGTAATCTTTCTTCCTGTGTACCACAACACGCTACAGAGGACTAGCGATAAAAACCATCACCCGCAAAAACTATAATACTCGGTCGTCCTAAACAGGACAATGATGTTCTTGAACGACTGCATCTAGCGCGAGAGACTCTCGTTTCTTAGACCCCGCGGTCGTGGGTTCAATACCACCGTCACCTCTGCCTTTTTTTTCAAGCTACCCCCCCAAAAAAAACTGATTCGCATAATAACATTGTCATTGGCTCGGGGTTCCCTAAGGTAGAAACTATCGGATCCGCTTCGGCCGCAGTTTTGTTTAAAGTGGAATTGCTAACTACCCCCTAGAGGAGATGGTTAGGGATAGAGCTGAACGTTGGAACATTTCTGTTACCCCGTAGTACAGGTGGTTATGCACCCTCCTTCGTCTAACAATTATGTACACATGATTAATACATCACACAGCACAACTCTAGCCATTGCTGACACTCTATATAAGAGTTCTCAAGGAGGTCCTGAGGCCATAGTCGGTTGAGACGACGCGACGGGATTGAGTGGAGACGGCTCAAGCAGTATGATTAGGCTGGTGTGGAAGGTTTGGAATTTGGGCCGGATTTGTTCGTTGACGAAAGGAGTGTGGAGGTCTGTGCGGAAATTGAGGTTAATGACATAAGGTGCTTTGACAATTTGTTTAAGAACTTTTGATTTGAAGGACTGGAAGTGCTGGATGGCTTCGAGTACTCCACGATTCCACTCCGTATGTCCATATTGGTCTTAGTAAAGCCTTCGTAGTCGTTCACGTGAGAAGTTGCTTTTCACGTCTTGCCTGAAGATTCTAAGACAGTCTGATGTCGACATATAGTCCCAGGCATTTGACATAAGTGAAAACTGGTATCTTTTCGTTGTTGATGCACAATGCAAGTCTGCTTTCACAGCGTAAAAGTACGCTGCGTGCATTTTTCTTCGTTCAGTATTTATTGCCTCCCATTTTGGAACCAGTTGATAAGCGCACCTTACTGAGCTTGAGCCATGTGTAAAGAAGTGGAGGAGACAAATAAATGAAAATAAATGCCAGTACAATGACTTCACATTACGCCAAGCAATCTTCCTTCCTGTTTACCCCAACCATATGTTCGCTACTGAGGACTATACATCGAAAACCCTACGCGGGTTACCCTAGCAGATTTAAACAAGTACCTAATAAAATGTACAAAGTTTCCCTCAACTCTTAGACAGATCCAAACTACCCCTTAACAATAAAAGACTATCTATAACAACCCTTATGTTTCCACGCCATCAAATCGAGATACAACAAATTCTACTTCTCTCTTTCATCCAGTTAGTAACCCAAAGTTCTGACATTCTTTAACTTCGACTAAAACGCCGATGACCTAATCTTGAGTGTTAGATGTACTTATACCGAGTAACTTACACGCGCAAGGCAATTAATAAATTAATATAAATATTGATTAATAAATTTTTCTATCACTGATGTATTTGTTAGTTTTAATTAATTATACATTTGTAAATTTTAAATAAATTTTATTGTGTTGTAAAAATTGAATCGTGATGCTTTAGTTAATCTTTTCGGAATTATAGAAAAAGTTTAAAATTAAAATATTCAAATAATAATTACATGCATGAAACCACGGTGAATTTTATGCGCTATTTTTATTCATGAGATACCAGCAAAATAATTCGTTGTGGTTATACCGAATTAAAAATGAACGGGCACGCTAATTATTATATTTAGTGCGTGCATCGGATCCGGCTTAAAATTATATTTTACCACTTGTACAAATGCAGATTTAACAATTGTATGAGACAAATGACAGTGGTGTCGCTCTGTCCGACAACGTGTCGGCATAAATCAACCTCTTAGGTCAGATGGAACCTCGCTAGAAAGAACACCAAGCCCCAAAACATACGTCCATCCCACGGACAAAGAGTGTCAAGATTTATACACTTTTTTTTTTGAAACGGGGCCTGAAAAAAAATGATTTAATTTTGCTAGGTCTTTTATCTTTAGGCTGTATATCTTTTAGCAGAAGAGAAACAATAAATTCAGGCCCCGAGGTTCAACGAGGTTTTTGGAAGGTTTAAAATACTCGGTGCAATCACCTAACGTCTCATTTGTATTCACAACGTTTTTCGACCGTGATGTTAATCTTTGCTGACCAAATAAATAAAAATTCTTCATTTTCGCCAATCATAATAAAGTATGAATTGAATCAAATAAATTATTTCACACATACTATTATCTAAATGAATATAACTAATCAACCTATCCAGAACGTTTAATACCAAATAAATAACAGATAATAAAACACTGAAACTGTTATTTGATCATAACTTTTGCAGACATCCACTAATCTATTAATGTTGCCTTATATTTGTTAGGTTTTCGTGAGAAATTTGATTGATATATTAAATAAATACTTTCTTTTTAAAACAAAATAAGCTATTACAAAAAATTAAATGTGTACGTGTATCAAGACTAGATTAAAACAGTCTACCGAAGCACTCTAGCAAAGAAAACAATTGCTGTGTATAGGATCGACTACAGATCAAACATTGGAGAATATCACATGCTGGTCAATTAATTGAGACCATAGTCATTGTATATGTGTTCCATTCTTTGGTACAATCTGTGATAGCATACTGTCAAGAATATTTTATATTTATTCTCAAATGGTAAAGAACAAATATAGAAGTTTAATTATAACAATAGATATCAGTTACCAAGCACTGAGGAAGGAGATAATATATCTCTGAAATACTTTTTGAACAATATGGCACTTAATTTTTAATACCCAAAGACTCTGAAATGTTTGGTATCTAATAAATCATTTAAAAAAATAGTACTCTGATTTTATAGGTAACACTAAGATGAGACATTTTTATGAACTTTTCCCCACGTTCAGGTCTTGCTTCTATTTTCGCTTAATAACAAATTTGGGGTTCTCCCTCCCAAAAATTAATGTTGTGTTTGACTTACGTATAAACTTTAGCGAGAGAATACAATCGTAGTTACTCACCTGAAACAAACGACGTTTGATTATAATAAAATATATTTCATAATCATGAAAACAGTTTCAATTACAACAAGTTTATATCCTTAGGATGCGGTGTTGGTTTGTAAAAATATATTTCGGAAGACGGTTGGAATTCAGAGCACCAGGATTCGAACCCGGGGATCCTACACTATTGTGGCTCCGTGGCGTCATTGCGGCCACTGTTAGGACATAGTGATGAGGGGGACTGGGCAAGAAACTAACATTTTGAACGTCTTTCTCTCCACTGTTTTTAATCAGGTCCACTATTGAAGGTATAAAAAATGAATAGACAAATTGCTTCGAAACGACATTATCTCGCTAATATTTCAGTTTTGGACGGAAATAATTTTAGAAAATAGATCATTATTATAAGTATATGTGTGGTGATTAGCGTCCGTTAGTCGATGATTATTCAGAAAGCGTGAGATGCGTTCTGGTGTGAGGTAGGTTTCAGAAAAACATTTCATTGGTCGTGACAACGTTTCGATTTTTATTGATATCATCTTCAGGACCTGGGATTTACAAACATTGTTTAAATTCAATAAATACATGTATGAAAAAAAGTGAATTTATAAAATGCAAAAAAAAATCATATTCAATCAAAATATTTCTACTTCGCATCTCACGATATTGTAAGTATAATGAGACAAGAGACCAACGTTGGGTCTTGACTCGCACTTTTTATCCCCAGGATCCACCAATGAAAATCTAAAGACAGTTTTGTTTGAAAAAAGTGAATACCAAAATTATCATAAAAGATCCAATATTTCAGCAATAGTACCACAATAATATTTCAGTGCAAGTAGGACGAGGCGGGTACTAATGTAAATGTAAATGTTTCTTTTTGCCTGCTTGTCATTTTTAACAGCAAGTCAGAGTAAAAAGCGAAGAAAGAAACTAACCCGTTGACTCAAGTTGTTTATATCCTGAATCTCCCCCTGAAGGTATAAAGAGGATTTTTGGGCTAACAAAAGTTAATAGTCAAACTGATCTTAACCGATCTAATTTCTGTAATATTTCCGTTTTGCCTCTGACTATATTTGTTTATACCCAACATCCGTAGAAAGTCTACGAGAGTATAGAGTGTCTCTACAGTAGAGAGAGAGAGGGGGGAGAGAGGGGAGAGAGAGAGAGGAGAGTGAGAGAGAAGGGGAGGGGGAGAGAGAGCGAGCGAGAGAGAGAGAGAGAGAGAGAGAGAGAGAGAGAGAGGAGAGAGAGA
>CM077108.1:15018573-15072497 GCA_039619505.1 Cimex hemipterus
AGGGGGAGAGAGAGAGCGAGCGAGCGAGAGAGAGAGAGAGAGAGAGAGAGAGAGGAGAGAGAGGAGACAGAGAGAGAGAGAGAGAGACAGACAGACAGAGACAGACAGACAGAGAATAAAGATAAAATAAACCAAATAAAACATTCGAAACTAAACAATCAAATTACGTAAATCATTATAAGGGTGAAAAAAAACTAGTGCATTTTTCTTCTAGCATTGATTGAGTAATAAAACCGTCTACAAAGTTTATTATTTAAGTGCCCGTAATTTTCTTTTATGCTATAGTTAGTTTAAAAACGTTCAATCTTTAAAATTACAGTCACGTAATTGTAGTTAGTTCAGCCGTAACGTCAGTCAGATATTCAATATTACATTCCGGAAAGTCGAAAACCCGTACTGTTTAAATATTTTATTTAAGGGTCCGAGGGCCAAGGGTTCAGTCTGGGGACTCGCCCATAATAACGTACTAGGTATTCATTACGACCGGGGGCCCTTTTCCTATAGGGTTTGTATCCAATAACTGACCGGATCGGGTACGCGATCTGACTACAGCGGCCTAGCTCTTGCATATCTCATCCCTCCGGGGGGCAATCTGATGGAGCCTACGAACTAACAACATCCAATAATACCGTTCACCAATTTTCCTACGACGGGTTTTCCTTTTTTCCAGGGGGAAGAATCCTTATAGAAACGCTTGGAAGGTGTGGAATGTAGAAAGAAGGATGTGATAACGAGTGAAGACTTCTTTTTTCTGTTCTTCGAAGGCTTGGGTATGTTTAATCAACGTACAGCATTCTCGTATTGTTTCTTTCCTTTTCGGTTTCTAAAACATTTCTCTTTCAACCGTATTTATTCTTATTGCTATTTGCAATATGCTATATGTAAAATTGTGGTGCTAGACAATTGTGGTTTTAAAGAGCTAAGGAATTACGAAGTGGTGACCAACCTAGTAGTCAATACCAATTTGGCTGGTCAACATACAAGACCTGATTATTATCCTTCTGCTAAGATTGCTCCATCAAGGCTGATAATGTGGGGTGGGTTTTTTTTAATTACTTGAAGACGGATTTTATCCCAATTTTATAAATGTATATTAAGTTTACGAAAAGTGAAAATCTTTTTTGATATTTTTTGGTGGATTGTTTATTGGAAAGTTTCTTTGACTAACACAGTCATATGTTTAATTCGAAATTAATACTTTTTGTTCTAAATCTAAAATATTTTTATTTTAACTTAAAGCGTTTTATCCTACTGTAAATTATCCTTTTTTACATTTAAATTGAACCGTCTTTTGTAAAGCATTACAAAATTGAGAATATTGTATCAAATATGAACATAGAAAATAAAAGTGACGTATATTTGAAATTTATTTAACAGACTAGAGGACTATGAAAATTAATTGCAATAAAATCAACAATTATTGAAAATAAAATATAACAGCTAATGGATTCTTTTTTCAATTTGGGAAATGAGAGAAATTGTAGTTGTTTTGATCCAATTATTCTATATTTTAAAAAATCTCCATTTTTAAAGAAGATTGTTATGGTTTTACAATTAATTTTTAGTATTATTTATTTTCGGTCTCTTAAATATCTTTTTTTTCAAATGATTTCTACCATCTCCTTTTTTCTGTTTTTGGTGTTTCACAATTTGAATGAAAAAGTCATTTTGCATTTAAATTTACCCAATTTGAAAATTAAAAACATTTAGCTTGAACATAAACAGGTAAATTAGAAGGTAAGACAAGTTAATTTGAACATGGCCGCCTAATTTTACCGAAAGAAGTTCTGTTATAAATTTTATTATTGAAATTCCTGTGTAGATTTTGGGAGTAATTGCAGTTTGGCCGTTTCCGATTCTTTTGTGACCTCCACCGGTGGTTACAAACTACAAACTATCGCGAAATGTTTAGACGAATCTTTCAGACCAACCAAACGTGGGCAAACATAAGTTTATAAAAATGTATACATATATAAAACAACTACTTTTTCGATAGATTGGAGTTCTTGTAGTTTTAAATTTGGGCTCAACTTTCTCTAAATAAACTTCTCAACGCACTTATCTCTAGAAGTTGCATTTAATATACAAAAGTTTTAAGCAAAACGGCATTATCTAGGTTTAAGCAAATTGCTTTGGTGCAACTCTAATTATGATATTTTACCGCATCATGATAAGTTAATAGATTTAGATAAGAAGATAATTCAACGACAGACGGAGTGTAGAGTGTTGTAATCCAGAGAGGAGGTCTAAAGCTAAGAATTAGCGCCGGCATTTGTGTTGGACAGGTGGTTGTTTCTGTACATTTATAATGGGTCCTTTGAGGATGCAGGGAGGCCAGGGCATTTATAGAGGCCGAGTCTGAGAACAGTGTAATTAACACTTCGCCCATTGCTCGGGCCCTTTTCAATTTAATTAACCCGATTAAGCTCCTGACTCTTCACATATTATACATTCCGAAATGAAAAGGAAGGATTTTATTGGCCAATATTCCCACTCAATCTACACACAATATTTATTTATGTCGAATAAAATAAATGAATGACATGTAAACTATTTTCCAGCAGTTGAAATATAAACTTTTGGATCGTTACACCTACCTTGCATATATTTCAAACATTTGTTTTAGCTATAAGCGATTCCCAACGAAGGGCCTAAAAGGGGCAATTTTGAAAATAACTCGTTTATATTTTTTGTCAACTCTTGTTCCGATTCGTGATTTGGTGAATAATTGTCAAATAATTTAGTAGCTTTGCCATACTGCCAGTAACTTATTTTCACGGCGTGTCAAGTAATGTTTATTGTCATCTTTGCAATAATTTAAATTATTTTTGTAAAGCCTTGCTATTTCATAGATTAAAATATTTTATTGAAGAAGTGTTATACGTACATTAAAAAATTGAGAAATTATGTTAATTAAACTCTATATATTGGCACAAGAATGGTTTTCTTTAATCTCTGTAAAAATTTCGCATTAATATTAATCGAGTGGATGTTAGATGGATCGAAATTACAATACCTCAAGTGGTTGGAAAAGCGAGGTATGGGGCCGAAGGTCGTGGGTTCGAAATCGTGACACTAGATTTTCATTTCAACCAAGAATTTATATACAAAAAATAATTAATTGAAACAAGTAATTTGGTCAATAAAATCACTAATGTAATATAATGGATTAATAATAATTATCTAATGTAGTGGTCCGCTAAACCAATTTATACATTACAATTAATTTTCATCTCAACTAAAAACCTTAATCAATTGTAATTAATAATAATAATATCCATTTAAAAACGAGTTATTCTCGTTTTTATGAACAGTGAAAACGTAAGACTAAAATTTCAATAAATATTAAATCACGCCATAAACATAATCTTATAGTCATATGATTTATTGCCAATATTGGCCTTTGCCTACACCACTACAGTTTACTCCAAATCTACAAACCAATGAATTGAAAATAGATGTAGCGTTTTGATTTTTATAAATAAACAATACTGAGCCATTATTTAACATTGTTTAACAATTGTTTAATATTTTAATTTCAATTTATAATATGAATGAAGCGCCTTTAAGAAAAACCTATTTAATCGCACAAAAGTTGATCGAGATCAATATAAATGGTAATTTTCCCACACAACAAAACATGGCAATATTCCATAAGAAATAATATTAGATTATTCATATTAGTATTTTGCTATTGGCGACTAATATAACTGAGTTATCAGGTGATGAAAAATAAATAGAATGAAATACATCCGAGAATCGTTGAACTTATTTTCTAAGATTACAATTTACATGAGGAAAATGTATTTTATCGGCTATTATGTTAAATTTTGAAATTTCATCCAAACCTAAGAATTTTTATCAGATCTATGAATTTTACTGAACTTAACTATTTTTATTTTAACTGGATATTATTTATTGTCCGGCAAATTTGGGTTTTCTTTCAACCTTTTATTGTATCTTCACCTATTAGTTCATTTATCTACCTTTTTATTAATTTATACCCGTTATCTTTATCAACCATTTTGAACCCGCCTTTTTCTGCCAGTTTTAAATATAGATTTTCGTATATTGTTGGATTCCTGGGTTTTCAGTTAATGCAGATGTGAATCCAACCTTTCCAAACGTTTATTGTTCAATACATGTTGTGTTAAAGCAGTGTACAAAAACAAAGTAATTAATTACTTAATTAGTACGGCAAATTTATAATTTATTTTGAGCTCATAAGTCAAAATCAATAATGGTCTATCAAAGACAATCTGATCTAATATCGAAGAAATCGATTCCATTAGATTACCCAATAGTAAGCATTCTCCAAAAGAAACACCACCTGATAATGTCTGATGAATCAAGGATTCCCCGATTTAAAACATATCATTGTGATAAGGTCTACTGTGTAAAAAAAATTTTTTACTCCTTTACTTAAAAAAGTGGTTGAAAATTTCTCCTAAGCTTGGGAAAAACAGCGTAACCAGGGTTTTTCGTTAATTGTCACGGCGAAATGCATTGCCCGGGATTTATAGGACATGTTGCAGCCGGGCGGGCCCAACTAAAAACAGCCCCCCCCCCCAATTCAAAATTGTCGTGTAATTGCCACGAGGGATTGAATGATAATTTGTTAAAACACGACACCCTGGTTGCAACGAACACAAAACAATTTGGAGAATACGACTCCTAATTGCCGTCCCCACAACACCAATTTTCAATTTACAATAAACGCCTCCACTCACGCTATTCTAATCACATTCATTATTCACTTTTGATGACAACAAACAACGGATTATATTTGATACAATCAAAATTATTTTTTACAATGATAACAACTTCAAATGCTTATTAACTGTGTGAGCATTAAAATAAAAACTTGGTGTAGTCTTGTTTTAATAAAGAAAAGATTTTATTTGTGTTTATTCATTGCACAAAGAGTGTCAAATATGTAAAATCATGTTACCAATTTATAGGAAAAATAAATGGAGCTAAAATAAAATAGGTTCTTCTGAATGTGTCAATGAATAGTAATTATTTTTAACAAAAGTGTAAATCATTTTTAACGTGTTTACAAAAATATGATATGGGTTAAAAAATGGATCCCAATTGGCCTTTGAAAAGAGGGGAACCCCCAGAATAAGGTGGTTGAGTACGTGCTAGCTTCGAAACTCACAGGCCCGAATCAGACAGGTGGAAACGGTGAAGAATTTATAACTTTCGTGTGGCTCTTTTACCCATACCACTTAGAAATCCTTGACGGAGCTTTATTCTATATTTTTCCATGAATAAGTGCCCAGGGAGGTTTGCATCTCACGAATGGGATTTGTGTAACTATGAATTATTATTTAGTACGTGATGTTATTTAGTTAAGGGGTGTAACGGCGACGTCGTGTCGTATATTTATTGTTACGGTTTAAGAACGGGCCGTGGAAATAACACGTGTCATAAATATCGAAGCTCTTTGAATCAAAGTTAATGCTGTTCTCGCGTGAGGCCCTTTTGTTCGACTTGTTCCATTTTAATATGTACGGATAATCTTTTGTGCCTGGAAATATCGCTCAACCCATTCCCACAGACGTAAGTGATTATCTCATACCGATTTACGATCCTGTCATTTTTCATTTTGGCCACTGAACGAAACAATCAGAACGGCGGTGACGCGCAAACATAAATTTGTCACTTAAAAGAATGTACAACACGATCTTTATATCCAATAAATTTATTATGACTAAACAAGAAAGCAAATCATTAAGCAGTTTTCATTAGTTATATTTTTGAAATTCATTCAATACACTTGAACACGTTTGTATATTAAGCGTTTTAAAAACACAATATGACAAAAAAATAACAAGTGGGAAAAATGTTTACTCTTCATCCGAAATAATGCACAACCCTGGTTAAATTATACACAAGAAAAACCAAACAATCTCTAAATTAAAAAAAAATCCATTATGTTTAGTGGACTATTGACCAAATTACTTATCAATTAATTATTCTTTTTATGTAAAGTCTTGATTGAAATGAAAACTTAGTTCACGAGCGGAATTCGAATCCACGACTGTTGGCTCAATACGACGCTGCTCTTATTACTTGTGCCGAAGGTCAAAGTTCGAATCCCGCTCGTAGGACTACGTTTTTCATTTCAACCAAGGCCTTACATAAAAAAATAATTTAAATAAATGTTGTTATGACGTAGTGATTGAGGTTGTGGTCACGGTTGGGGGTGTTTCTTAATCCAACGGCAGTTTCTGCCAATCTTTCGAAAGAGTCATCCTCAGAGCCTGATTTTCAGAAACACTGAAAAGATTCATTTCAGGACGCTTGTAATACAATATAAATTTTATCGGTTTTCATTATACATAAATAAATAATAAATGACATTTTCTTATTTCTCAGAGTGAATAATCCACTTTTTACTACTCATAAATCTGTTAGTGCATTAATCACACGGATACGTAAGACAATATTGTTTATCATGTTTTTATGTGTTATATATAAGTAAATATAAAAATGAAACGAATATTGTATTATCAGTGTTCTTTATGTTTTTCTATATTTTTGCAATTCAGGTTCTGAGGATGACATCAAATAAAGTGGAAAACTTAGATTAATAAATGCTTTGCTGCAAAAACGTTGACCACAACCTCGATCACAAGCCAATTCAATTACAACTATTGGTCGATAATATCAATAATTGGAATAAATATATAGGTAAGTATAAAGGACGGAGGTGGCCGAGTCGTAAGGGCATCCGACTCTTATTTGCCATCATAGCGGTCCTGGGTTCGAACATCGTAGGCATAGCCCATGGATTTTTAATTCTGAATAATACCCCTGGTTTGCCTTCCTGTCGGCGTTTAGCTCTTAACAGAAATTACTTTTTACTTTACATTATATGTATAATATTATATTCAATTTACACCGATTTAGTGAAAGAATTTGATAACGCAATTCAATTTGGATTGCAAAGCTTGATGTATGTGGGTTTTTTAAATTACTTTTTTAATTTTTAGTTTCACTCATATCTACAAAATTGGTTCCAAATAACTGAAGTTAACTTCTCTTACGTTTTTCAATCTCAGTTACTTTAGGAGTTCGTATTTAAAGTGTTACTTACATTGACCACTATTGTCCTCACGAATAATCCTGATCCCAGTAACATTTGAATATAAAAGATTGCCTTATTTTTATCTGATAGGCTTTATTTTTGTCATAATCGAGGCAAAACCACCAAAACAAGTCTACAAATTGGCGTAAATATGTCTTTCATAGATATTTTTAAATTTCTTTGCACAGCAAACCACTGCCCAATCGTATATTCTTTTTCGAAGAAATGAAAAAATATTTATTAAACACTTAATTATGGGAAATTGTAAACTTTTTCGGTGGTTTTGCCCTGATTGTGATCTTAAAAAAAGTAAAGTTGTTACGTGTTTGTTATATCCTCTTATGTTTTATTCTGATGGGGACGTTAAATCAAATAAAAAACACGGCAGACAACAATTGAATTGAATTTTCTATTCCACACCTCGATCCAGATTATTCCTGACTTCAGGAATTTCTCAGGGATCTCACTTAAAATCTCTCTTGTATATATGCAATGTTAATTTTATTATTTTTTTATCTCATTTTTTTCTGCAAGAAATTAAAACCTGTTTTTTTATTCTGATTATTTAATTGGCCACAATTCATTTATATGTACAGCGTAGTTTGCTATACCTATGACAATTTTTTTCGATTCTTCTACCTGACCTTACCTAAAATTTAACAAAAACCATGGTCTGCCAATCCTTTCGACTTTTAAGTTCTTGTTTTTTGAATATCTACGGTTTTGGTCATAAATCTTCTTGCTGATCTCGATCTACGCATTGTTTGGGAAATTCGAAAAAAGGTTGAAAAGAGCGTTAAAATTCTTTTAAGAAAACACCCTAAGTCAGCGAATGTGAATTTAGCATTCATAAAAAAATGTGTATTGTATGTTGAGAAAAGTTGTCATGTTTGAATTAACTTCAGAGCAATTACCAACTCAAGGGATAATGGCTTTCACGTTAATCCAGATAATCTTGCAGACAAGATTAGCAAGGAAGAAAGCAAAATTGTCGTCGTATAATCGTTGCTGGTTCTGTTTCAAAAGAATTCGTCCGAGCTGAATCGAGATTTGCATTTTTAAAGTAAACCTGGGTTGGGGGACGACCTGGTATTTCGAAGATGTCCACCGGAGATGAAAGATTACCTCATTGAAACTTCAGTGGCAATTAGGGTTTTAATTACTGTATTATAAGACGGAACGAGACTTTTTTCCTACTAATAAAATCTAATTATTAACCGATGCATAAGAGAAGGACTAGTCCATCTTAAATTCCCTCCCTGGTAGAACCTGAATTATTGAACGGGCGCCCTTCCGATTGTAATTATCGGAGCGAAGTTAAATTTTAATTACCTTTTGTTCCCGAGGCTCCGACTTTCCAGGCCTTCTCCTTTCATTATTTGTCATTATAATTGTAATTTCCCCATCGTCGGTCCCGGTTTGAAACCAAAACTCTTGCCTTTTAAGCGCGTAATTTACAAATGGTTCCGAAACGGCGGGAGGGGTTGTTTCCTGTCCACTTCAAAGTATTGAAGAGTTGAAAGGAACAGTTATGGATGTAATTGCTCGATCCGGCCGTCCGCAAAAGCTTTTTCCACGTTAAAGTTTCAACGGGTGGAAATTTACAAAGGCGCTCCTCTGTCTGTCTGTCTCCCGGTTATTATTTCAGCCCCTTTTTGAAATTCATTACTCGGAAACGATAATTATTAGATTATTGAAGGTAATGCTTTGACTGTATTGATGACTACAAGTTGTATAGAATAATAAAGACAAGAATAGTTTTGACAAAACAAGATAACGAAATTAAAAATGTATTAACAGAAAAAAACAAAATAGTTTTTCATTCAACTCTTATCTCTCTTTCTGAACCGAAACAATTTTCTTGTTGACGAACCTGAAGTTTAACCCACAATGTTGAATAAAGTTAAAATTACTAAAAAAGTACAAGTGCAAAAATTATAGGTTTGCTTAACATTGATAGCATTTAGAGACATTTTCATTATGAAGTTGTCTAATATTTTTGAATATATGGATTTAGCCTGTAGGAGAATCTGACTCGTAGAAGGTGATCCTTACTCGGTTAAGAAAATACATATGAGGTTGATTCACACTTATTTTTAGGTCAAAGCCTAGGTATGTGCCTAGCATACAGAAAAAGGTTGCTCGATCTGACTCACTTGAATTAAGAGTGCAATTCCGGGGTTTCAGATAAAAAGCGCATAAATATATAAGAAAAGCCGGTCTTGGAACCACCTTCTGCCAAACCGCCACCACCTCCGCCTCACACCAACTCATCTCTTTACTAATTATCATGTAATGTGATAAAACATGTAATGTTTATGTGATGAAACGTAATGTAGGTCGAAACCACCGAAATGCAATTGGGAAGAAATTCAATGAGTCACATAAGGAAAATACACTAAATACAATGGCTAATATAAAAAGTACCCACGATATTGTGTTACATTCTACACAATTACATGAAGTTATAATAATCTCATATCATGAAGCCTGCCCACAAAACACCTACACCAACGATAAAGTAATCAATTAGTGGAACGACAAACAGATGACACTAAGATAGAAAATCGCAAACTTTGGAATCGACCGAGACGATAAGGAATACTGAAGAATACAGTACCTAACTGAATACAATAAGGAGACCAAAAATCAGAACAAGAATTGTGGAGAAAATATTGCAAATGTGTAAAATGAAGCAAATAGTCTCTACAAATCATTTACCAATGATCCCACAAACCCCATTGGAACTTTAAAAAAAATTAAATTAAAAACACACTACCAACCTGTACACAAGGAATGATACCGAAACCGGGAAAACAATAAAACCAACAGGGAAGGTTTTGTAAATAACCAAAGCAGTAATCACCTAAAATATTAGATGTGCCATTTTCATGACCATTCATATCTCCAGGAACAGACTGGGTATATCCAGTACTATCACAAAAGGGAAAATAACAGTAATACCTCTACTTGTAAAAAAAAAATACAGCGGCAACATACATCCCAAACACATGCGAACTACGAAAGTCGTCTTTATTACAAAAGCCGACATCTACATAAAATGGGCATATTCAACGATGACCTTATTTGCAGATAGAGAAGGAAGAAAGAGATATATCATGTACGAATGGGTAGAAACCGCTCAATACAAAAGAATGGTTCAATCGATTGCTCTGAACTAGGGAAAACTCGTAAGGTACAATAAGTAAAAAGACTATAATCCCGGCGAAACACAAATCATCATGACAATTCAAATATTTTAACAAATTTTATACAAGACTATTTGGGAGGTTATCTATTTTTTGCCAGGCAACCTGTAATTTAACGTTACTCAATTTTTTTCTATCTTCGCCTTGATTTATTCAGCGTTGGATCTGTGGGATTTGTGAGAAATCACAGGTATGATACTTGACAAAAAAATAAACTTTTATCAGAGATTATCCCTTATAAAATGGATAGATTTAATAAAGGCATGCTAAAAACTAGTATGGTTATTTACCATTCTGTCAACACCTGCATGTTGACCCTAACCGAATTGTTTGCAATTGTTTGTTTAAACTATAACAACAAGTGAATTACTACTCCAAGTAAATTTCTTATAAGGCAGAATGAATAATGGAGGTTTAATTATATGGTGCAAGCAATAAACAAATAAATTATTTCATGCTGTAAATTTCAGATGAATATGTGCAATTTCACTTATTCATGTTGTAATTGAAAATCGTGTATGTTTAATAAATATCAATGTTGGCATTGATTAGATTAATAAATGGTTATATTAGTAATAAGGCAAAGAAGATTAAAATAAAATGAACTTTTCATTTCTAATTTTGAAATCATGCTAGACATATAAAACATATTTGTTTTTAGCTTTTAATTTTTAAAATCAAAAATCAAAATATGCGCACAGTTTTACTCCAATTCTCGTTATACACTTGAACATAACTTTTTTTCTCCATATTTTATATAAGTAGTTATATTTAACTATTAGATTTATGTATTTGTTAAAATATTTAAGAATTTTAGCAGATATACAAATGGAAAGAAGTTGAGGTTAAATACAAATCCATCCAATCTTTTTTTTAACTTTTAATCTTAACACACCACCACAGTAAGTTTCGAATATTAGTCATCTTGATTCGTGGGTTTGTATAAGCAATGAATTAAGCTTTTACTTATGTATTGGTTTCTTGTCTCTTCCTGTCCAGCCACTGGATATAACGATGATCGGAAAATAAAAAATTTTTAAGATTGAAACTCCCTCCGTAGTCTTCAACATTATTATCCCGGTCTGACAGACGCGATTTAGCATTGCGCCATATTAGGTCAAACTTATACGCAATGCGACAAGAAACCACCATTTTCCCTACATTCTTTTACATCTTACGAAACCCAATAATGTATTTCGGAATTTAGATATCTTTTGTAATGTGTATGTGTTATCATTAAAATAATAACGCTGTTTGTTGAAGTTCAGCCTAACTCTGATTATAACCCGAACAAACCTCTGGAATTGACATGATGTGTCGATAAAATTCCAAGTTCGATCACTATCCGAAGATTTTAACTGAATGAAAGCCTGATTTTCAGACAGGTTTTAGCATTTTGGCATCTTCAGTAGGAGATCAAGGGCATAATGAAGGCGTGGAGAAAAAATCATCATCTCGCTTTCATTCTTAAATTAGTACTTAGTAATAGTAAAGTATAACTTAGTAGAAGAAGTAAAATACAATAATGCGTTTTGATTCACATCGGTGGTTTGCCTGTTTTTTAACAAATCGCCATCTGCAGTACGACTTCGAGGTTGTAAACGTGTTGAGGCAAAAGAGAAACCCGCTTACATATTTAGTAAATTACTTACACAGTTTACGAAAGAATCGGCGGTTAGGATATACCTTTAAGTTAGAGATCAGGGATGCGTTCATCAAAACAAGTAATTTTTACTTTTAAATTATTCACTATTTGTCGTGGTCCGCTTGCAAATTAATGTCATTCAATTAATTAAAGTTTTTAGTTGAGATAAAAATCCCGTTCGTGACACTGGCTTTTTTTATTTCAACTAAAAACCTTAATTATTTTAATGCTATGATGAATAAGTTATCCAATCTTTTCGGAAGTATTGTGTTACTTATTATTAATTATAAACATTGTCATGACTTGTACAGCCTTGATGAAGTCCTCAATAAAGGTTGAAAGCTTGACATGAGTTACAAAATTTACTGTTTTGAAGATCGCACTCTTGTCTATAACTTACACAATTTATCAATTTCTTTCGGCCTTTAGACGTATTCAGTAATCGGTTTGTGCTACATAGAATTAAGAGCGGGGATGTGGGTTTCTTGCCTCACCCTGCTTATTAACCTGATTCAAGAAAACAAGATAATTTTTTTCGAATAAATCGTGATTAGGTTGATCTTTTTATCTGTTTTTTAACCATTTTTATAGTTTTTATGATTATTTAAGTATATGTGCAGTGGGAATCGAAATTCCGCGGAACACGCCAGGCATAAGCGGAAAGTTTTTTCTTTAGGTTTCTGTCGCTTCATAAATAAAATATCAAAAAAATTTTGAAAGCCATACATATCCGTGATTCGAGAGTACAATCTAACAGAGATTTTCCAATATCAAAATAGACCATTTGGTTGAACGTATTGTAAGTTTTATATTGTACCCTCTTTACTGGTAGAAATTGCACGCGAAACCGATCAGAAATCCGTCACTGGCTTTAAGAAATAATCGCGTGTTAAGAACCTATTTTCTAGACGGAAAGTTCCCTAAGATTATTTTTGTACTTAGATACTTTCGTCAGCTAGTATGGGGTTTTTGGAAGGTTTTAAATTAAAATAACTACTGTGGACGATAAATTTATGATAAAATTACTGTTTTCACGTATTGATTTTTTTTAGAATAGCCAGTATTTAGAATTCATCTAGATATTTTAATTTACCAACAGAAATCGATGGAAGATCTGATCACAGTAGAAATAAGAAATGACTCAACGAATTGTATGTCATTAGTTCATAACCTGACGACAATGAAAACATTAATAATATTTTAGAGAACTTAACAAAAGACTTGAGAACAATTAGGAATTAAAGGTTGATCATGGGCGCGGACACACACGTGCGATCTGCTTGCTATATGGTGTGGCACGAAAACCAACGCGAGAGTAATAAAACTATTTGTTAGAGAAAAATTTACTAATTTTTAACGAAAATGGTAAGATTACTACTTTTGAGAGCAAAAGAAGGAACACAAATGCTTATCTAACTCTCGTGAACCGATCATTGATTTCATAGATAGAAAATGAAGAAAGAAAAGCCTGTCTGATCATCATGCATTGCACTTTACAAGAACAATCAATCAAAAATTCCTTACCAACGACACACCTCGCTAACCAATCTAGCAAATAGGGGTAAGTTCAATAAAAGCTTGCTAAATGAGTTATGGGCATACATAGTTAAAAAATATGATATTCTGGCAAATAGAGAAAACATGCTAATACATTAGATGATAAAAAATACGCTTGCGGGGAAAACCAAGAAGTAACGTACAAAACTGTAAAAAATGTTTTTAAAAATGACTGAGTTTGGACAGAAAGCATCAAACAAATTGTAGCAGTGATAATGGAAGTTATGTAATCCGTTATAATAAAAGTCCAAAAAAAAACTTTATTTATAATAACGAATACAATTTTATACTACAAATATACCGGCCAACAACTAGCAATACACTGCGTCTAGCATAAAACTAATGTAAGACTAACGGAAGACTCTGGAAGACTGTCGGCCCTAGCGCCTGAGCCCTATTTATATGGAAGTGAAGTTTGCTGACTCAGATGCTGTGGATTCTGGAAGACGGTACCATAACTTGGATAAATTCGTTCAAAAGGATGACATTCTAGAAGACTTTTATCATAAACAGATTAGAAAGGAAGTAGAAGAAAAATACCCGACGAGAAAGAGCGATGTGTCATTTATAGATATTCAAATTTCAAAAAAAATCATCAGATTTTGAAGAAGGAAAAACACCAGGAATAGACGGACTAATTAAAAGTACTTCAGAAAGACAAAATAATATTATTCCGAGAACTGTAAGTACTTTGTTCCGCAAATGTGGTGTGAGGAACATTTCAAAGAATACGGATGCGTTCAAACGTCACTCTACTTCTAAAACAAGTTAAATTAAAAACGAAATAGGGAAGAGGTTTCAAAATTTAGGCTAATCAGTTTGTTACTTATAAAAGGAAAACTGCTAGAAAAATGGATTACAAATAACGTATTAGCTGAGAAAAGTAGATCTACTATTAATCAAACAATAGCTCCCTCCCAGACTTACACGAGTTAGTTGACAAGAAATAATCCTTAAAATGAGGGGAAATAAGGAACATATTCTAAATATCTGCAGACATACATTTGACTGAAGCACAGTGACCAGCCATATTGCACCGTCTAATTAAGTATAATTGCCATATAAAAACTTATAAACTGACTAAACGCTACTTCTGAGACCGAAGGATAGCATTAATGAAGTCCGGCATGGAATTAATAAGACAAGCCGAATGAGGACTTCCTCTGAGATCAAGCTGCGGACCGGGTTTCTGGACAATATTATATAATTCACAGTTAAAATTGATTCGTCAAACTTTGAATTGTACGCTTTTGCAGATGTTCTCATTGTGATAATATCCAGGAAAAGCGATACCATCGAATCTACAACAAATA
The DNA here is from genome assembly GCA_039619505.1 of Cimex hemipterus. Taxonomy (NCBI): domain Eukaryota; kingdom Metazoa; phylum Arthropoda; class Insecta; order Hemiptera; family Cimicidae; genus Cimex; species Cimex hemipterus. Next base: position 15,033,394 of record CM077108.1, read on the forward strand.
CGAAAGTACAAGAAATAGGAACTGGACTACAAAGAAGGAAGGCCGAAATAAAAATTTAATTTTACGTCAGTAAAAAAGATAATTTCTGATGTAAAAGAAATGGAATTTACAACAAAAATATTATATGAAAATGAACAATATCCCTATTCATTTCTCAGCAGTTCATATAAAGGAAATACTTAATAAAATAAAGTAAACAATCAATATTATAAGTATAATTCTTTCAATATTAACAAGTTGAGGGACATTTGTATCTGTTCACACATGTTCCAGAAATTCCTTTATTGTCATCAAATTTATTTATGACAATGTAAAGACTTCTCTTAATTTATTGATTTATTGTATGCGTAATTGTTATTGTAAGCCTAAATTGGTGTAGTTGTCCCTGAAGTAAACTGTAATAAAGGTTGAAAGGATGGCGTGAAGTTACAATACTCAATTTTTGTGGCCGCATCCCTGATCCGCAAGGAACTGCTGATATGTACAAGGTCATTCATACTACTTTCGTTAAATTGTCAAATCAAGGACTCAAATTAATTCAGTTGAAGGAATTTAAAAACTTCATTTTTTAAGTGTGGAAAGGGAACGAGAGATGAATTGAATTATGCACATTTCATTAGAAACTTGTTACACTAAACAGACAATAAGCAGTTATAATTCTTTATCGTTGCAACTTTTGGTAGACTAGAAGAAAGAGTAAAAAATGAAGCCTACTTTGCTTATCAAATATGTGAATCAAATTTGTCTGCTTATTATTTCAATTATTACTACTTAGCACACTTAGAACGCAAAAAAAATAGGAATTGCCATTAACATAGGAAGCTCCCAAACTGAATAAGACTTAAAAACCTTATTAACAATTCAAACTTGAAATTGAACGGAAAATATAGACCACGCAATATGGCAGGTCATGTCTCAGCCTTTGGGGCAGGAACAATACCAAGGAGGTTCAAATATTAACTATGCAGAAATTTCATAAAAGTAAATCTTTGGCCAGAGGACGATTAAATATATGTAGCGGACTGTGCAAATATTAATTTAATAACAAAATGGGAGAGTTGTAGGCATTGAAAAAATAGGTTAAAAATCAAAGGGAATAAGGTGGCTCACCGTTCGACGATTGCGCACAAACAGCGAATCCTCTATGTTTCGGGTTCCAGGGAATCACTCGCGTACTTATCGGCATAGCACAGGGTGAACCGAGTAAACTAGAATAAGGGAAAAGTGAAAAAAGAAAGAAAAATTACACGCGCGACGCATGGGGAACACGGTTTCACTAGCCGGAGCGGCCTGGCGGGTTTACCAACTTAAGAACAACAGGTGAACGGGCGAGGGGGTAAATCTTTTTGATTCATGAAGGGGCCCCCGAAACTAATAGCGCGACTGAACAACCATAAAAATGAAAATTCTATTCCTCAAAAAATACAATGAAGCATGCAGATGACACCGATATTCCATCAAAGATTGTAATCATTTACATAAAAATATAACATTCACATTTGAAAAATAAAACAATAAGAACATTTCTAGATTAAAACTAACAACATCCATTAGTACAAAAATATAGTATTATAAAAAATATGGTTTCTAAATCAGTAAATTTCCTTCAAACAAAAATATTATATATTAGAATAGTAAGTTATAGATTATAAATATATATAGCAAACAATTTAAAAAAAAAACAACCGAGTTAGTTTCGAAATGTAATATAGACGAATGTAATAACGAATATTTGTGTTAATCATTATAATATAAACTTATGTAATGTAGTAAATGTTAAAAAATTCATCCGAGATGTTGGTGAATGTTTTTATAAATTTTAATTGATTTAGAACTTCATGGAAGCTCAACTTGGGAAGGGAAGTGTTTTACGAAAATAATCTTTAGACACGTGCCAGTCAACAATTATTCCTAGAAAATGTGTACGCATTATTAAGAAGCACTTTCTACCTCTATGTACCAGCAGAAAATTATAAAAGAATAGATGTATCCAGACATCGAAGTTGTTCCTACTTTCCATCATCAATCTCTTTATTGGAATACAGTTATAGATAAATAAAGTAGTTTTTATAAAGATTCCGTTGAGTACGAAGAGTTTAATAAATACAGTGACAGGCAAAACATTTCACCCAATTGTAATATAACGTGATTTGTATACATTTTGTATATATGTATTAATCAAACGTTCACTTTTTTAACGTATTATAATTGAGTTTTTGTCTAAAAAAGTTTTAAAAAATGTAAATTGCTATGGAAAATGAAAGTAACATAAAAATTTAAAAAAATATTTAAAAAAGATGAAATTTGATTTGATTTGATTTTAGATTTTTAATTATCATTTCAATTTCGCCTATTTCTTCCTCATGATTTAATTACATCTCGAAGTTGCCTTGGCATACTTTCTACTAGTCTGGAAATGTCTTTTTGATAGAGGTTAGCCCAGATTTAATGAAGAGTGCATTGAAGATGTGGAGTGTATCAGGATGGCCGTGCGGTTATTCATCTTTTGAGTTTGAGGGATTCAAATCAAGGAAACGGGCTGGCTAGACCTGACCCTGATATTATGCATTTGAAGGTAGATGATCCTGATTTCATCAAGGATCGGCCACGTATTATCCAAAATGTCATCCACATACCGAGTAGCCGTCAAAGACCTTCCAAGAACAACAACCAACTATGACTTTCCAATGAATTTGCTCCCACACCACCACCGAGATACGTTGAAAAGGTTGACTCTGAGAATAATTACAGGTTTCGTACCTTTCGTTTCAATTTCTTCGCTCTTTCACGCCATCTGGAGACCGCAGAGCAAATTTACATTCATCTGTAAAAGGTGCAGCAGACCAATCATACACAGACCAATTGCTGTGTTCTCGAGCAAATGCGAGCCATTAACTCTATGGGATATGGTGATTTGTAGCCCTCTTACGGGGTGAAAGCCTTCAGTCCATACTGGTTTAATCTTCTTCGATCAGTGAGTTCATAAATTTGGACATCTTGAACTTACTGGAGCTGATCAATCGCTTCAACGTAACGTGCGGGTTTAGCAAATTTCTCAATGTCAAAAAACGGTCATCCTGTGGTTTTCTTACCTTAGGGCGGTCAGAAGAAGGTCTTGTATGGTAGGTCCCAGTTTCTCTAAAACGTCAAACAGCGTCTCGCTGTGTTTTATAGGGAATAGCCGCATACCTGATGGAACGTCCATCATCAATAAGTGCCACATCCTCAGCATCAAGTGGCTTTTTAAATTTAGAAATTGAAATTATGAAAACAAAGATAAAACTAAACAGTTTATTTAATGCTTCAGAATTCAAATGAGACTAAATAAACATTTTAAGTTCCGTCAAAAGTAAACATTGAAAAATGTTTTATCCCTGTTTTGGATTTGGGATTAAGAGTGTTTCCCCCCAATTAATATTCCCAAAACATAGCATAAACAAATATTTATTGATAAAGACAATGAAACAAATTATGAAATAAAATTAATTCTTTTATCGAGAATATGTAAAAAATCAAGTGGGTGGAATCTTTTGCGTGTCAGAGTATAACGAGCCGGCATAATATGGATGTACCCTTTTGAACAGTATGCGGAGCTCAAATACCTATACCAACTAGGTTCAAATATTAATATATAAAACTAAATCTTTGACTGGAGGACAATTAAAATTAAATTGTAATGTAAATAATAAATTTTTAAAAACGAAAGAATTATAAGCGGTGTTAAAAAAAGCTTAAAGTATCAAAGGAAGAAAGATGACTCACCGTTCGGCGATTCTGCACAAAACGAATTCCTCTAGGTTTCGGGTTCCAGAGCGGCACTCGCGTAGTTTACGGCATATCAGAGGGTAAACCGAGTAAACAGGAAAAACCGAAAAGTGGAAAACAGAAAGAAAAGTCGCAAAATTACAATCGCGGCGCATGTCGAAAACTGTTCGGCCAGCCGGTCGGCCAGGCAGGCTTACCAACTTAACAACAACAGGTGAACGGACAAGCGGGTAAATCTTTTTTCTTCGGGAAGGGGCCCTTGAAATTAGCAGCGCAACCGATTTAAAAGAAACAATAGACTCTTGAAGAATGTTGAAGAGAATGTTTTTAATTCAATCAAAAAGAAAAATTGAAAATAATAGGTCAAAATGTTTTAAATTAAACTGAACAATGGGTGAACAGAATAAATGTGAAAAATCCGTTCCTTAAAAGATATGTAGAAGCATGCAGATGACACAGATATTTCATCAAAGATTGTAATCATTTAATTAAAAATATAAAATTCACATTACAAAAATAAAACAATAAGAATATTTCTAAATTAAAACTAACAAGAAATGCAAACCAAAAACTATTAACTTATCAAAAAACATGTTCCAGAATTTTTTTATGGTAATCGAATTTATTTATGACAATGTATCATGTATGTTGACTTCTCTTAATTTATTGATTTATTGTATACCCAATTGTTACTGAAATGCTTAAATTGTTGTAATTGACTGTAGAGCTCTGAAGAAGACTAATAAATGTCAAGCGGATGGTGAGAAGTTACAATACTAAATTTTTTGTGGACGCATCCATGATCCGCAAGAAATTGGTGATATTTAGAAGGTCGATACATACTCTTCGTTAAATTGTCAAGTCAAGGGCTCAAATTTAGTCAATTGAAGGAATTTAATAATTTGATTTTTATGTGTGGACAGGGAACGAGAGTTGTATGGAATTTTACACAATTACTTAAATATTAGGATAAAAGATATAGCATGATGTGGTCCCTAGCCTTTCGGACAGTAACAATACAAAAGTGGTTCAAATATTAATTATGTTGAAAATTAATAAAAGTAAATCTTTGTCCAAAGGAGCATTAAATATATGTAGCGGATTTTTTAAAATTAAAGTAAATAAGGTGACTCACCGTTCGACGATTCCATACAAACAGTGAATTCTATATGTTTCCAGAGTATTTTTCGACATAACAGATGATGAACGGAGTTAACAGGAAAAGGAGAAAAATTGACAGAAAGAAAAATCGGAAAAATACAATCGCGGTTGAGCCGTTGTTCAGCTTTTGAAGGTGATATGGGTGGCAGTTTCTTCCTCTACACGTCTAACCCCTTAATTTAGATCATCCTTGATTATACCCATGTTATTTAGATTTTTGTTACAATGTCAGTGCTAAGTATTTCACTATTTAGTGCGGTCTGTCCTCTGAGTCGAGGTCTCTCTAACTATATCCGTGAGTTTGACGGTTTTGCTAAAAGTTCTTTTATTATAAGCTTTTTGTGCATAGTACTTCTGCCCACTTCTCATTCGGTCTTCTTTTTGTGGTTCCAAGGTGAGGATACTGTATTAATTTTTATCATCCCAAGTATAGATTCATCGCCTAGTATGGTTCGCAGATCCTCTTGTGGTCAGTTTGCTTCCTTTTCGTTATCTAGCATTTTTGCCTCCTGGCACCCGAAATATCAGTTGTTTCTCTTTTGTAGTTACTAGTGCTTTTATTGCTGCTTGGCTATCTAATCTGATGAAAATTAATTTACTAATACTAATTAATTATTAATTAGTCTTGTACATATCTATGATTTAACGAATTAGTTCCTTACGACTTACCAAAGATCCGTTCCAACATCTCGATCCACTGTGCAAGATTTATCTAAACTAAAGCCTCGAAGTTTAAATTCTGATGATCTCAAGACATGGATAAAATCTTAGATTCTCATAAATGGATTACCAGTAATAGCTGACTGCACACATGTATCCACTAGTCTAATAGGTACAGTGCCAAAAGGCGTTTGCGAAAAGTACGACTGTAATTACAAGTCACGAATGAATGTTTATTTTTCGGGGAAAATATAATAACTGCTCAATAAGATTGTTAAATTATGGTGAATTTTCAATGTTTATACAAACGTTGTTAGGATATTTGTTGTCGATGCGATATATTTTTAATTCTGATTGGCATTTATTGATCACCACGGTGTCAATCCGACACGTGCCTCGGGGTAAGACAGGGTGCTTCTTGTTATTCACGTCGGTGGGCGCAAATTGCCGCAGATTGAGAAGATCTCCCGCGACTACCACTCAAATCCCCAATAATCCACTTGCCTCTCCGCACTTACAATCCCTCCGTTCCGCAAATGGCTTTCTCATTACGACCCCACCCGCTAAATATTGTCTAGCAAACAACTCCGCATTTCCTTTCCCTGAGCGGCTATTAGTCCCTCTAGTGCGAATCCGCCCCTCGGTATATCGGCTTACGACGAGGAAAACCACAATATAATATGAACGGGGGATCCGGCATTAAAAGCTTTTTCTACTCGTGAATCTCCAACGTCTCGAAAGTATTCTACTTTTTTTTTTAATCCCTGGGATTTTTTTTTCGAAAAAATCGTTTCTACTAGCTCCTACGAAAGTGACACTAAGGTATACAACATCTAAAATTACTTTAATTACAAAAGATATTTTAATTAAACTCAGATTTACCAAGATCAACATGGGGATTTATATTAAGAATTTCATGTGGTTTTAACAATAACTATATTGGAAATGTTACATTGTTCGTGGGTAAGGGGTATATGAAAATACAGCCTGTGTCTGGAGTCTATTTTATAGCTTCAAAATCGTCAGATTGATCTGTACAGAATAAATTTCTACGATTTGTTTCTCATCGATTTAAAATTTATAGGGATCCTCATACTTAGGACACAATTCTAAGGGCAATGAGACTGCATATTATGCACTAGAAGACTGGTATACGAGTTCATTTTTCTGTATAAATTGTTAAATAAGGTAATAGATTGTATCTATTTATTGACCCATTTTTAAGTTCCTATTTTTCATTAAAAGTCTAAAGATTTTAATGTCATGTGAAACATGATACAAATTATATTAAATATTTTAAGTCAGCCGAAGCTGAGTACGGTTAAAGTAATCGAATGAAAATGGGCATATTGATTTGCTTAATACATCTGCTTATAACCTATTTCTTTTCCATTATTAAGGTGTTGGTTGTGATAAAAAGCCAGTGTCACAAACGGGATTCGAACCCACGACCACATCTTTCGAATTTTCCCTCTTTTTTTTTGCCATTTTTCAAATATCGTGTAATCTATTTGATTCATGGCGACAAATAAAATACCCACGGAGAGCTGTAGTGAAATATTCTTCATTTCGCTTATTACGTTTTATTAGGTTTCGTGATCCGCTTGATCAAATAAATTCTTTTAAATTAATTAATGTTTAGATTTTTGATTTTAACATAGTCAGTGTCACTAAAAAATGGCTAAAAGGAGAAAAATTCAAAAGGAGGGGTTGAGATGAGAAGTTAATTTCCGAGTGGATTAAAGTCATGATAGCTCACGTGTTGGAGCAGCGTCGTACTTAGGCGAACGTCTTGCATTCGAATCCCACTTGTGGGCACAGACTTGTTTATTTTAACCAAAACCTTAATTAATTGACAAGAATTTACTTGGACAATCGGTCCAAGAAAACAAATAAAAACAAAAGATGTATTAAACTCTACTCATTAATAGTGAAATTTGTTCTATTCATAATGTACGTTTGTTATGTTGTAGTATGTAGTATCCAATGTATATATAATATGTTTATTGTATGTATTTATTTAGTATACTGCCAATGTATAGCATTTTTCTCCATATATTGTACACTGGTTGTGGTCATCTGCCTGTTGATAAATAAATATTTTAATCAATGTCGACCTTAAAGCAGGAATTATTGCACATTAATTAATCAATTTTCTAGTACTACGTTATTCTGGTTAAATTTTTTTTTTCGTATCGCATAGAATTAAATCTTTTCGTATTATTTTTTGTAACTTTGATTGTTTATAAATACGTCGAAGTTACATATTTAATAAACGGTTTTAGAGACAGCGTGCCATAAAATAATTACTCAATATAGCAAAAATATCTTGTTATCAAATCACCGCGTTATTAGGTCAAATTAACCAAAGCCTTTTAATTACACTTCTCGATTAAAAATTAATTAAACAATTATTTATTCAGCGTTGCTTTAATGCTAGTAGATAAATCATACGTTCACGAGTTCCTATTATGACCACTCACCAATTTTCTTGTAATTTTTTTGTTAAATTAAAGTTGGAAGAGAAATTTTGAGTAGCGCAAAAAGTTGAATTAGTACATTCCCCATACGAGCCTTTAATACATTCTTTTCTATTCAGAATAAAATTTCTGCACATTGGTTCCATATAATTAAATAAAAGGTTTACCGCTTGAAAGCTTATAAAAGGAAGGACTTTTTGAAAGATTTACATTTTGTTTTTTTCTTAAAAATTTAATTGAAATTCTCCAAAGGTGACGTTTTAATGGAAATGTACCGATTTTTTAATCATATTTTTTATTTCCCAAAAATTAATAGTTTCACATCTACGAGTAGGTTTAAGACGAAAATAAAAGTTGGATTTTTGCGAAAGTCAATTGAGGTTGTTAGAGATGAAAAAATTCAATGGCACGAGAGGGATTCGAACCCAAGACGTGGGGTTGAGATGGGAAGTTGATGTCCGAGAGGAAGAGGGCACGATACTTCAGGTGGTAAAGCAGCGGCGTATCTAGCCGAATCCCTCTCGTGCCATTGACTTTTTTTTCACCTCAACTAAAAACTTTAATTAATTGAAACTTATGAATAGTATATAAATCTATCTTGTTCTGTGTTCAGCAGGTTATTATTTATACTTTGTTTTTGTTTCTGTTTTTTCTAATTATGTAATAAAACACAGATAATATTACTACATTTTATTGTCATGTATCAATTGGTCAAGCGGACCACTAAATTAGTGAATTAATTTGCGAAAGAGTTGAAAATTGGGCGAACATTTTAATCACATTTGAGGCATTGGTACACCTGACGAACTTTGTCGTAAAACTTGCGAATCACACTGTATAATACATTTCATATTTTTCTATTATCCATAACAAATAAATCCGCATGTCATAATCGTACTTCATAATTAAGATTATCGTGTATAAATAAAGCATGTTTTTTACTTTTGTCTTTAAACAATTCAATATCGATTTATAGATGATTGATAAAATTTTTCAAATAAATTACGGTCATGTTTGTACTTTTTAACTTTTTTTTTTACAACATAGTCGTCAACATGGATGAAATAGCTTCGTCGACGGTGCTCTTAATGATTAAAGTTATATCCGTTTTGACATGAAAAGGCTCTCTACATGCCAGGGCTGAGATTAATGTCGATTCGCGGATTGTTCTAGGGGGCTGCCTCAAGTTTCCGCCTGGAATGATCATTTTTCCAACGGACTAATACGGTACGTGTCGTTCGAGGGAAAAGGTTCTCGGAAGGGAAAAAATTTCCACGAGAAATATCCTGCATTCGCGTAAATAAAAACGCTCCTAAGACAATTCTGTGTTCTTTTGCAACAATCGACAACTGTAACTAATTTGAAAACAGAATCAATATTGATAAAACAACTATTACACTTTTTATATATGATAATATAAATATAATGTCGCAATCGTTATTATGTTCATTAACATTAACCGACTAAACTACCAAACATTAACGGTGTGAAAGAATCTTTTTCGGGAAGTGATGAAATCACATATTCCATGATTGAAAATCTATTTCAAGGAGCAAAAGTAAAGCTGTAGGAGTTATTTAACGAAATATGGAGTGCGGATTATTATCCTGAAAAATGGGGGGAGTCGATTGTGATAGCCATTGCCAAGCCGGGTAAAGATCCTAGCCTCCCAGAAAATTACAGACCTATTTCTCTAACATCATGTCTCAGCAAGACATTGGAAGCCATAATTAACAAAAGGTTAAATTGGTTTATTGAGAAAAAAGGTCGGTACAGTCCATACCAGTCATGGTTAGAAAGCATTTTTTGCTCTGAAGATCATGTAACGCTCCTTGAAGGTGTTATTCCGAGCACTTTCTTGGAGAGAGAGCAGATTTAGCTGTCTTCTTCGACCTGGAAAAATCATACGATACGACCTGGAGATTTGGTATTCTTAAGAAACTGTATGATTGGGGTTTAAGAGGGAACAGCTCAATTTTTAAAATGCTTCCTCGAAATGAGAAGATTTCGGCTGCGATTAGGTACTGCCTTATCTAGTACATTAATTCAAGAAAACGGGATTCCTCAGGGTTCGGTTCTCAGTTTCACTTTATTTCCCATTGCGGTAAACGGTCTGGCTAATAATATAGATGATCGTATAGGCAGGCGTTTATATGTCGATGATCATTGTTCAGAGATGGGGTCTGGTCTGGTGTGATGTCGGTTTTAGAAAAACATTTTCTTTATCGTACCAACGTTTCGATCTTTATTAAGATCATCTTCAGGGCCTACGATTTACAAACATTTTTACATTTAGCAAATACATGTAGAATGTGGAAAAAAGTGAATTTATACAATACAAATATATTCTTTATATTCAATCAAAAATATTTCTACTCAAAGTGTTTGTTTTCTGCGTGAGTACTTTCATTGAAAATAAAAAATATGCTGTTTGCAATGTATAAGTTCACTTTTTTACACATCCTACACGTATTTGTTAAATTGAAACAAGTTTGTAAATCCCAGACCTGAATATGATCTCAATAAAGATCGACACGTTGACACGATGAGTTAATATTTTTCTGAAACCAACATCACACCAGACCGCATCTCACGATTTCTTAATATTTATCGATTAACGGTCACTAATCACCACACATTACCGGTTTAGGTTTAAACTATAAATAAGTAGCGCACAAAGTTATATTTATTTCCTACATTTACACTCCAACAGAAAAGGGCCTAACTAACAAATCATTTGTTTTATAGTCAAATAAATCTAGATGTTCAAGAGCTTTCTCTTGTTGTGTTACAGAGGTCCTCAATTCATTTTACACCATATTAAACATACCATGCTCAAATCTACAAAATAAAATAGTCAGCGGATTCAATGACCAATTAAAAATAGCTAAGAGTAGTCATAGATTAATTTATAATATATCGAACAATCAATGTGCTCAGAAAACTGCATCTAAAGTTTTTTTTCTTTCCTTTACCCTCGAGACCAAATCTTAAGAGATTATGTAAATAAAACAATATCAATCAATCTCTCTCTCTCGCTCTTTCTCTCTCTCTTTTTCTCACTTTCTCTCCCTTATATATTAACATTCTGTGCCTGTTATGGAATTTAAACTGCTTAATAACTTGGTCATCTACAAAAACGAAGATAGAAACTATTTTATTTCAAATAGTTCAAAGAAGAAAAGAAGTTAACAGCATTTAAAAAATCAACAATTCCATTTACTTAATCAATATTTGATTAAAATCAACAAAGTGTGCAATTTAAATAATCCTCCCAGTTCTGTGATCGACGTGAACTATTTTACGATTTGAAGCACTTCCCTTACTGGAATGACAAGACAGGAAAAGAAGACTTCAATCTGCGTGTGCTTAACAATCCCACCGGATTACTATTGATTCAGTCAATTTTGAATAGTGAACTACGTAAAAGGGGAACTATTTTATTACTAATGAAAAGGAATTTAAAAAAAAACCTAAAGTTCTCGTCCTGTCCAATTTTAATTTTTAATAAGAAATCAATGTAAATAAAAATCGAAACGATCTAAAATCTGCCTATGTTTAACGTTCGAAATTGGGTCGATGTTAATTGTTCTACTCCAAAAAATATATAAGCCTAAAACTTAAATATAAATCGATGACAATTTGTAAAATATAAAACACTTACTGATAGGATCACATTGAATTGTTTTTTTTTATTAATTTTATTTATTTATTTGTTACCTATACAGAATTGTATACTATACAAATATGTACACATGCATGAAATATCACACAGCACAACACTAGCACTAATGCCAGCACTGCACCGGTAGGACACATGCTTTGAGGAGCCAGCCATTGCTGGCACTCAGTTTATATGATTAGGGATCAAGGAGGTCCCGAGGCCATCGTCGGTTGAGGAGTCGTGGTGGGTTGTCAGGATAGGAATGAGTGGATAGGGCTCGAGCCGTGTGGTTAGGATGGTTTGAAAGGTTGGTATGGAAGGTTTGGAATCTGGACTGGATTAGTTCGTTGGCAAAAGGAATGTTGAGGTCTTTGTGGATAGTGAGGTTAGTGACATAATAGGGTGCTTTAACAATTTGTCTAAGGACTTTCGATTGGAAGGACTGGATGCGCTGGATATTGGAAGGCTTGGTAGTGCCCCACAATTCTACTCCATATTGGTCTTAGTAAAGTCTTGTATAGTGTTAGTTTTGTCTTAATTGTCAAAGTAGATTTCGGTCTTAAAAGTCTTCGTAGTAGTCCAAGTCTTGTATTAAGTTGCTGTTTTTTAAGTCTTGTGTGGGGATTCCACGTCAGTCTGCTGTCGAGATATAGTCCCAGGTATTTGACTTGAGTGGAAACTGGTATCTCTTTGTTGTTGATGTACAATGGAGGGCAAGACTGCTTTTTCAGCGTAAAAGTACACTGAGTGCATTTTTCTTCGTTCAGTCTTGTCCTTCATTTTTTACACCAGTCTTCGATAAGCTCAAGGTGTTCCTGGATGTTGGAGGTAGCTTGGACAGGATTCGAGTTGCAGGATAGGATTGCGGTGTCGTCCGCGTAGGTGGTGATAATAGTGTCAGGATGTGTTGGTAGGTCAGCAGTATAAATGATATATAGGACAGGACCAAGGATACTACCTTGCGGTATACCGGCCTGTGTCTGTTTGAGTTCTGAGAATTCATTGCCGCACCTCACTCTGAAGCAGCGGTCAGTTAGGTAGGATTTCATTAAGAGGTAATAATGGGAGGGTAGGAAGCGCTTAAGTTTAAAAAGATCACATTGAATAAACATTTTAAACCGGAACAATGTTTAACAATGGATTAATTTAAATATTTTGACAACAAACTCTCAAACATAATAAATTTGACTTCCAATGGAAGATATGAACATTTTACTAATGATTTGATCAATTCTAAAAGTGCACTGCTTCTTACTGGTTTGTTTAAATTGAACGTCACTCAAATATCAAAAATTACAAAAGATTAATCAGTTTTTTACTTGATTTTGACAAAGCAGTCAATTAAATTGTCAATTAGTAAAAAAATCATATTTGTTCGATAATATAAGTTTCCTACATTAAAATCATATTCTTATGACCTGGTCAACATTTTAATTGAACGACTTTTTATCTAATTAATTGTTTAAATTTTACAAATCTAACAATTTTTTTTTTTGTTCAGTTTTTCGAATCAAGAGATTTTCCTATCGCTTGTATCTATTTCATTTTCGTACAGTTGAGATTAAGCTGAAAAAGAAGTCGGACTGTGTTTATCTGATATTATGGATTTTAAAAATGTAAAATGTTTTAACGGTCTGGTAAAATGAATTTTCAACAACGAGATTTTATTCGTCAATTTTTCATATTGACGGCCCTCTTATTTTTTATGGATTTTATTAGTTTAAAGTTAATCACTTAAAAATTGTTCTTTCTTTCAAATGGATTTGCTATTTTTTATTATTATTAATAATTATTTATAAATATTAGATTCACTATTTTCGTGGTCCGCTTGACGAATTAATATATTACAATTAATTAAGGTTTTTCCTTGAGAGAAAAAAAATCAATAGTTGCGATAGGAAGTTAGTGTCTGAGTGGATCGAGGTCATGATAACTCAAGTGGTAGAGAAGCAGCATATCTAGACGAAGATCGTAGGTTCGAATCCCGGTCGTGCCATTGACATCATTTTTATCTCAACTAATAACTTCCATTAATTATAAATATCAGGTAAATGATTTGACTAATGTAATTAGCTGTTTTTTTTGTTTTTTTTTGTCAACAGTCATGTTATATTTTTATCAACCAAATCAATTTTGAATATTTCTTATACAGTTATTATTAAATACCTTGCAAAATTAAATAAATACTGACTATTATTAGAGGTCTATTCAACAATCGTAGCTTTCTCTTTCATAGTAAGGATAATTTTATACTTTTCGCTTTTCCAGTGCTCTAATAAAACTGTAATTAAAACAAAAGGAACTTGTCAATATCTTATATCAGTTTTATGCTTTCTTCCGTAGCTACAACAAAACAATTGCAATTTTCACTAATCAATAAAACCAGAAAGCATTAAAATTAATACAATTAGCAAATATTATATTTTTTTAGTATTTTTAAAGTTTAAAGTTAAGGGAATAGTAAGTTCTTTAAATGTCAATTTCCGTTAATTTACTCTAATGATTGGAAATAGGCCGAAACAATAAAATTTAACAAGTAAAAGATATTTATGTCACTAGAACTTTCAATTCAAGAGGTCAAATGAACGAAGGTAGTCGGTGTTCTGGTGAATAGAACAATTCGTTCTTATACTCCAGCCTCTCAGGGGTAATAGCGGTCTCGATTCCCTCGGCCCACCTTCGTCTCGGATTTCTCACGAAAAGTCTTTTCATTAACAACAATCTCATCGTTTAAAAAGCATTCCACTCTGTTAACAATATTAAAACAAGTGGAGAGGCCCGGGGCAATTTTTCACAGAGGACGAGAGAAAGGGGTCGGAACGAAATAGAGGGAAGTAGCGAGGACAATGAAGACGTAGCACGGGTAGCGAAATAGCCGGTGAACACGTACCCGCGACGTTCCCCTTACTTATTTATCTCTATTACTTCCCATCTCACACCCCTCGACAGTTCCTAATACCCGGCGAAAAACGGGTGAGTCTATATTTTTCATCCTTTTCCTCCTCCGGGCCAGATTTAAGATCCGGGCGATTTCCGCTCCATTGGAATTCTCACTATAAGAAAGTACGACTAAAGACAAACGTAATTATTAAAATTGATTTATATTTCCCTTAAAAAATATTTTCTTTACACAATAAATCAATAGTGAATTGCATGGAACTGACGTTAGTTTAGGCTTTTGAGTGCCAAAGTGGGATTTGTTAGATGTAGTTCTTGGGAATCGGGGTCAACAGTGAATTCGGGAGTGACGTGCTACCGGCCGGAAAACCAGCTACCGCTCTCAACTAATTTAATAGGGCAAAATTAATGATTTTCCGAAGCGGAAGCACTGATGAGGTCACCAAATGGACATTTCTAACCAAATAACGACGTCCGATGTTCATCTAGTGAGAAGCAAAACTAACAAATATCTAATAAACAAGAACAAAGGTCTTCTTTTATTACATGGTTGTTTCTTTTCCTAAATCAATTTTTTCATTTTTTAAAAAGTAATTAAAAGATTTATTTATTGCACAACTAAAAAGGTTATAAAGTACGATTTCTGGTATTCTAAAATTTGCTGGTTACTAGTTTTGGAAGAAGTAAATTATACCAAATAAATTATTTTCAAATAACTAAGGTTTTGGTTAAGATAAAAATGTCAGTGCCACAAACGCGATTTGAACCCACGACCTTCGGCAATCACCGCAGCCTCTACCACTTCAACTATCGTGACTTCGAAGCAGTAGTTAAGAAACAAAATATTTTTCAAAAGTTGTCGCTCCTGAAACGCTTGTTTCACGAACGTTTACTAGTTTGATATTGATCAAATCTTATTGGAAATGTTGACGTACTTTCAACGGATTTGTTCAAAACCTTTTAGTTTTGGAGTGACCTTTGTTTATTTGAAGCTAGGTCGTAAAATTTTAAAAAATCATAAAAAATGAGATAACTTCCAAATTGGTGAGATTCGGACCACACTTTTTAGTTCCATTTTGAATATAGAATCTACTCACAAAGCTTGTAACACATGAAGCCAAACACCCGGTATATATATTATTTAGAGATCGTGAGATACGGTTTGGCGTAATGTATATTTCAAAAAAACGTTTTCTTTATCGTGCCAACGTTTCGAGTTTTATTGAGATCATCTTCAGGGTCTGGGATATATAAACATGGTTTAAATTAAACAAATACAATTAGGATATACAAAAAATTAATTATTAAAACGCAAAAAATTTCAGATTCCTTCAAAGAAATCGTACCAACTCAAAATGTTTGTTGTCTGGGTAGATGTGTCAATTGAATCTCCAGAATTTCTTGCAATTCGAAAAATCATTTTTTTCATATCCTCCATGTATTTGTATAATTTAAACAGTATTGATAAACCCAGCCCCTGAAGATGACCTCAATAAAGATCGAAACATTGTCACGATAAAGGAAATGTTTTTCTAAAACCTACATCACACCAGACCCCATCTCACAATCTCCAAATAATCATAAACTTATGGTCACTAAACACCACACATTGGTTTCAAAGATTAATTCGCTAAACACTTCTCAGTGTAATTTTACTTAGTATAAGTACTTGATAAAGCGGCACTTAATAACGAGGTTGATCCCTGAAAAATAACCCATCTGTCGTCAAGAGTGTAAGGCGGAATCAATTGAAACTCAAGCAACCACGAATAGAGGACAAGATGCTTGCAAGACAAGATAGCGAATAAAGTACGTCGGGTGACGCATCACGAGCCCACAGTCGGTATTGCATCACTCTATGTATGGGCCTTCCATGTGTGGAAGGGTTCAGTTCAATTTTCGCCCTTTCTTTGGCACTAAATTTTAGTGTAGAGTTTAGCTGGCTCATTGTGGATGATTGGTACGAGCAGAAAAAGGGCGCTCCATTCGTTCACTTTTTATTTTTCATTTAATTATTGATATTATTTTGAATTTTTTAAGTATTTCGTACCTTATTAAATTTATTTATATATATATATATATATATATATTAAAAAATATGTAATAACCTAAGTGTTTTCTATTGTTAGCAATGGGAGATGAACAAAATATCTCCCTCTCTTTTCCCTTTTCTCACTCTATCTCTGGCGATTTTTCTTTTTTCTCTTTCCCTTTCTTGCAATTGAATCGTAAACGAACAGTGCGAAATATTTGGCAAGACCAGATTGTATCAGTGGTAGTTGTTTATCCGGAATACGAGGCCGGGGTTGAAGTTATATAGGTTAAGTGAAGATATAAGCCAGTCGGTTGAGGGAGGGATGCTCCCTGGGCAAAGGGAAATGGGAGGAAAGGGTGGAGAGGATGACGGCATGCAAACGAGCCGTAACAGAACCGACATTAGTGTGATTAATACGGGAATTTATCCACCGATGTATTCAGTGGGGAAACCCTACGCGCACATTTAACAGACGACGATGCGATTTCTTTTGATCCGGACTTGCCCTAATGTCCCAAAATAACCGGTCGCCAGCTTACAAAAAACCACCCCTCCAACAATTAATCAGCATGAAGATCATTCACTTAAATTGTTCGTGCTTATGACCTCCTCTAAAATACATTTTCAGTAAAAACAAAATGATAAAGTTGATAGAAGAAACTTTTTTTAGTAGGAAAACTTCTAGTGCCAACCATGTCGTTAGGCCAAGTATAATAGTTAAAATATAATTGTGTTGACATCTTTAGGCTAATGACCTAAATGCTCAAGTGTTAATTTACAATTAGTCCCTCGAAAGTAGGTAACATCAATATAATTTATTGCACAACTTATCCAAATACTTATTTATGTACCAAGCTACAATAAAAAGAACTGCCTGTCTGCCATTTTGGTCCTCGATTCTTGGCGCTACAAAAAAGTCTAGATGTAACACCACTTTAATTTTCTCTTTACTTTTATATCTAGAATACCAACTCATTCCGTCCTCAAATTTTGCAAGTTACATTGAACAATGACTTCATCAAACTAAAACAACTATTTTTCAAAAGTACATGAGTCAAAAAAATTGATTTGAAGAAAAAAGATGAACCTCTTGAATTTTTTTATAATCATACCAATAAGCATAAAAATACTAATTTAGAATATAAGCATTCCCGTTTTCTGAAGTTTTTTTTATGTAAAGTAGTAACATTTTCTTAAGTAAATATTCACATATATGACAGTTACAGAAAGATTTCCTCTATTAATGTTATTTTTTAACTTTAAATTTTATTAAAATTAGACATCTCGATTTTGAAATTTCAATTAATTTGAAATTCCATAGTTAAACAGAAGTTTCTTTGGTACAAAATTGAACATATGAAAAAAAGCTACGAAAAATAAAATTGAATATATATATATATATATGACAGATTTTACTTATGTCTTTACTCTCCTTATGTCCAATTTAATCGTATTACTTTAATTTTTAAATAGAAGCTTCAAAATCTTAATGACAACTATTCTTTAGGAAGGATTGATAGTTCAATTATGATTTCAACCTTTGTGCCTTTTTATGTTTAAGTTGGTACTAAAAAGTATTGTTTTTTTTTTTTTTTACTTTGAGTTACTTTTTCTATTATTTAATTGATGTTTCAAAATCTTCAAATATTTATATCTTTATATTTATAAATAAAACAAAAATTTTTTAAATATTTATATCTATTCTTTAGAAAGATTTGAAAATTCAATTTCATGAATTCAAGCTTTGTGTTTGTTTGTTCAATTTTGTATTAAAAAGTCTTTTTCATTACTTTGTATTAATTGGTCTATTATTTGACAGAGGTTCACAATCTTAATGATTACCATTCTTTAGTGTGTGGTGATTAGTGACCGTTAATCGATAATTATTTAGAAATCGTGTACTACATACATTTTGCATATGGAAAAAAGATTTTATGCAATGCAAAATATATTTTTTAATTTTTCTTATATATTCAATCAAAGTATTTCTACTCAATCAAACTGTTTATTTCTGGGTAATTGCCACAGACGCACAAGATTGGCACAATTACACAGAAGCCAAAACTTTGAATGAGTAGAAATATTGAGATTTAATATTAAAAAAAATATATTTTGCATTATATATTCTCTTTTCCACATCTAAAATGTATTTGTTAATTGTAACCAATGTTTGTAAATCCCAGGCCCTGAAGATCATCTTAATAAAGGTCGAAACGTTGGCACGATAAAGAAAATGTTTTTCTGAAACCTGCATCCCACCAGGCCGCACCTCACGATTTCTACATTATTCTTTAGGAATGTTTGTAAATCAATTATGACATAAAGTTTTGTCTGTTTATGTTTAATTTTGTATTAAGACTGTTTTTACTATCTAATACTTTTTTCTATGTTTTAATAGAAGTTTCAAAATGTTAATGAATTAATTCTTTAGTAATTTGTTGAAGCCGTAAGGAGCGGTAGGTGTTTAAAAAAACACTTTTTTCCTTTTTTCTTTTTGCCGACGTTTTCTTGTATTATCTATCGTATCATTTTTATCCAAAAATGCATTCATTAATAATAATAATGGTTTGTTTTAACGGTGTTTTTATTTAAACGTGGTCGTTGTTGAGGTTTTTGTTTTTTTCGCAGTCGCGAGAGTCGGTGGCACCACGAGCTTTGGGGACTTTTTGCCCTCTTAAGGGCTCTTCACACTTCGGGGACTCTCAATTTCCTCCTTAAACGGGAAAGAGCCAGCCGGCGAGAAAGAAACCGAGAATGATATCAATTGATATCGCACCTTGAATGAAAAAAATATTTTTTTTTTTTTTTTTCAAAAGGAAAAATAACGAGAGGGATATATCATGGATTTTATTTTTAATCCACTCGGAATCAAACAGCAATCAGGGTTTTATTAAAACTAGCTATTAAAAGAGCACTAGATGACACAATAGATGCCGTTAATTGCACTATATTTACGGACGAAAAACTATAAGCATTCATAAATAAACTTAAAACAAAAATTGCTCTTTTATTTATTTTTAATTAATTTTTTTAACTGTTCCTCGAGTTTTAATTTTTAGAAATCAAAACGAATAGCACCAGTGCACGGTCCTTCCTAAGTCGTTTGTCATGAGGGTAATTTTAACATTACTGTCTCTGATATGACAGAAAACTGAGGAGGGGCCTGGCGCTGGCCCGATACCTTTTGTGAAATAAAACGGGCGGAACAGTTAAAACAAAAATCGAGCCATGTTGGAGAACTAGCTAAACAGGTACAACAAGAGATAACTCTCCTTGGAAAAAGCCAACAGAAACCAGCTAGCAAGCTGAGCAAATCCTAAGAGACATTCAATTTATAAATTCTCTCCATGTCCTTTATAAATCTATAGAAATTATTTAAGTAAAGTATAGTAGAACTTGCTAAGTTTGTAGAATTCCATAGTAGAATAGGACTAGATAAGCTGATAGATTTATTAACTTTTCTTCAATTGCACACGTTGCTTGCTCTGGTGGTGGACCAGTTGCCGCCTCACCTAAAATTAACCTTTGCAGCAGAGCCGGAGAACCTACATGTACCTGTGCGAGCTAAGGCCTATACCACCTCGGAAGCCATAAAAATAGCGTTGGAGGAGCCATTACGGAACCATTATTCCTGATTTAGAATGTATCACATTCGCGAGTGGCACGTGTACGATAAGGACCTTGGGAGTGCAATTTCCATACATGCCAACGCAAGTTATTTCCCAATAAACGAAAATTTGCAGTATTTTTCAGAGATTGCGGACTCACAGCTCGGGAAGGGCAGAGGTAACAGTGTAGGACTGTCTTTCCTTTTCGTTCATGGTCCGCACCAACGTGTGCGAGTGCGGCTTTCCACGGCGATACTGAGAAGGTGTATAAGCTCTGCAACAAGCGGGTATGGCCGGACCCCCTTTCTCCCTTCTGGATCAGCGTAGCCGACGTATGGCTGATGTAGACTGGTGAAACTCCGATCATTTGTTGGTTTTTTTTTTTTTTTTTTTTTTTTTTTTTTTTTTTTTTTTTTTTTTTCTTGGGGGGGGGTTCACGACATGTAACGCCTCTTCGTCAAGTCACCTACTGCTGCCCTCATCGAGAACAGGAATCAACTTCTGAAGGCTCGCCGCCTGGTACCGGCATGTCGCAATTGCACAAATTGACCTGCTGTGGCAAGCTGGTTGAAGGATGGCCTACCGGATAAACAATGCCATTGGCTATTACAACTTCGTCCCCCAATTTCGAAACACACAATGTGTAGATAGTTGCCCTAGTCCGACATGTACAAACGGTTAGAGAACAGGCGGGATCTGGGCGAATATGAGGTCTAACAACAGAGGGAGGCGGAATTCTGGTCTCTGACCAGACAATGATCCTCCAGGCTTTTGCCAGGAACATCCGGCGGCGCCCCGACACAAGTCACGGCCGACGCAATGGCAGAAGATGACCCGGCTGCTTCTTTCCCTCGCGCAGCATCGGCGAGGAAGTGGAATAAAGAAAGTTGGTTCCCACTGGATACCAACTTTTCTTTTGGGGAAAATAGCATAGATAGATCTTAGTTTTAAATGTGTTTGAGCTCAGCAGCGAATATCTGGGTGTTCTCGTTAGATTCTTGAAAGAAACAGGGTTGTTTATTGTATATAGTCGTAAATTATTTTTGTTCAAGGGTCGTACCAACGGGTGCGAGTGTGGCTTTCCACGGCGATACTGAGAAGGTGTACAAGCGCTGCAATAAGCGCGTATTGCTGGACACCCTTCTCTCTTCTGGATCAGCGTAGCCGACGTATAGCTATTTCTGGGGGTCTGGAGAAACCCCGATCATTTTTTGATTGATCACTTAGCGTGTAGAGATAACGAATGAATTTATTGGCATGTATGTCTGGTGTGACAAAGTCAATGGCGGAATATCGATCCATTCACCTTGCTTTTGACAGCTCAAGGTGCCCTACCTCGGTGGCAGAGCAGAGAAGACTGCTGACTCCGGAATGAGTGAGTCTCGAGACCTGCCAGTAATTTATTGTAATTTATAAAATTTGAAAAATGCTGGTGTACTACAGAATGAAGACCACAAACATCTACGTAGACATAAATAGCTTTCTTTTATACCTTTTTAAGCTTCGCTGTTGTTTCTATACAAATCATGGTATAATGTAATGTGGTTTATCAATGTATAATAATTTAATTAAAAGTTAGTAGTGTATAAAAAGTAAATTATATAGATTTCGAATTGTACAATACTAAACTATGTGTCGTTAACTAATACACTTTCTTTCTCCTTATAAACCATGCTAGTGAGGGCCGAAATAATATGTTTACTTTACTGAAGAGAAAATTTATACTATCGTTTTCCATTGGTTGGTGCCAAACGAAACCACCATATTAAGAAAATTATAAATCGATATGTGCCAAATTATTTGTTGAACCATTGAAAGTTAACACTACCAAGTCTCCTGTTTGTGCAATGAAGCGAGACAAAGGAGCCGGATGATTTATGCCTTTCCCCCCGGCGGGAATGAGATTCCGGGGCAATAATGTTTAGCTGATGGTATTATTATGATAAGGTCTAGGCTAGACCTGTAGAGCCAGGAGGCCTCGCCAATATTATACGGAGGCACGCTTTGCTCACCAGTTCCGACTCTGCAGCTCCACCCTTTTATGTATTAAAAAGAGGCACATTTTTCCCCTATCTCAGTGCTTGAAACATTTTGTACAACACCAACGTAATAAAATTCCAGCTTTATTCGACCGGTGGAACTCTACTTTTATACGAAATTTCACATACCTGGCAAGAAATAATATGTATATGACAAATATCCCATTTTCGACAAAAATTAGTATGTATATTTCTTGAATTTAAAATAAATTTTTATTCAAACTAGAGGCAGTTGACGAAAAATAGCACCGCAATCAGTACGAAATTATAAAATTTGACTATTTAAAAACGTGGAATTCGGGTACCGCGGTTGTACCGAGGAGTTTAGGTCGTACGACCATCCGTATTTACAGGTTGGCGGTTCGGCATACAAATCGCGGCATTTTTATTAGAATAATAATATGTTAGTTTTTTGACAGCAGTTCTAGTTGATACGAGAGTTTACGCATTCCGCCCTATCTGTTCATCCCCTATAAGCTACGTAAGGGACACTAAACTTCAGGTTCGTCACCCCACAGACCAGGGAGAAAATTCAAAATATATTATTTTTCTTAAAACTTTAAAAATATTTGAATTAATAGAAAGTAAATTGAATTAATGATTTGTCGAAATGTCTGCTTTCTCGCAGTTCGAGACACCTCAAATATTATACCACTTCATTTCATCATTATTAAACGTGTTTTATCCATATTGAATAGTAATCCAAGCTATAGGGAGACAATAAACATTTCACCAGAGAAAATCGGATCAACAGCACGCAGACCCAGAGAACAAATAGGAAAAAATTGTAAAAAATTGTAATTACCATAGCTATTCAAAATTTAGCCTTGCTCTCCTTAAAATCTTAACATGGTAAAACGCCTAAAGCCAAGAACTCGAGCACGCTAAGCGACCCTACCCGATACCTTAACACGTTTTTTTAGGATGGTCACATCTATGCGACGTCAAGCGGACGCCACATACAGTCACACAGCGTGTACCATAAATTAGTATCTCAATCGCAACTCCTCTTTTGTTCTTAACGCATTATTTTGAACAAAACCATGCAATAAATGGTAAAATTTAATTGTTTTAAATGTAGGAGAATAAATTTAAAAATTTGCGCCAGGGTGACGTCAGACTGTGACGCGCTTCTAAAAGGTTACAAAATGTTTGTCAAGTGCTTGTGTGGATGAAAAACAATAAAAGTGTTTCTACGTTCTCTTTTTTTATCCGATCCAATCCAGAAAAGGCCGTGCATAAAAAAAGTGATTCCGGTATTCGTTTATATTAAAATAATGTTGTAATTAATATAACCACAAAATTACAT
Source organism: Cimex hemipterus (assembly GCA_039619505.1). NCBI lineage: Eukaryota > Metazoa > Arthropoda > Insecta > Hemiptera > Cimicidae > Cimex > Cimex hemipterus. The sequence continues at coordinate 15,057,013 of CM077108.1, forward strand.
ATACATAGCTACAAAAAAATCTGAATGTCCTTTTCTGGTGCTACTCGACGAAAATGGTGTAATTTTGTTAGTTAAATTTTATGAGCAAAACTGTGTACAAATTGTTTGTTAAATTAATTATATTAAAAAATAATATTGCGTGTTTTGATAAATTTTTTAACAAGTTGTATTTTTGCAAATAAAAACCAACGAATTTTTGATCTCCATTTATTGGGTTTGTATTAAAATATGTTTGTTGTAATATTGATATAACGATAAAAGTATACATAGTTTGAACTAAACTACAAAAATCTGAGTATCCTGTTCTGGCGCTACTCTACAAAAATCGTGTAATTTTGTTAATTAAATTTGATGAGGAAAACCGTGTGATAAATTGTTAAATTCGTTATACCAAAAAATTATATTCCAGTGTTTTGATCAATTTCCTGCCAAAATTTAAATAAAAACAAACTAATTTTTGATCTCGGTTAAGTTAGTTTATATTAAAATAAGTTAGTTACAATTAATATAACGACAATAATACATATAGTTTGAAATAAAAATATGAGCGTCCGGTTAATTTGTCTTCGACTGAACTCTATGCTACCCGACGAAAATCTGGATAGTGGGGATCGCGTAGCGTAGAGTAGGTAGCGTTGCGTGGCATCGGGAAGATTTGCGCGGGGTAATACAATCTTACGGAACTGTACTTTGTAGTACTTACTTGTAAAAATGGACTTTGCATTTGGTTCGGGTAGCATCGTTATGATCGCCCCCGACAAGCTCATTCCGACGGAAACCAGAAAACAACACCTCACAATTTCAGCTTGGGTAGAAAATCGTGGATAATCGAAAAAGGCTAAAGTACTGATGGAATCTGGAATTCCATAATTTCAAAATATTGTCATTACAAGGGTTTTATTGCACAATTAGATGAACCCTACGTACGCCAGGTAAGGGTCTCAATCGGTTTTAGTATTATTAATGAACTCATATACGTACGAAGTGAATGAAAATAAAAGAGAAAAGTGTCCTTGATGAAAGGGTCATAAAAATGACCAATGGGTTTGACATGTAACGAGTTTTTTCCACTTCAATTCGGTTAGTGGTGGAAGAAAAACGGCGGATGGTGGTGTTTAACGAATCGTGATGATGGGATGAGATATGGGATCGAGGATCTGGCCGGCTAATAATTCCAACCGGGCCAAATGGCCGTCGGTCGGCGTTGGCCGGTCTAACGTTTTGGGAAAAAGGGGGACAATGCCTACTATTACAAGGGAAGACCGCAGCGGGCGCAGCCTCTTTTTTACTCTTGCTTTTTCTCTTTATCCGTTCCCCTTTTTTCAGCCCCATGGCACATGGGCCCTGATTCCGCGAGTTCCCACCCTCCGACCATTCCACCTCTTTGTATCTGATAATTACAGCCACTAGGTTGCCCTTTTCTCCCTTGGCTGCCCTTATTCATATTTATTCCACCCGGAAAAAGTTCAAACGGTTCGTCTCTTCAACGTGCAATTATTGTCAGGTTTAATGCAAATCACACAATTGCGAAGAAATGAAACTTTTTTTCATGACTCACCCCTGGTAAAGTCCGTTTTTCATGCAGCGCATGTTGCGCCATAGCCGCGCTGTCACGGCTGAGGTACGTCAAGAAGGCACAACCTAAAACAATAATAAGTTTTATATTCAATTACATTACACAAACACAAATTTACAATAGAAATAAAAGAAAAAATAGAGATAAGCTTTAGATTAGAATCACTTTCAAATCAACATTTTTTCTTTTCTTTTTCAAAAAAGAATCTATTCAATAATTTAATGAATGGAGCTCTTAGTCTCTCAAACTGATTATATTGGAAAGACATAAAAATATTGTTTTGTAAATACTTTAAAGTAAAATTCTAATAATACACTGATGGAAAAATTTATGGTCGAAATTAAATTTTTCAAATTAGTTATAGGTATGGATATATAGATGATGGGTTTTGGTCTGCGAGTTGGTGAACGCATGTTGAACCGGCTCACGGCCATTACAACGTCTGTCTTCACTTGCGGTTATTTGTTTGTGTTATTCAAACGCGTTTCGGTATTGCCCCATCTTCAGTGATAGAATAGGAGTTTTTAAAATAAACAGAAAATAATGCTTTGTTTACTTCTTTTGATTACTTTTGTATCTATTAAACCGTTTGGTAAAAAAGTATCATTATGCTCTTAAATTCTGCCAAGCCTAAATATCAATTTCAGTTAATTTTTTTCCGTCGTTAATTTCATTTGGTATTCTTATTTTATTCGTATGCCATTTTCATAATGCCTCCAGTCAGACATTTAAGTGTATATGACAGCGTCAGAGTATAACATTAATATAAAGAGAAGGATACTGCCAGCGCAAAGTCGCCAGTAGACGGACCGTAAATCTCTCTATAATAGGAAGGTTTCTTCGGCAGTACCAGAAGGCCAGGACAGGGTCTAGCTACGATTGAGAGAGGATCTGTAATCTGTAATCAGTGTGTCAATTTCTTCCAATTGTGGCCTACGGTCCCCTTAGGCGTCAGAAGAACAGAAGAAGTCCAAAGGCGACGGTGGGTATCGAACCCACGACTGCGGGATCTACCAGCAGAGATTAAGAGATTCCAGCCGTCATCAGGATCTGCGAAGCCGCAGCATTACGGGAAACGAAATAAGAAATCGGATAAGGCAAGTCCGAAATGTTTCTATTTCCTCGAGGATTGTAAGAAGAAGGCGTAATGAAAATAACCGCGGTAAGATGTGAATCGGACATTGGATGATTGGAGAGAATGCCACATACTAAATTGTTTTTCAGGTGGCATTCATAGTGTCATTGATTTTTTGGGGTGGCATTTTCTTGGACGGCCAGACGGAATTGCTTGTTACGCAACTTATCTTTAACTCTAGAGAGGTAATCTGTTAACGTAATCGAAGGTTAAATCGAAGAGAACCATTTTGCCCCATATCAGCGAGAGGTTCTTTAAGGAGGATAATGACAAGACCCATTTTTTCCTCCTTTTTACAGTGGATATCAGGAACTGGAGAAGTTCCCTGCAGAGCACTGCAATTGCAGCTGTACAGTTTATTATACTTTTTTTTTTGGGGGGGGGGGGAAGCTCGCAATCAAGTGCGAATTTGAGCCCCCGGTATTCCGGTGCTTGCCATAGAACAAACTAGTTTTTGAAAGGAGTTGAAATCAAATTCAGGATATTTATTTTATTTTGTTTTGTTATGCAGCTTACGGCAGAAGCAAGATAGATTCTTTTTTCCAAGTAATCATTCGCATCCTTGACACTGACGCACCCATAGTACTATCGCTCCCTCGTCATCGTGAGGTACTGCATTGTCAGGCAGGATTTCTTCAATACAAACCTAGCGATTTTACATATTACGAAGGGTGTTTTACAATCGATACCAGGAACTGGAGGAGTTCCCTCCTGAGCATTACAGTTGAACAGCTTATTGTACTTTATCCCTAGATCCAATTTTTTGAGGGCTTGCTACACGAGTTGGAATTTGAGCCCCGTTGTTCCGGTGTTCTTCCATCGAAGAAACTCATGTCTGAAGTGAGTTTGGAACAAATTCAGGGTCGCTGAGACCTGATCCCGCTCCTTCCATTGATGAGTGCCGTGTCGGTTTCTTCCAATTGCGGCCACCAGTCCCCTTAGCCGTCAGAAAAGTCCAAAAGCAAAGGGAGGGATCGACCCCACGACCGGGGGATCTGCTAGCGGAGAATAAGACGCCTTAACCATTCGGCTACCACGGCCCCTTGCCAAGACCCATAGAGCACGTATTGCTGATGACTACCTGATTTAAGTTGAAATTTAGTGCTTGGTGTGGCCAGCTCAACGTCCAAATGTGAACGCAATCGAAAACATTTGTAAACATTAAGCAATTCAATTCGCACGGGAACATGTGAATTGGACATTGGAATATTATGGAGAAGGCACCATTCTATATGGTTCCTCAGATGGCATTCCATACTGTGTCATTGATTTTCTCAGACGATTTTTCTTTGAACGCCCTCACCGAATTGGTTGTTGTGCAAGGAAGATCTTTAACACTACTGAGGTATTTACAAGACATAACCACATAGAAATGATTACCTGAATGAGGTTAGAATTGAATGATTGATGTAGTCAGTGGAAGTCCAGGTGTTCGGGTTTGATTAATTTCACGAAGCCATTCTAATTATTCAATAAGTTCGTTTTAATTTAAAAATGTTAAAAGATGGAAAAGTGGCCAGAACGCGATAAGAACGCTGTGTTTGTGAACTGTTAATGCTCGGGCTGTAAACACGGGCCCGAACTGTGAACGCGCAAACAAATGGGAACGGGATTGAGTCAGTTGTGATCCAGCGTTACTGCCTGCCGATCCAGCGTCCTTTTTGTGATTTTACGCACGCCCGCTCGCAAGCACGCACGCATCATCGTTATTAACCAGGAAAGACTTTACAATTTATTTTGCCTTGTTTCATTTAATTTTTTTCTAATCAGAAAGAGACTTTTTTTTATTCTATTATAGTTTTAACTAAGAAGTAAATCGTTCACTTATTATTTTGTATACAAACCGCTTTGTTTTAGTAATATATATTTTATTTGCGCATCAACGAAAACAATTTTTATTCTATAATTCATTAACACAGGACATTCTGAATCTACAGATCCGGCAACCGCCGGGGAGAGGTCTACCGCCCAAATTACTTACAAAAAAAATTGGAACCGGTCACCCAAACCCCAACACCAGGTTATAACCCAATCGAAAACATTTGGAAACAACTTAAGAGGCGAATATGACGGCGAAGCGCAAATCCTAACACCCTCGAAAAATTGTAAACTGTGGTTCTTGATGAATGGGAAAGAATTCATCAGGATTTTACCAGAGATAATCTTTTCTTTTTTTTTCTTAATAAAAATAACCCCGGGCCCAACAACCGGCTCGCGGACTTCTTGCCTCAGCTTAGCAAATAGCCAAGCTTCTATTCGCACGGGAACACGTGAATTGGACGTTGGAAGATAACAACGACCGTACCATTCTATATGGTCCCTGAGGTGACATTCCATGGTGTGCCATTGATTTTCTTAGGCGGTTATTTCTTTGTACGCCCAACCAACGAGTTGTGGCACTTCCAAGACATAATACTAATTCAGAATAATGGCAAGACACATAGAAATGACCACCTCAATGAGGTTAAAATTGAATGTTTGATGCATTCAGCTCGAAGTCCAGATTAGAACCGAACCGAAAACATTTGGAAACAACTTAAGAGGCGAATACGACGGCGAAGCGCAAGTCCTAACACCCACGAAGAGTTGGAAACTGAGGTTCTTGATGAATCGGAAAGAATTCCTCAGGATTTTACCACAGATAATTTTTTTCTTTTTAAATTTTTTAGAGTTAGATAATAAACATTTTCTTTCTAATTGTCTTATGTTAGTATGCAAAGTATGAATAATCTTAAAGACATTAAAATTTAAGCATGGTACTTTTATTTTATCCATAAATCTATATAGTTCCTAACTCTTCAAACGTGACTGATTATTTGATTTGTTGTATAAGTGCTATAAAAATTTATTATATAGTCGAAAGCGCTAATAATACATTGCGAATTCACGATGACAAAATTTTCTAAAACTAACAGTTTCTCATTTGTCGTTGCTCAATGCGCTCACCCTGGAAGGACGAGCCCGTACGCCTTTAAAGCCCGGCCGTTGGCTGAATGTAAATCAAAATGTGAATAGCCCGGGTTCATGTAAAAAGTGTATTGTAGGTTCATGCAAAACAGATGTCGAATAAATCAGCGTCGCGTGCCCATCTGTCTGAGGGCGATAGTTGAACGCCGGCCCCACTCTAAAATGTAAATCGCGTCAGTATTCAAGGCTCATGGAAAGGGACAATGTACAGTGTTAAACTACTATTATTTTTAAAGAGGTCAGGACCCGATTGCATGCCCATGTTCAAAACCTTCTCTTACATGAAAGTCAAACTAACGTTCTCACAACGGCATACGGTGTAAGCCGTACTTTTTATAGATCACAAACATTTTACGATCAACATCACACCTTAAATCTAACATGTGCCAACACAACCCGTTGACTATTTATCACGTCCCTTCGTATTTATCTTTTTTCAGTCAATGAGCACTTATTTTTATTAAAAATTTTCGCTAAACCTTTCATGCATGCTCTTCAATGCTTTTACTATTATAAGCATATGAACTGTATATTTGATGATATTTTTGACAAAACAGAAAATCAGTAGAATCAAAGTGACGATATTGATTGGCTCATTTAATCAAACTGATGCACTACCCTGATCCAATCCTGCCATCCCAAGAATTAATCCACAAAATTAGTTAAGTAATAAATCACTAATCAAACAATTAAAATTAAACAAATTTAAATCATAATTATATCCTGGGTGTAAACCAAAAATTTATGCGTGATTATGTCTTGACACAAACTGTGTACTTTTTAATAATATTTAACAAAAGAAAATGTTACCATAAAAATACAATTGAACGTTTCTTTTCTTCAACTCCACAGTTTAATTATGTCCCTTTTTCAATATTGTGTTGTACACCATACTCTATACATGCTGTCACTTCTGACGAAAACCAGTAAAATAGGAGGACCAGCATGGTCGGGAACAGCCAAACTATTAAAATACTTGGTTGGTGAAAACCTCATATGACCAGCTATTTCTTGCAGTTGGGAGAATATAAAAAGGGCGAGGCAAGCCATGAACTTTCAAACGTCTTAATAATTATATTTAATTAAGGTTTTTAGTTGAGATGAAAAAAGAACCCACGATCTTCGGCTAGATACGCCGCTGCTCTACCACCTGAGCTATCGTGACTTCGATCCGCTCGGGCACTAACTTCCCATCCCAACCCCACCTTTCGAATTTTCCCTCCTTTCGAAATTTTTTAAATGTCGTGTAAGCCACGGTAGCTCAAGTGGTTAGAGCAGCGGCATATCAAGCCAAAAAGATCCTGGGTTCGAATGCCGCTCTTGACATTCTCTTTTTCGTCTTAACCAAGACATTACACAAATATAATAATAATTTATTCTAATAAGAAATTTTGTCAATTAAACTACTAAACATAAACGGATTTATAAAATGTGGTTTCCCATCACACCTTATGATTTTTTTCATCTCAACTAAAAGTCTTAATTAAATATAATATATTAAGGTATTAATTGGTCAAGAGGACCACGAAAATAGTTAATTAATGAATTAAAAACGATTTACACTTCACTAACGCTCTCCGTCGCCATTTCAATTGCCGTCGAGAATCCAAACCGATTACACGACATTTGAAAAATGGCAAAAGAGGAAAAACTCTTAAGGTGGGGTTGAGATGGGAAGTTGATGTCCGAGTGGGTCGAGGTGAAGATAGCTCAAATGGTAGAGGAGCGACGTATCTAGCCGAAGATCGTGAGTTCGAATTCCGCTCGTGCCATTGACTTTTTTATCTCAACTAAACATCTTAATTAAATATAATGTATTAGTTGGTAAAGCGAACCACAAAAATAGGGCATTAATCCATATTAATGACACAGAACCATGTCGTGAACTACCGCATTTTTCCAGTTACAGTGGGGTTTTGCAAGAGCTAAAGGAATACCATCGGAAGCCTTGCCTCACCTGTTTATATCCTTCCCAGGTTTAATGGCAGACTACGGCTACGGCTAAGAAGAAACGCGTATGACAGCCCAAATCTGCTAGGTTATATTGATCAGGATGATCAAGAACGACCAATTCGAGAATAAAAGGGTTATTAGGTGATTTGGCCGAAATATAAAGAGAAGGCAACCATCAGCCTTCCAAAATAACAAATCAATACACTAAAAATTACATACTAAAATTAATTTATCATGGGATTATGTAAAGTTAGTTGGACTTGTTCCTCGACCAGCTTATACCCTGACATTGTTTGTTTGACCACAACAAGTATATAAAGGTAAGCAAAATGGCCGAGATATTTAGTAATTATGATCTGCTTTATTCCTTGGTGGTCAAGAAGCTACCATAAGCGGTTGAGTGGGTATAAAGAGGGAGAGGCAAGGCATTAAGCCTTCGCGCCCTCATTTTTCTACCCTAAAGTAATTTCATTACTGAGTCGAAATTTGTGATGAGTTTTTATTAATATAAGTGAGTTGTACCTCTACCTGCTCATATCTGTTGTTGTCGTGCCAACGTTTCGATATCATCTTTATTGATATCATCTTCAGGGCGTTGTGTTGTCTCAGAGAGAGAATCAGAAATCGGAAAACGTTTTTGTACAAATGCAGACCCAGGTCCCTGAAGATGATCTCAATAAAGATCGAAACGTTGGCACGATAAAGGAAAAGTTTTTCTAAAATATACGTCATACCAGACCGCATCTGACGATCTCCAAATAATCAGTAATAATAACCATTGATGAATTTTATTTGTACATAGTTTTTTAACGGTCAGAAATAATTTGTCTTCAAATAATTCGCTTTGAAAGACTCATAGTTCTAAAACTAACTCATGCCTATTTATTGTGTAGGCTTTAGTATTTTACCATTTAAGTGAAGCAACATTTTTGGGTAGCTTCTTTGAAACGTAACATTCTGAATCTGCTTGCAGGAACTTTTTTAACCCCTTAGTTTTAAACTTTTAATCATGGCTAGAAAAATGCTCTTCTGTAGGTTCAATGAACTTGATTTAAAAGCGGAGGTGATTTAATGCCGGTCCAGGCCATGCTGGAAATAGCGGCGCCCCGTATGAAACATTTTTTTCTTTAATTAAAACGGAAACCGCATAACTCGTCGTTGCACTGGCATCCCGGTGGTTAAAATGTTTTGAAAATATTCGATATTCTGAATATCGTTGTAGGGAAGCACAATGGAATTTAGAACATCGTGTTATTGAATGTTTAGTTTATCTTTTAATGCTTGAATCACAATTCTATGTTAATTAACGCCACTACGATCCCCTACGAATCTCTTACAACCGTTTCACGCAAATTTCTATCTGATGGTTCCTGATTTTCGACACATCATTTTTACTTTCAATTACCCTATTACACTAAAATGTGTCCACATTGTATAAAACAAAATCGCAACTTTTTTTATAAAAAATAAAAAAAGATTTCATTTAATTGTCGTACTTCTTTATAAATGATTATTCGGAGATCATGAGATGCTCTGTGTGTGTGTGTGTGTGTGTGTGTGTGTGTGTGAGGTAGGTTTCAGAAAAACATTTTCTTTATCGTGTCAACGTTTTGATCTTTATTGAGATCATCTTCAGGGCTAAAAGTGTTTGTTTTCTGTGTAAATGTGTCATCCTTATCTGTCGTGTTGAGAGTGCTCAATTGGCACTACAAGTACAAATATTTTGATTGAGTAAAACACGGAAAACAAACACTTTGGGCCCTGAATATGACTTCAATGAAGATCGAAACGTTTGCACGATAACGAAAACGAAATTATACATAAGCAGAGGTCTTCCTGCGGCAGCTGCCGGTAGTTTTAACATTGAGTCTAAAACGTAATTGGTACAGGCAGTACTTGTAATTTTGTAATTGTGTTGACACTGCGGTTGATGATCTCTGAAAGATCATTGTTGATGTTGGTAGAATCGCTTAACATCCTACTCGCACTTACTTTTATTTTTTGAAAAGGCGTGTTCATCAGGGTTCAGCATCGGTGAGTTATTAATAATAAATAATAAATTAGTCCTTTCATTAAGTACAATTTATTATTATTAATTTATTACTTATTATTAATAACTTACCGATGCTGAACCCAGCTGAATACGTCTTTTCAAAAATAAACGTCCCCCACTTTGTGCTGAAATATTCTACAATTTCATTTATTTATTCCTCGACATAATTATTATCATGAGGTTTTAGATTTCATTTGACTGAAAAAAGTTTCATTTTACTGAAAAATGCTATGTATTCGCCTTATAATCCTTTCAGTAATAAAATAATACAAGAAATTTAAAATATATTTTTAAATAATGCAATGACACTCATACTCACCGCCATTATACAAAATAAACATACGAACATGTTTTTTGTTTAATAGTACAAAGTAGTCGTATGGGTGAATAGAAGCAAAACGAGAATGTTGGTATGTTTGGGTTTGACATTAATTTATATAGCGTGTGTGAAGATTTGACAGTAAAATGTGACTAAGTAAAGGTTCGTAATTAAAAAAGAAGAACCCTCAATATTTAGCACCTGACGAAGAGGAAAAGCTTTTGCAAATTTATAAAGCAAAAAGGTTTTATAAAGCATCTCTTTTTTTGTCAGTTAAAAAAATCCATTTACATAGAGATTCCACGAATAAAACGGATAAACAGCGTTTATCAAGCAGAAAAAAAGCATCCCCTCCTCTATCAAACGGATAGAAGAAAAAGGTTTCAATAAATCAGTCGGCACATTTAAATTTGGCAAGGGGTCAGGGTGGAGAGTCTATAGCCAATTGGCAAACATCAGGGCAAAGTAACACTAACCCAGCACGAATGTAACATGTTAACTATGACCGAGCCGTGATTTATGGTGACCGATCCGGCCAGTGTTATTACCATGCGGTCCCCTTTTCCTAACAATAGATACAGCATTGATGCCTTGAGGAAACATGGGATAGAATATCTGCTGATGATTTAAATCCCAGAGGGGCGGGCGCTGTAAGAGAGGTTTACCCCCCAAAAAATGTCACGTTCCGCGTATTTACAATGTTCACGTAACACGTTCTTTTTTAATATAATTTACAACCGCTAAAACCAGCAATTATAGCGCATTCATCACACTGATAACCCCTCGACCGAGGCAGAAACGCGATTTTTTTAGAGCTCAGTTAACATGTTCATTTTTTTAAATTGTACTACACTGTAATGTTACTTCTAAAAGCCGTCGACTAACGAGATAACACGATTCAAGCACGTTCAAAACATAAAATATTGAAATACAGTTGGTACGATAAAACATTTATAAATTCTTTCATTTTCCACTTCTCCCTCGGGACTAAATATTCTAAAAAAAATTCTCTTGTCTAATTTCTTTTAATCTTTTATTTTATTGTTTCCTATACAAAAATTTACCATTTGTTGTTTACAAAATGAAACTTACAGAAGACAGGAATAGAGAAGGAACTCCAAAATTCTCTTTGTCAGTGTTTAGGATAGTTGCTTGAGGTTTAGGACCTCGCGAGACTTTTCGTCTTTTTGGGCGATGTGGAAGATAGGATGAGAAATTGAAATGAGGCCTTAGGATAGTGGATTTGTGTATGATTTGAATGTATGAGGTGTTTGATAAATGACATAGGAGGGAACGTTAAGGTGCGACAGAAGACGGTGATGAAAGGGTTGGATTGTTTAGATGTTTAGTTGAGCTAAACTAAACAGCTTGACTCTGTCAGTCCAAATCTTTCTGATTAGCGTCTTGTGTTAGTTGTGCATGGGCGTCAAAGTAGGCACTGAGTTGTATCTTCGGTTCAGCTCTTGTCTTTTTGTTTTATGTACCCATGTAAGCCTCAGCAAGTAGAACTCAAAGTAACGGATTTGGTTGAATGGAGAATAACCTTACTGTGAATTTATACATTCGTGGGCAGATACCTTTTTTACATATGAAAGTTACGTGGACGGCTTTTTTGTTCATTTAGCATGGATGCTACCGAGTACACCAGTCGGTCTACCACGTAGGTCTAAATGGATTTGGATTGCTTTCCCTGCATAGGATCAGTATGTGAGGACAAGATTGCTGTCATCCACTAAGGTCTACAGTTGTGATGTATATTGTATGAATTTATCAGAGGTGCACACTGCCCTATGATACTCCTTTGGAGCCGGCCGGCCTTTATAGGCTTTATGTCTGAAAATTCAGAGGGAATTCTCAATTTAAGCCGCGATTCGAAAGACGGACTTAAGATGGTATAGTAAGTGTGGGGAAGAATTCTTTTTAGAGAAAGCGACAGGGGTTTTATAGATTACGCCAAACAACAATGGTTTCACCTTGTACAATTCAGTTTTTGTTAGCTGGGTATAAGAGCTTCAGTCAGGTAACTCTAGGGATGATGATGGATACAAGGGAGTACAGAATTTTTTTCTTCGAGTAATTCAGCTTTTTGACATAGATCGTCCTTACCTCCTTACTTGAGTGCAATTGATTCAATCCTTCTCCTAAGGAGAGCTTTATTCCAGCTCTCCGTTGAGCGATTGCTTCGCATTCAAAAATTATTTGGAAGGCTGTTTCTTCTTCCTCCTAATCTACAATTGGGGAGGGTTATCATTGAATACACTATGTTTTCCCAGTGGCCGGTAAATAGTTCCATTATTCCTTTGAGTTTAGCCCTAACTGTTGCAGTAAGCTTGCTAATCTCGGTATTGTTTTAACATCCCTAATATCAACAGTTTTCATTAAAATAGACGTTTTCATGACACTACTTTATCTGTCTGTTTTAACGATTTTGTTCGTGTTCTTCATTGTTTTATAATTCTGAATTTGTTAACAATGTCCATTAGTTTGTACTTTTTCCTTATGCATGAGATGTCGTCCATTGATTTTTCTTTTTGTGTGCAGTTTTTATTGTTTTCAGGTCGCACTTTTCGTTGGTCAGTGGTATCGTGTTTAGTCCGGAATTTTTTTGAATTTCTTGTTTTACTGCTATCGGTTTCAGACACTTTCCTTCGATTTATCGGAAGTTATTTTGGGGAAAATCATCGTTCCGATGCGTGTAAATTTCCATTAGAAAACAAAAAAAAAAGTCGGACACTTCTTGATAGCGGTTTGTCTGATGATCCTTCAGCCCATGTGGGACCTATCTTTCAGGAGTTTTTCCTCCCTGCCTAATGTGCTAAAGTTCTCTAACTGATGTGGGTGGAATTTTTTTTTTAGCGAGCCTGATAAATGAACGCGCTCTAGATTAGGAGTCCGTCCTTCTAGCTCATTGGAGTTGAAGTGGCACAAAACTTTCAGATCTGTTGGTCGACTCTAAACTCATTAATTGTTCGAATACGGTAATTTTGAGTCAGCACATAATTTGGTTGATATATATGGTTGATGATATTATGTTAATAAACAAAAAATGAAATCTATCAAAAAAAATTTATCTTAAAAAATCATTGTATTTACGAAACATATAGTAATATTTCCTAAAACAGTTTCAAAATTATTTTATTCAATATTATTTTAGTTTTGTTTAATACAAAATCATTTAAAAAACACATTATATTAAATAAAGTGCAAATTGTTAACACGTTAAAAATAATTAAAAGTCTTTATGAATAAAAATACTAAACTACTGTCATTTTTAAATAGTGCGGGCTTCCTATTATGTTCTCAGAGGCAATTCAGCCAAATGGGAAGAAATCGATAAACGCGAAATACTGATATTTTTAGACAATCCGAATAAAAAAAATGCCTGTAATTTTACATCAACTGTAATAACTAGAATTATCCGCCGGTAACAGTAGACAATTTACGTTGTCAGATTTTTATCCACAAAACTTCGACCTTTATAGTAAACACTGTCCAATTTTATGTAAATCAAAACGTACCATTTCATCCTTTTGCTTACATTTTTAGAAAAGCTTTTTCATGTTTTTAGCTGGTCATGCTGATTGCTGGTCATTAAAGATTGATCCTTTTTCTTCTCTTGGAACAAAAATGAATAGAAACGGTTTGACATTAAGTGAATAGTTTTATAAATATTTTTACCACACAAGCCCCTTTTTAATTTAATATTTGATCTTTATTATTATGGAATTTAATTTCTAGTAGTATTTGGATTATTATTTCTTGCATGGGTTATTCAATACATAAATAAATAAATTTTTTCAAGGACTAATAATTTGAAGGTTATTATCTGATAAATCTAGACTTGTAACAGAAAAAAAAAGTGGATGGATGAATTTGCTTTATTGTTCAGCAAACGAACGGGTCACGAAGGTTAGAGGGGTAAAATACTTTTTGTTAATTACAACATGGACTTTAATGTAAATCTTCGTCGATGGCAAGGACCACGAAACCTCTTTATGCTGGTAGCGTTCAATCAAGCCCTCGGCATAGCTTGAATAAAAGATGCCTGCAACGGTCGTACCAAACATAAATAATTACTAGACCAGCCGCTTCCTGGAAACGGGGGGGCGGACAACTTTTAATTACAGCAACATTCAATTTGGGTCAGAAAGGTTCGGCTGGGAGAATAATGGCATCGTGGCTGTTCATTGTAATTAGGACCTTTTCCATCCGGTCAAGACGTGTCGGCTCTGACTCGACGCTTTGTATGCAAGCTCTGGTCCAGAAGAATTGCTCGTTCAATTAACTACCGTGTCACTTTGCTAGAAATTTAATTGAAAGAGATTCAATTAGGCAACTGACCTCTTCCGGTTCCCTCCTCGTTATTATTTTCTCCCCATTTCCCTCCATTTATTGAACTGTGCTGCCAATTGTTTACCTCTTCTTTTAGCCTTGTACATATTACAGAAGTACTTTTAATCTTCAAATATCCCGTTGTACCAATGAAAGAATTGCACATTGTTATCCACCCGATTTAATGTACATGTACTGAAGAGGGTTCAACTACAAGCGCCGAAAACTTTTGGAAAACTAAAATGAATTTTTTGTTACAACCTAGTTGTTCATTCTTCACGAATACAAGAATGTATTTTTTTGTACATAACGATAAGTGGAAGGGGCAACAAGCATATCTGTCGACTTGAAATGCCAGAAAACAAAACCAACATCCACGAACAACGCGTCATTCCAATGAAAATGTGATTTTTGTACAAAATAGGTGTTTTATGGACCGACAAACATCAGCGGCCCTCTGCGTGTTTTCCTTTTTTCCTTTATTTTTTTTAAACTGTCGGTATTCGAGCGTCTCGATCTGGACACTGACTCTCTGCTTTTAAATGATATCCTAAGTTAAGATGGCATTTGTGCGTCAGGCTGTGAAATACAAAATAAACAAAACATACAACTGCATGCAAACATCACGAAAACCAACTGGTTATATTCACTTCCCAAGGCTATTTAATATTTCTCGGAGCGCGATTATGAGCAGCTCATTTCTTTCACGCTGATAAATCACATTCATTTCAATTAAATAACACAAACCAATACACCTTATAGGAACTTAGAAGTCGAGTCACATTCCCTTCACCAGGGAACTTATTATGGAGTTTTATGGAGTTCCACAAAAATTAGGATGGGCATTATCAAAACATTACTTGATATCTCTCGCTGGGTCGGTTTTAAAGTAGCGCCATTTTGAACGAGCGTAAAACGTGAATTAAAACAAAACTAAATATAAGCCTAATAAATATTATGTGGAAATAATATTAAAGTAATGATTAAGTTTTATATCAAATATTATATTTTAGGTACATCTTTAAAAGAAGGGGTAAATAAAAATCTATTATATTATTTATATATTTATTTCTATTTTTAATTTGAAGCTTTTTACTCCAAATAGTTCCAACCAATCCAATTCTCTCTCTCTCTCTCTCTCTCTCTCTCT
>CM077108.1:15072897-15088361 GCA_039619505.1 Cimex hemipterus
GGGGCGACGGCCCTGATCAAATAAGAGACGAAATATAAGTGGAGGATATTAGGCCTGTTTGCTCCATCGTGGAGTTGGTGCAAACAATGGAAGGCACATTGCGATGAATGATCGACGGTTCTAAACTTGGCCCCCTCAAACACCAAAGTCAACTTACCTCGTGTCAACAAAAGCCGACGACAATAAACTCCGAGCATTAACCTTAAAAACTTCCAAATAATCTTTTTTATATTCTATTAAGGTCGTCCTACTTACTCAGCCTAAATTTTTTCTTAAAAAAACTACAAAAATTTTGTCCTATCTGAAAGGTTTTTTGAGAGGCGGCCCCTTTTTTCTCGAGTCTTTAAATGTTTTAGTACAGCTTGCTTACTAAGTAATATTTATGTCAGGTATTGGTTCCCATTTGCCGCCGAGAATAAAATAGATTACGCGACAATTGAAAAACAGAAAATTCGAAAGGTTGGGTTGGGTTGGGAAGTAACGATAGCTTAAGTGGTTAGAGCAGCGGCGTATTTAGCCAAAGGTCGTGGGTTCCAATCCCGCTCGTGATACTGCCTTTTTTATCACAATCACTAGCTTAAAGATTAATTAATTGAAAGATATTATTTGGTCAATCGGAGCACGAAATCCAATGGTTTTCTTACAAAGAATCAACCTTTAAAAAATCATCCTTTACATAGAAATGTATGTTGATATTAATTTGTCGTTTTCCTGGTTGATTAATAACAAAAGTACGATCACGTAATTATTCCCATCAGCAAACAGTTCATTATTAATACTAACAAATCTAACTGAACCTGATATTTATTTATCCTCTGGTAATCATCTTAAACATTATGCATACAAACTTGTATATTTTTAAATTAAAATAACATTAATAATCTCAATTTTTCTAAATTCCATTTTTTGAAGTAACAATAAATTTAAGAAAGGGGCGTCGGTGGCCGCGAGGTTTCGTCTTTGACACGGCGCTCATCACTGTAAGGTCAAGGTCCCGGGTTCGAATCCAGCGGCCCTGCATTCGAACCCGACATACTTACAAAAGAATTTTCAAAAACACCGGCACCCTGAGGGTTTATATGACTTCTGCTGTTGCGAACCCTCGTTAAAAAAAATAAAAATAAAAAATAAATAAATTTCAGTTAAAAATTTTTTAAGCATGGCGCTTATTTATTTATTTTATTTTATTTTATTTATTTTTTTTTTTTACTCGGGTTCGCAACAGCAGAGGTTATAACAACCCTCGGGGTGACGGTGTATTTGAAATAAGCTCATTTATAAGTATGTCGGGTTCGAACCCAGGACCTTCACCGTGTCAACGCTCTAAACCGCTGCGACCTCCGCCGCCCCCAAAGAATTGTTTTAAGTCGAGTAGAGATGACGTACTTGACGTAGCAGCTGTTACATAACCCTGAGTGTGCCGCGCTCTACCGTCCACGAAAGTCTTAGCCCCTCATTTAACTTCAACCCGCATCGATTCTCTACTGCTGAACAGTGTTCAAGTGGAAAGACTTTTATAAAAAATCAACATCTTCTTTGGAGATTTCAACAATGGGGTCTATTCTCTACACAGATGAGTTCCAGTTTTGTTTTGGCGACCAGATGACTAAGACCGTGGGGTCAGAGCCTTTACACATTCAGTTAAAGCATGAGGTGCAATCAACGTCTACGCCTTACCGAAATGATTAAAGTACGGAATTGATCTTTGCCTGCATAAGGTACATTGAGGAAGTTGTTCAGTCCCACTCGCTTCATTAATGCATTATAATGCTCGACCGGTTGTAGTGCCCATTATTTAGGAAATAAGGTGATTACTATAATGAAATGGCCAGTACGTTTTCCTGAGATGAATTCCATAGAAAACTTAAGGAATAAGATAAAGAGACAGGTTAGACATTTTTAGAACAGCCAACAAGCGTCGTACAGCTTCAACCCGCTCTTGTTGAAGAATGGGTTCAGATTCATAAGACTAAGATTCATTGACTCGATGCCTAGGAGACTTAAAGCTCTCCGCGAGGAAGTCATGCACGTTATTAAGTTGGTATAAATTATTAGTTAAATTTAAATCTACCACTATATCATTTTCCGCTGTTTTGATGAAGTTTCATTCAAACCATCAGAAGTAAATTATTTTGTTAAAACAATTGAATTTTCTCGTTTAATTTGGTTGATATTACAACAGATATGTCGCTATAAATACCAATTGATTTATAATTTTTATGTAATGTGGGATTCAGTGGAAAAATGAGTTTTTTAGTAGCTATAACGGGCGGCACTCGAACCCACAAACTCTTAACTCGGGCCAACGGAGGGCGTGCGTACACGTGATAGCCCAAAACGCTAATTTTTCAACTTAACCACAGTTTAACCAAAAAATGTATAAATCAATTTAAATCATTATTTAGGTGTATTGGACCAACTATATGGTTTATTTATATAATCAATTTTGTGTGTGTCTTTGAGTGTATGTAATCGCAATGAAAAAATGTAGAAAGCATAATTTTAAGATTTCCAGGTTCTTATTGAGGAATATGTTACAATTTTATGGTCACTTTTTCATAATCAATTTTTAATTGATATTGCACTTTTTAAAGTGAGTTTTATTGTAGTCTGTAGGGTGAGAAAGTAGTATCCTTTCCAAAAGATCGATTTATTTTGTCATGTTTTTATCTTTCATCACTTTGCCATTTCTTTAGCCACGCATAAATGCAGGCCGATGCAGCAACGTATCTTAATTTTAATATTTTCCTAAACACTAAAGTTTTAATTGATTTGTTAATATAAAATTTTTCTGAACACCTAACCTTTCCTAATTTGATGTTCCAATGAAATAAGATTACTCTTAAGAACAATGGGATTTGTGATAAAAGAGGTTCTACTTTTCAACACATGGACCAAGTCCGTTTACATCCTCTTAAAACCGTTCTTAAACACAAGTGGCCCTGTGGCCAGGCAGGCTGATGAGTGGGTCTGACCCTAAAAAGGATAAATGACCCTAGGAAAAGTCAAGAATAAACTTTTTCGTCAACATAAAAATGGAAAATGCAATGTTTCTTAAATGCTAACGTATCAGTTGGTAACCTGGTTTTATCTGCCTTTCCACCATATTAGCAATAGAGCTTTGAAAAAACTATCTCTACGTTATTGGTGTGAATTTTTCTGGCCGGTATAAACTAATTATAGCGTTCTATACAAGCGGGACACCTACGCGGGGCTCGCCTCAAATGCATGCGTATCAATCGAGTCAACGAGTGTGGCCTAACCTCAATCGAGAGAGCCTGGCCCTTTCCTTGCGTTTCAGAACTTCAGTCAGCCATTACTTAGTCGTGCTCTTGACACACAAGAGCTTTTCGGGAAATTCGGCCCATTTACGCTGCTAACGTTCCTTAATTAGTTCCTTAACAGCTCGTAAAGCGTCTCAGGGCCGAATCGACTTGGTTCCGTCTGGACGCCAGGACACGTATCCAGGCGAATTCCAACGTTCATCCGAGACGCTCTAGCTCGACATATCTCTCTAATATGATCACTATGAGAGTAAAATATATAGTATATACATGGAAACATTAACTACCATCAAGTAAGATGAGCTCCATCCTAAGAGACTGATATCAAGTGAGGTTGTCGCTAGCCACCGACACTTCGGTTTTCTGTGACGATTATTAGGTAGTACCGAGAATGGACGAAAGTGTTTAGATTATAGGCTAGAATGAAACGGAACCTTTTGTAGCGGCGTTGGATTAGATGAGTAAAAAGCGGAATATGTAAATAGCATTGACTCTTGATCTGCAGGTATTGATAGAAGGGTATAAGATGAAAAATAGCTTTATTATGGGGCTGGTGCCCCCTAAGAATAATTTACATCAGATAAGATATAATAATACCCTTCTATGAAGTCACATATTTAAAAAAAAAAAAAAGGGAAAAAAAGATAGTAGAAATCGTGGCACAAAGTATCCCAGTAAGGCCAGAAGAGAAAATTACGAGGTACATTAAACAAAAACAAAAATAATAAATGTTTTCGTATAAAGATAGGAGGCAGCGTGACGAATAGAAAGGGGAAAGCAGTTCCAGAGTTTAGGGGCTCGGATCAGAAAGGATTTTTTGAAGGTATGGGTTGTATGTTGCTGAAGGACAAGGTCGATATGGGATGAGCGGGTGTTACGAGTGTGATGTGAGGTGTTGAATTGTAGGGGTTGGATGATGTAAAGAGGACGACGAGTGTGGATGGACTGGAAAAGAAAGAAACCTAGGAAATACTCGGCACGAAAGGAGGTGAATAGCCAGGAAAGTTGGAAATACAACTCCGACACCCGGGATCCCCGTGAGGTGCCGTACACAAATCTTACGCAACAATTGAATATACACTTCAATCGCGCGTTCTCCCTCTCCGAGAGACCACCGTATGCCAAACAGCTGAAATCGAAGAAGGGAAGTATAAGGGATTGGATTAGATTCGAACCGTTTTGCTGTCTTGTAAAGTTCATATTCATATGGAGGTCAACAGGGGAATGTAAAGTTGCCTTTTGTTTAGCAATTGTTAAGCAAGTTTAGATCGTCTGTTTAATAGTCGTTTTAACACGATAAACCAGGTACTGTCTATGCGCTTAAGACATGTGGGTTTCTTGTTTTAAGACAAGCCTTTTCTTGTTTTGTGTGAGTATTGTGTTTGTTAATTTGTTCGTTAGTATCGATTTTCCACTGTCGAAGCCAGTATTCGACGATATGCAAGTGATTTTGTTCATTAAGGAATCTTGTTACGTTCGTAACGTAACATGATATAATTAATGCCACCTATATTAAGAAGCGATGGGTGATTCAAAATTAAGAGAGCCGAGGATAGGCTTAGTGAAGAACAAGAGAGGGAGTCGGAGAGTGTGCGCGAGACGGATCACTACGGCCTGGCCGGATGATAAAAGGAGAAAAGAAAAAAAAAAGGAAGAAATCAACGAAGGCGGTTGCGGACTCCCTCATCTGGAGAGAAGGTGCTCCCTCCACACACCCAGAAGCGGGGATTTTAAGCGCCTGGAAAGAAGCGGATCTGGACGCTGCCGCAGGAAAGTTTAGTTTTAAGAAAGTTTAGTTTTAAGGAAGTTTAGTTTTAAGGAGAGTTTAGTTTAGGTTTTTAGATTAATGTTTTAGTGTTCTATCGAAATAAATGTGTTTGGTTTTCTGTTTACTTATGTAAATATTCTGGTTTTTTTTTTGTATTATTATTATTTTGTTTTCCTTTACGGTTCGCTGTTTCCGTGCATATAAACAGCGTGGCGCCCATTTTATTTTCAAATTTAGTATTAAGTAACCCCGCCCGTCTCCACGGAGCGAAGCCGGCGAATTATCGGCGTAAGAATCTTTATCAGAAAAAAGGATTGGGGTACCATCGATAAAGGTGTGGGTGATACTGCTAGATCGTACAGGTTGGTCGAAGGTATAAATGTAGTAAAAGAGCGAGGTCGCTGCTCGGTGGAAAAATAATAGCCGATATATTCCAAATAATTTGTTTTGTATTTATTTATTTTGTACACTATTTTTTATTTAATAATTTATAAATTTAATTCAAATAATGATTTATGTTTCGATTAATATTTACTAATATTTAATAATAAGTTTGGAATAAATATAGTAAAATTTTTGTACAGATTCTTGCGGTAAGCCTTGCGGGCAGAAAAGTACTTTTTAATTACTTTGCCATATGGAAAGTTCAAACTTTGTCTAAAAGTTTGTAAGGCTCCACACTGGAAAATATACGTTGCACTCTTTTAGCGAATCTATTCTTTTCACTAATACTTTTAAAAAATCGATCTTTAATCATTTGAAAATTATTCTATAATGAAGTGTAGTAATTTTGAGAACGATAGTCCGATTTTTTCCGTCTCGATATCTCCCAGAGGTTTATATACCAAAATAACAAACTTAGAAAAATCCAATTCTACCCGGTTAAACAGATAGATACAGAGGGAAAAGTCAATTAGCCGGCAAATCGCTCGTGGCCAGCATAAATACAACCAAAAACGAAATTGTTGAGAAGAAATTAGAGCAACCCCGTGATCCATTCGTAACGAACTTGCCAGGCGTGACGAGTATATGAAATTAAACGGGAGCGTGGAGGCACTCGGCCTGTCAGAAAGAGAGATAACGCTCGCCCCCGACCGCCCGAAGGAGAACCAACTCAACCGGGATGGGACATTCAACGAAAAACTGGTGAAAATCATCGTGCCCGTCAAGAAACTATACATTTCATTGTATAATTAGCTAACAAGTGGAAAAGAATACAAAAAACATAAAAGGTCTAAACTTAACATAAATTATACAGAGTAAAAATTATGCGTTTAATATCCTGGTTGGTTCCAATGGTCTGTGATGCTGGATATTCCATCAAAGAATATAATACGTACTTAATCATTCACGCAAATAAATACATTCACACCAACCGTTAGTCTCGAGGGTTTTGATATTATGAAAGTGACTAGCACCAAAGGCTACTTCGTGTGTCTCTGAGCACTCGGCATTCCACCACATACTCCAACGTTCACGCTAAGAAATACATTCTTTCAAACTAAGACGATTATTTCCATCGCCGTATGAAAAGGCTCCATATTTATGTTTGTCCGTACCACTTATTATAAATACTGGGCACGTATTGATAAATGGGCACTCTCAACACGACACGCAAGAATGGAACAATTACACAGAAGACAAAAACTTTGAACCCTGAAGATGATCCCAATAAAGATTGAAACATTTGAACGATAAAGCAAATATTTTTCTGAGACCTACGTCACATCGGACCGCATCTCACACTTTCTTCTGGAAGTCACATTCTTTACGCTTTATGAATACATGTTTTATCCAAAGCCAACATTCAGTTCATTTGAGTAACATTCATTACAGTTCGTGTTCATTAATCTTTCTATAAGGCGTTGGCTGAGATAAAAAAGTCAGTATAACGAGCGGGATTCGAACCCACAACCTTGGCTAAATACGCCGCTGCTCTGCCACTTAAGCTATCGGTAGTATGACTGCGATCCTCTCAGACACCAACTCGCTCTCCGTCTCAACCATCATTTTGAATTTCATGCCATTTTTTATCTGTGTAATCTATTTGATCCTCGGCGACAAATGAAATGGAGATTAATAATAATAAAAGTTTATGTCGATTAAAATTTTCATTCTTATGACTACTGACGACCAAAAAGGGAACACGTACGTAAATATATTATCGCCATATTTTTCGTTGGATGGAATATGTACGTGCTTAAAAAGGCAATGAAAATGTTGTCGCTTATCCCAGTTTATTTCCGTGACTTGCCGCTAATAAAGATTTTACATTTTTTGAAGATCGTGCAGTTCATGTAAATAAATAAAAAAAGTATTGCTAAGGGTAATAATTAATTTGAAATATGATCATTTCTTATCATTTGTATGCCAAATACGTTTTAGCATTTACCCATATTCAATGTATAGTTCATGTTCAATTTCAAGTCCCGGCGGTTTACGGCCATTGAAAGAAAAGACGCTTAAAACGATGAACATTGAATCCTTGAATCATCCTGCAGTGATTAAACCTGAAGAGAAGATGAAGGCCATTATGGACGAGAGGCCTGAGGGGCTTCAATCAGAGATGTGCGATAAGATAAGGGCAGCTATGGTTAGTGCTTAAAATAATGATGTTGACTTTGTTGCGAGCCGTAAAAAATAATAGTGGATGACCAAAGAATTTCTATTACTACATAACAATTCTATTAGTACAATAGTAATTATCCTCAACGTTATGAAAAAACTTATTAGGAAAAATGTAGGGACAAACAAAAGAGCAGTGGATCTCAGAACAATTGATGGGAATTTAACGTCTCCAGAAGAAATTTGATTCATACAATGCACACAGAAAAGTCAATGAGCTCAAGTGGTTAGAGCAGCGGCGTATTATTACGAGTCCTGCCTGTAACACTAATTTTTCATCTCAATCAAACTTTAAATAAAAATTGTAAATCAATAATTTACGAATTCAAGAAGAACGATCAAGAATGAGGAAGT
Organism: Cimex hemipterus; assembly: GCA_039619505.1. Classification (NCBI taxonomy): domain Eukaryota; kingdom Metazoa; phylum Arthropoda; class Insecta; order Hemiptera; family Cimicidae; genus Cimex; species Cimex hemipterus. The sequence goes on from CM077108.1 coordinate 15,080,929, forward strand.
TTCGAGATACCTTTTCCATTATTAACATTTGCCAACAATTCTACTTTATATTTAATTATAAATTCAATCTGTTCCTGCGCATTTCTTAGCGTTAAACGACACCGCATGTGACACAACATTCATACATTTCTAAGAGAAGCAACGTTAGTTACCACACATACTGCCAGAAAAAAACGCACGCTTCTAATTAATAGCAGAAAACGAGGTCCGCGAATCATACGGCAACGGACCCACAATTTCTCACACAAAAGAACCAACATTATGACTCAGTTATTAGCAAACTCAAACACCTTACTTACGGTCACATTCACCATTTTATAAATCACTTCCCGCATAGGACAAATAAATCCCTTTGGGCTCCGACGAAAAGGTTCTTGTCCTACAAATCTGTAACTTCTCCAGTCTGTCGTTCAGACGTATCATGGGCCTCATCCTTCTCTGCCTTCTATTAACCCCTCATTCCAGCATGGCCGACTCCCTACTTTAGGAACTCCTCAATCCCCCTACCTCACTGTGATCCCAAAAACCTTTAATCTTTTGACGTAAAATATGTAATTAAAAACCTACCCCTAAAGAAATCTACAAAATTATACCTCATCAGCCCTTTCCTCCTTCGAAAACTTAAAGAAACAGTTTTCTCTAGTTAGCTGTATAATTCACGTCCCCATCCATAACAGTTTTTCATGGTTCAACCAAGCCCTAAACTCGACCAAACCACAGCATCTCTAGAAATTTTACCGTCACATCAGATTACTACCAATTTTTGGTTAGCTCCTTGAAAAAGACCTTTATAAAATAATACACTTCATCCTTGAATCGTTTAATATACTCCCAGACCATCAATTTGAAAATTAAAACTTCACTACTTTTGTGTATATGTATGACACTATTTTTCGCTGTTGAACAGTGTTACCGCGATAAGGGAAGAAAACTCGTGTATCACCGGACGCAACAAAATGTAAGAAAGTGTATTTCACTTAAAAATTAACTACAATTAACTACATCATAACCAATTATGCATGTTCTGTTCCACACCAAAAATTACCGTGTCCCCCAAACCTATCATAATTTTATAATCACAGCAGAATACAAATTGCAGGTTGGTAACATTTTCACACAAAACCGGCATGGCACCACAAGCGCCATACTTTATATGAATATTAAATACTTGGTTCAAAAATTTATATTTACATCTGTATTGTCGGCTAAATATCTGGGAATGACCTTAGATGCTAAGCTGAGATGGAAAGAACACGTGAAGAAAAAAAAGGACAAAAATAATAGACAACTATACTGGTTGATAGGACGTGGCTCCAATCTGGCTATACAAAATGGTATAGGACATATGGTATTCAGCCATGGGGTTGCATGAAACACGGGAATAAATCATAAAAACATTCAATGGTCAATACACCTTGGTACATAAGGAAGGACTTGCATAGGGATCTTAAGATCCCTGAAGTCACAGCGGAAATGCAAAGATTTGTCGCTAAACACCAGGCTCGCCTTAGCCAGCACGAGAATGTGGAAACGACCAAACTGTTGCATAACCGAAACTTGGTCAGAAGATTAAAAAGAACAAAGCCGTATGAACTTGTGTAGTGAATAGTGAAATGTAAATCTTATTGTACCAATGGGCTTATAAGAATGTAAATATTTATTTATTCTATAATATTATTGTAAAATTAATGGTTGGTCTAATAAGACCAGTTTTAATAAATTTAAAAAATATATTTAAAAAATAAATCTGTATTGTATTTCTTCCATCAACATATGTTTTTTAATGCAACTAGAACTTCAAGATGTTCGGAATACTGATCGTAACGTCGGTCAAACAAGAAAATTATGTTTTTCTAAACAACCTCATTTCCTCACGAGTTCAACAAATTATAAAATAAGCGGTCAAAAAGAAACACACACACATAAATGAATTTATCTCCCTACTTTGATTAAATAGGACCAACTAAAAAGATAGGGATCAATTACCACACCATTTTCTAGATACCAATCTTAAATTAATAGTACAGATGTTGTGTATTCAAAGATTTTTCATTGTAAAGGTTTTGAGGCCTTTTCTAAGGTTAATATCTGGTGAAATAAAAGGTTTTATGTAGCACATCAATATTGTTTATCGTTGGTTTTACAGGTTACGATTTGTATTTTTTGATACGCCATATCCCCATAAGTCCAATCTGTAGTTATCTCTGGGTATTCGATCTCTATAGGTCGAGACGATGTGTTCATACTTCAGGGGTTGAACGTTATTGCCCCATAAAGAGCGCGGGTGCGGAGATATAAACGGTTCCGAGCCGCCCCCATTCTCCGTCGTATAAAAATTTCGCTCCTTTCTTATTGTGTCTCCCGATAAATGTGGGTAAACGTGTCTCGAAAGAATCGTGGCCCCGGTGAATATAAACCCTCGCCTCTGGAAAAACCTATATCCGAGTTAATGTCACCCCTCTCAACTCATAGACGGAATATAAAATCGTACCGGCTATATATATTGCCGTCTTGCCAAGGCTATCCTTGTGGCCGAATTACATCCCAAAGTTCTCTCTCCGTTCTACCCCTTCTTTTCGACTGAAAGGTAGTAAAATACAATATAAAAAAACCGGCGTACACATCATACAGAGTTTGGTGTATAACCGGGACAATATTGGAATGGTGCCATGAAAGCCTTTGATATGTAACATCCAGAGATATCAATCGATCCCTCCTTTTCAAAAAATATCCTACCATATTGGTCATAAATAGAGATTCTGTTACACAGCCAAATCCCAGGAAAAAATGAAACGGGCCAACATTCAAGTAATTAGATGCAGAATAACATATACCTAATTTACACCCACCCTATTGCAAAGCTATGTTATTTTCTATTAAAAGAATGGAATGCATAATGCAAACAAAGCTTTAAAATTATTTTATCATCCATAATAATTAAAATTCTTTCCAATACTAAATAAAGCCCGATTCCAGAAAATCTCCACTCTCGACTTCCTTGGGGCCATATAAAATCACCCATGATCAATGAAAATTTTCCCTGATTTACCGGGTCCCCCCTGACAAAATCATATGAAAACAGTAGAATGCAAATCCACGTTGCGCAAAAATTTCAAAAGAAACAAATGTGACTCACAAGAACTGCACCTTACTTTATATTAATATAAAATACCTGCTTCGAAAATTTATATTTATATCTGTACTGTATTTTTCCAATCTGGATAGGTTTTGGAATGCTCCCAGGAACAGAAGGTGATCCGAATAAGGGTCGAAGCGTCGAGAAAAAATTAAAAAGTTGTTTTTGTAAAATACTCCATTCCTGTAGTTTTTTGACGTCTTAACAAATCATTTTATTTCGGTTTTACTCAACAAATTTCAATATACTATTGATTTAATAATTTTATAATAACTTTAATTTACTGTATACTATCATTTTATCTATGAAGTTACAGATCTTTACGTTTACTCATTGCTACAAAAGTATTTAATAAAATTCAATCTATGTCTTCTATTAAAGGGTATTTGTATAAGATAGATTATGGACATATCTGGTACAAGCAATGAGAAACTAACGAGAATATGGATTAAAATTATCCCTGGCACAAACAAAATATTCAACAATTTTTCGTTGCATACTGTACTCAATATTTCTGTTATGCATTTTTTTCTACTACTTTCTAATCATTACCGATTTAATTATGTACACATGAACATAAGGGTATTTATTATTTGTTTTGTTATGAAGCTCGCGGCAGAAGCAAGATTGATTCTTTTTTCCAAGTAATCACTCTCATCCTTGTCACGAACACGCCCTTAGTACTATCGCTCCCTCGTCTTCGAGAGGTACTGATTTGTCTCGCAGGACTTCTTCGATACAAACCAAACGATTCTACATATCGTAATCGCGGTATTTTACATATGTAAGGGTGTTTTACAATGGATACCCGGCACTGGAGAAGTTCCCTCCTGAGTACTGCAGCTGTACAGGTTATTGTACTTTACCCCTAGATCCAATTTTTTGGGGGCTCGCAACACGAGTGGGAATTTGAGCACCCGTTGTTCCGGTGTTCTTTCATCGAAGAAACTCATGTTTCAAGTGAGTTGGGAACAAATTCAGGGTCGCTGAGATCTGATCCCGCTCCTTCCATTCATGAGTGCCGTGTCAATTTCTTCCAATTTCGGCCACCGGGTCCCCTTAGGCGTCAGAAATAGTCCAGTTTGGATCGAGCTCACGACTCCGGATCTACTATCCGAGAGTCTGACGCCTTAAAGACTCGGCTACCGCGGCTCTCCGACGAGGATTACTTCCACATATAATTGGGAGTTATTCCAGGGTGAATTCACACCTTCTCCAGAACTCTTCTAAGCTCAGTTGGGATAATGTTCTCGTGGCTGAGAGTTCCAATGGAACCGTCTCCACAGGTTTCTTCATTGGGAAATTTGAAAAAAAAAATGAAAAACCTATCAGTACTTTATGTATTTGTCTATATAGGCGGATTGCACGTTCCGTTTATCTGGCACGGTTAGGTCTAAGAAACTTGTGAGAAGAGGGTCACGAGTGGCAATGCCAGAGTCGGTCAGACGATAAGATAGTGTTAGCAACGTATGTTAAGATACTGGAGTTGGAATGGGATAGGATATCAGCGTAAATTGAGTATAGTAGTGGGCCGAGGCCTCTACTCGGAGAGACACCCGTTCCACATTATGAGGATGTTTTTACCCATGCACCTCCCCGCTGTACCTATTGGAGACCCCATACCGGCGGGCCACGGCCACTAAACTAATTCAAATGGGATGCAAGTTTCGTAGATTTTATTGTACTTAACGTCATCCTTCCATCTTGCCCTGAAAAGGAAGACCCAAGGAAGAAGGGACTGAGGATGCGACCCATACTCTAAACTACCTGTCACCCAGGTAGTATTTAGGATCTGATAGATTATAAAGAATCTTCGATGAAGATGCCCTTGATCGAAAGCCTGTACGGCATCTAGAAAGACTCCCAAGAATCATCCTTTCTTCTCGAGGGAGGATGAGTTACCACATTTGACAACAACTTCATTGTTCATAACTTCATGTTTTACTAATCGCAAATGCGCAAAATTAAGTTGGTTTAAAATTAATGAAGATTTTTGTGAATAGTACATGTTCATCTCGCTAACATTATGGCATGTGTCAAAAGTTTCCATATTCTTCCAAAACACTTTTAACTTGCAATAAATATATATCCTCCGGATTTCGAATTACCGAAACAGTTCAAAGTTGACCAAAATAGATTGCAATCTAGTCTCAACTTCCAGGGAAAGCTGTCAGTTAAGAAAAACCTTGGAAAAGAGTAGCCTTAGTCGCGTCAACAACGAAATATGAGCCCCCTTTATTGTCATAGAAGACTTATGATTCCATTTTTATTCACTAATGCAAACCGCTTTTCTTGATGTCAGTATTTAGTTACTCGAGGTGGGTTGGGTATTTGATGGACTTGTTCTCAGAAAGTTGTTTACAGCAAAACATTCCATTCTAATTAAAAAGTCTATCCTAGTGATAACGGTAACAAATTAACGGCCTTTTAATTTGTTTTTCATCCCTCGCCATCCATCATAACAAATTGCTTCCTGGGCTATCATTGTGGAACACGTACGTAAATGGAAAACAATGCCGAGTATCTCTATCTCTAGAGTATACCGTGTATTATTTTCACTTAAAGCTTGAAGTCCCACGTCTCTTGTCGTCGTCGCTTTCCAAAGTACTATTTGTCTCCTATATACAAACCTCGTTTTCCACACTTGGCAAATCTCCTCTGACACCCGTACTGGGCCCGAATTCTTTACTTTCCGAAAATATTACCGTTTCAATAGACTACAGTTCCTACCATATTGCCACTACTTATTGAACCCAGCTATACTTATTACAATAAGTAAAAATAGTAATTATTAAATTTCAAAAAGGTTAAACTGTATACTTTTGACAAATTTTCCGTCGGAAATTAATTGCTTCATCAAAATTTGGGATTGATTTATTTTAGGTAATAAATTTTAAACAATTTTTTTAAAGATCATAATCCGAGCTACCACATGGTCATTTTTTCGGCGAAGGTAAAACGTGTGTAAAAAAGAAAATGCGATGTGCCTGAGGACTTAGAAAAACATTTAAGGAAGAGTAGCAACAGTAACAAGAAGGTATTTTAATGCAGGTAAACAATAAGGAACTCTTTTATAAGTTGATGTAAATAGGTTTGAACGATTATGCTTATTAGTGGTGCGTGTTTTGTTAGCACTCTCAACATACGCGCAAGAATGGCACAATTACACAGAACACAAACACTTTGAGCCCTGAAGATGATCTCGTTAAAATTCGAAACGTTGGCACGATAAAGAAAATGTTTTTCTGAAATCTATATCATACTAGACCGCACATCACGATTTCGTAATAAAACATAATAATTTCTTGTAACATTTAATGTAATTTATAATAAGTTTAAAATAAAAATTCTAGAAAAAGTAAATAAATACAACAAAATCCCTATTTATTTTTGAGTAGTTTAGATTTAAGAACGTTCACCTAGACATATAACTAGGAACATGGCTCGTAACTTTGATAGTGATGCAGTCGTGACGCAAATAGGAAAGGGTCGTTCAATTTTGGCGTTATCAGCGCCGTGGGAAATGGAAGCGCGTGACACGTCTGGGCCTGTGTATATTAGTCGAGCCGATAAGACGAGCCGGCTTCCTCTCAAAGCCGCAAGATAATAACAATGAGCTCATCAGTCCGTACGAAGATAGGCACGGCCCATAAATTCCTTCTGAGAAGAAAAGTAACTGTGAAGAAGGGGCTTAATTTCAGTCAAAAGCTCCACCGGTTATCTGTATTAAATTTGAACCTCGTATATCCTCACACGGAGTTGATAAGGTAATATTTATTCAATTTTCCTTGAGGGGAACCCCGTGCTCTACGGTGGAATTACACCTTTAAATTTCTATCTGGGAGGTCTGCCCTACGCGCCCTGAATTCTAAAGAGTCGAGTGGCCCTATTTCAGTCAAACAGAGCAACCTGCAAAGTTAAATTTGCCCGAGGTGGGAAGGGTCTAGATATGAGGAAAAAACCTTATTGAGAAATGGGGGGACTACGAAATTTAATGAATATCGTTATCACTGGAAGCCGAGGGTTTTATTTTACATTCTCTTATATACTAGTAAAAACTGAAATAATACCAGCATATTTTGTGAGTAGATAAGCGAGAAATTAGCAAATAAACGATATATCGTTATGATAAGAAGATTCTTCTTTCAAGTAAGTGCGGTTGCCATTAAAAATCCAAATATTTATAAAATATATTTTAGAACTTTTGTATTCTGAGTCTTGTGCTATTTTGATGACAATGGAATATGAAGGTGTGTGTGTGTGTGTGTGTGTGTGTGTGTGTGTGTGTGTGTGTGTG
>CM077108.1:15097087-15107091 GCA_039619505.1 Cimex hemipterus
ATATATATATATAGACGAATGGAAGAGAAAGTAAAATAAACAATTGAGGTTATATTGCACAAAGTTGCCTACATATTATACAATATTTTCCATATTGCGCAATAAATATCAAACATTTTCATTTAGCAAAATATCGTCAACATAGATAACAACTTTATTCCACAAACCCGATTATCGCGTAATAGTGTGTCTATAAAAGAGAGAGAAAGGGAGAGAGCGAGGGCGAGAGAGGGAGAGTTGTTTTAGTTGATGATCTTGCGATCTTCAATGGATGTTTTAGTGTCTTCTCACTGCTCACTTTTCACCCCGGATTACCATTGAAGATCTGAAGATGGGTCAAACGTTACTAACACATACACTATTTGAAGTGACCAAAACTTCTTTAAAGTGTAAAAGTATTTCCCAAACCTTTAAATCAATAATCAACTATTTTAATGTTTTTCAAGATTCAAGAAAAAATATATGTTTTGAGTTTTCTCCCTGAGGAGTCACGAACTTGTTGTTTGGTATCCTTTACTGAGCATATTTCATTCTAACTTTTTGTTCAGGAATTCATCACTCGCTTAGAGTAGACTATAGGGTTAAAAATAGGAGCGTATTTAGATAGTTTATGATACGAAGGCAGTATCGTCTGTAAAGTGCACATAATATCTCTGAATAGAACGGATGAATAGAACAACGACGTTAGGATGCATCTTTGAGGTCGCCCGCTTTAATAGGGCCATAAGTGTAACTTTGGTATAAAAAGAAAGTATTCAGTAGTTTGAATAAGTAAATCTACTGGATAAATAAATTTTATATAGTATATAACTGAGTCGTGAAAGTGTTCATAACATGAATATTCACATAACAAAGCATGGGATATCCTTGTTTAGTACGTCGCGGTACCATCCCCTACCCAGTCGCCTGTGGGATAATAGGAGTGGATTCGATCCGATAAGGATTTTGCATACACGATTGGATTGAGAAGAAGATTTATTGTGGCGAGTAACAAATGTTTAAGAGGGAATATTTTTTTGCACGAGAGGTTACAAATAGTTGGGAGCATTCTATTCCAAGGGCTTTGCATTTAGAAGGTTGAATAATCGGTGCCGCACAGTCTGTACGGCCAAATTAGTTTTTGTATTGTCTTGTAGATTTTCGGTTTGTTTTTTCTTGAAACGTCAAAATTGCATGCCAGTATTTCGTGGAGCAGTTCATATCCTCTAATTCCTGACGTTTCAGTAGTGTGTGCTGATGTTGTTTGTCATAAGTACTGATAGAACTCCAAGAAAGCAAACGCAGCTTGTTAGCTGGGAGTATCATTGAGGAATATTGTTGGAAATGTGAATGATACAGAGGTGATTTTGCTGTCATTATGTTTAATACTCCAGTCTTTGTTCCATTCGGCTATTACCAGGACATGTGGTCGGGACCCCATCCGAGCCACTAAAATGATCAGCATCAGCTAAAATATTGATTTCGTTTAATTTACAATTTCATTTTCTGTAAATCCAACGATAGATTAGTGCCACAACTGAAGGTGGAAATAAAAAATTTACAACAGATTTTAATGCATAGAGCTTACTTCAATAAATAAAATTAATATTTTTATTTAAAAGAACCAACTGTTAGTTATTAATCAATTTAAATAATTACTTTGGTTAAACAATACAAGCTAAGGATAAATATATTAATCCTAATGTTCGGTTTTACGTTTTCAGCAAGACAAGGGCATAAAATGTACTGCATAAGATTCCTATACAGATGTAAATGTATGTAGCTAAATTAATTGTTAATTTTTTAGCCAGTTTGTTATCTAATGTGTTACACTGATCGATCAGTGTGATGTAATGTTGGATAATTTTACCTTAGTGGTAATTCATAAGTAAATATTTGTGAGATAAACGAAAGCTGAGACAATAGTTGTCTAAGCCAATTTGGCCCCTATCCAAAAATGCCAGTAGCAAATTTCATACACACATTTCACATTAGTTACATCGGGAAAAAACTGTATTTGGTTAATTAAAAACGGTTTAATCAAAATTAACATGATTCAACGATGTTAATTAGTTTTAATTCAGTTCTAAAAAATTATGTTCTGTTGTTGAATTGGGCTTTAAATAGTTCCTTTATGTGTTTCATCAGGAAAACATTGATATTCCATTTTTTAACACGATTGTAAAAGCATGTATGAATCATTTCGTTCATTTTACTTTTGTGTGTGACGCCCAAGTTTTCCGGATAACAATTCGAGATAACAAAATAGATGGTAGGGGGTCGGAGGGGAAGAAATGGGCCAAGAAAGTTCGCTTCTCGCGTACTTAAGTGGGAGCCTGAAGTTGTAGAAGTAGGGCTATCTGGAATTGAGACGGTTCCAAATATTGTAGTCCATTGTGAGGGACAGAAGCTCATCCTGTTCCCCTCCGGGAGGCGTATATCACAGAGATAAACCGTGCTTAGGTAATAGGGAGGGCCCTATCTGCCCTAGACTCATTAAGATACGGGTCTTCCTAAGAACTAATTACCATTTGAACGCGGGCTTCCCGCCGGACAGATCCGGCCAACTTGGAACGGTCAAACTTTAATTATTTGCCAATTTGATTAGAGTTTCGGACAATGGGACGTTTCGCCGGCCCATGAAAACCATTTACTACCAAATCCGCCCTTGTTCAACTGGCCAGAAGTCGTGGATCATAATATTTTGAATAGACCAAAACAGATGAAAATGTGTGACAAAAATGAGTCGGAAAACTATAAAATGTGCATCTTTTCGATTAGCAGAGAAAAGAATAACCCTTCGTCCACGACACTCAACCGTTAGTTGGACTTTAAGCTCTTCTGAATGACAGAAATTACTTTACTTCATTTTACTTGTTTGTCTTCAATCTTTGGTCTACGTATGACCGCAAGGAAGTTGAAAATAATTAACATTTTATAGCAATATTCTCCGAACTTATAATTAACGATTTAAATTAACATCAATAAGTAATCAATAAGAAAACACATTGCGGAAATATGGTGAAAAACATGTTTATGTAATTTCAATATTTTTTATAGTATACGACTTTAATGGGTTTGTTAAAATAATTAATAAAAAAATATATAATAATGAGATCATCGGGAAATATCTGTCCTTTTTAACAAAAGTTCTATTAGAACCTGCCGTGGTCTGTCCACACCTTGTGATGACAACTCTCCCCTCGAGTTTCTCGTCTAATAGGTTAAATTGACATTTGTGGCTGACGATATTGTCCGACGGCCATTTGGAAATTGCGGCTATGCCGGAAACCATAAATCAATTGACTTTCTTTCGAAGAAAAGAAAATTAATTATAGTTCAGGTTAAACCTTATTGGTGTGGCTGCCAAGCTGCGGTGGCCACTCAATGCGATGTACACCTAACAAAAACCCGGGTAGACCATACGTCCTCCACAGACCACAAAGACTACGAGGTGTTTACGCCACAACAAGATTCTCTGGCCGGCAGACACGAAAGGTGAAACTGACAGCGAGATTACCTCATTTATGCGACTTCGGCGTAAAATCCCAGGAGGCTACAGCTCGGTACAAATCGGCCTTGGTAGAAGAAGAAATGACCCATTGACATCTGCAGGTGTAGCCTAAACACCGCAAGAAAATCTAAACTGCACAGAACAGGGCGAGAAGACTGTTCGAGCATAGGATAAAACGCACTCGGAAAACTTGTAAGTTTTTAGTGGAAGACATGAACTCCGAGTGGGGAATCCAGACAATGGTGGCCTTCCAAAAAATAGTCAAATTAATATTTGGTCACAGCTTGACCAAGAGTATAGTCGCCACCCAAGAACACGCTGTTCTAGCAGAATGATGAATCAGTCAAAGACGATACCCTGGACCAAGTGCAGTTGAAGACAAGGTCTTCTGCCGTCTATGCAGACCTTACACCGTGGTCCGAAGACCAAGTTGTCGCTGGGAGGTAACAGTGCCGCGGGAAGACTATATGCAGATGCATATCGTGATTGATGCCAAAAGTACTTGCAACAGTTATACTCTCGGTGCCTGAGGGTCAACTAATTTTCGGTGGAAATTCATTGATCGTTGCCAAATCCGATCGCCCATAGAATGAATAAGCTCGATTTATTTTCTTGTTATCAACGTTGAGAACTATCTCGGAAGTTATATGCACGACCGAACGAAAACCAGCGAAAGCCGAGAGCCACAACAGTCTAAGTAGGGTGATAGTGTTGGAAGATCGACCCTACGCTTGCAGGAAATGGTCGCCAACTCCCGGGAAATATGCACGACATGTACTTCGATATCAAAAAGGTATTCCACAGAATGTAGCGCCTGAACTGCTCGACCCCACACGGCAGAAGTCCTTCACGGCCAATAACTGCTAATAAGTGATTTGGATGGAAAGTATTTCCGCTCGTCAGCCACGGCAATATCTGCGGATGTTGTTCCTGATTCGTCTTTCTTGAATTTAACAAATTCAAGTTTTTGTAACACAATAATAATATGATAGTTGATCGATTATTTATGTCTAAACGTATATTACATTCTTCAAAGCATCAAAGAATGCAATTATTTTTATACTAAAATTAGTTAAATTCGATAAATGTATTTTGTATAATTTAATTTTTACCAATGGTTAGAGTTATTTAGTATTTTCTTGTAAGAAAATTAGATTCATTTTAAGTTTTCAGTGAAACTAAGACCTTAACATTTAAAAATTTAAAAAATTACTATACCTAAAGTACTCAGTTTTATGGAATTAACAACCTTATTACTGTTAATTTGACCGTAGTTTTCCCATGCTATTTCTAATTTATACATTTATCAATTTAAATCAAAGTTGCCTACTATTTGCTATAAAAGAATAAATATAGATATTTAAATTATACTTCCTTATTGTAAGAAAAATACATTGCCCGCCGAGTGTTTAAGGAAAATTGATTATCCTCCAGGACGGGTTTAATTTTGGGTTTTACTAAGGAAGAGATTCAGTTTTAGGCCATCATTTTAGAATGCCTGTGGTCGAAAGTGCTTCGTCAAGTCCCTCCCAGCTGAAACAACTTTTCACGATAATTCGATTTATATTGTTTTCTCATTTAATAAAGCCGGATATTTACGAGATAAATTTATTTTGAGTAAATTCTAAGAAGTATGCGATGTATATAATATAATAGTGTTGCGATAAGTTCATAAATTCATTGAGTAGAGATAATTTTTTTTTCGAATCCCAATTAAAGTATTTTTTATATCATTTATCTATAGCTTGTGCATATTAAAATAAATTTAAAAAAAAGCAAGTATACATATGTTATTTTTTCCCCATCACTTTTTTCTAGATATGACTCAACTGAAAGGTATCCGTTTCTTGTTGATGATGTTCAGAGTGTTTTTAATGTAAATTTTACACAAATTAAATCCACTGTTAGCGTTTCAGATTCAAGGTGTTCATCGAGGTTGGAATTGTTGCTGTTTTTCATCCAAAGTGGGAATTAAAATTGCAGTGTAGTAGGTATTAATTTCACTAATTTCGTGGTCCGCTTGATCAATTTATAGATTACAATTAATTTAGGTTTTTAGATAAAAAAAAAGTCAATGGCAGCAACGGGATTGCCGGAACCCACGATTTTCGGCTAGATACGCCGCTGCTCTACCACTTGAGCTATCGTGACCTCGGTATTAATGATGAACAATTAACTCAGCGGCATAAATAGAACACAGATAAGGGAAGAAAGAAAAATGCCCCCTTCTGAGACTTCGGCTTATGAAAATACCTGATTATTTCAGTCCGAAGCAACGGCCAGTCAAACAGAATTCCAGAAAAAAGATTGTGGGTAGGACATGATGCCTGGTGCCAGGATATATCCACAGGAGCACACAGTCTCTTATGCTCTTTGTTTTAGACGGAAATAATACCAACATCCCTAAATCCTTATTAACGCAAGAAAAATTGTATTCAGAGATCAAGAAGTGTCGTATGTCAAAAGTCTTTTAACAATTTTAAACATAGGCGTTAAAGTGCAGTTTGCTTGAAAATGACAAGAAATATCCATTCTGTTAAAATTAAAAATTATTTCAGAGTCCATTGGGGAATTATAGAATTTTAAACAGAGAACACAGAGTTGTTTCAAGGGCCAAGGTGTTGGGTACATGTCTTGCCAAAACAAATTTCCAAATGCACATTTTGTGCAGTAACATAATTAATCCAATAATATCCTTGGCGTCAGCTTTCCAACTGTGGGGGCCGACGCCTTTCTTCAGACAAGAAGCTACGCTCTGTACTCCAGTAAGTTCAACACCAATTAAATTCTTGGACGAAGGAATCGCAGCAATGCAACAAGAAGTAAAAATATCCCACCTCTTCAAAATAATATGTCATCTAGGTTGAAGGTATATTTTCATTTTAAGATTAATGAGTGCAAAAATGAGAACAATCAAATTTTGTATTCATTGTTCACATGGAATTGATCTTATACCCAATAAAACTTTTGAAGTACTATTGGCGTAGACACTTCTTTTTTAAATTTCCCCACAAAAAGTAGTAGAGTTAAACGACAATGACAGAACAGAAACCATAAAAGCAATTAATGTTTATTTTAGTGATGAAGCAAATTACTGAAATTAACGGCGAAACAAACGTAATGCGTTTGTTTGCAAACTTTTTGTCAGAATTAGTTAATTTTCGACCAATCTAAAATCCGATTGCACCATCGTTTTCAGCGAAAAAAATTCGTTAAAAGGATTTTGAAGTTTAACTAGGCCTGTAGTACTAAAACTATTAAAAACGTATTTTTTGCCTTTTTGATTGCGTCAAGGTTTAACAGAAATAAAGCAAATAAATCTAAAAAGGATATGATGGAAAAATTGAAAAAGAAAACTGCATCTCCTTCTGGTCCTCTCCCTATCTCTATTTCTATATCTATCTATCTATCCCCCTTCCAATAAGATATTCATCTTTCTATACTGATAGAACATTTTTGCTAAAATAACAAGTATAATTTTCATCTATATAAGGTTTTTTTTTTACAAAGATCGGTATATATATTCAATTCATAACATTCCTACACCGTTTAGCGCGAGTTTTTTCACACATAGATGCAATACAATTATTGTAAAGTTTGAGTTTCAAAAGTTTTAAACATTTAAAACGGCATTTCGCCAGATTCGACGAACCGCACTAGGCCTGGAAAATGCCAAGGAGATTGCCTCTGGACCTATGTAAATGCCGTGGCCGGCGTCCAGACCATTAAGACGACCCCAAACGGGATGTCACCTATCGCCGGGCATCTCGAGTTCATTTGCTGCGGAAACTGCCTCTTTTCGACTGGAGCCAGACTAAATATAAAGTGGAATGGTATAAAATTGGCCACCCATTGGGGTTTTAATAATTTGTTGTCCCTCAAGGTTTAGAATGGATTACCATGCTATCCTATATAAACAAATACATAAAAAAGAAAGAATTCCGATATACCTGTCTTTTGTGTAAAATTTGTAGCTTCGTCAAAAGATGTAACATACAATTGAGATATATTGTTGATGCTGCGTTTTGGTCTGCGAATCGGTGATCTCATGCTGAAACAGCAATGGTCCATGTGGTTAACCCTCTTAATGGGTCAGTTTTCACGGTCTCATTGGTTTATCACTGAAGATGGAGCCGAATCGCGTTTGAAATCTTCAAAAACCAGCAAGTGGAGACAAGCCCAGTAAGTGTCCTAATGCCGGTTAAACATGATATATACGACCTTGCATTAGTCATCACAGAACGTCGCTCACGTTCTTAATCTTTCAGATTTGTACAAAAACCTAGACTTATCTCTTTGGTTCTATTTACTTTTTAAAAAAACATGCTGGAGATAGTTCCATTCACTAAAAAGTGTAGAAAATTGTGAGAAATATATGATCTGGGTATCTAAAACGATGTGGATGACATTTATTACGATTTTGTTTCAACAGGGCTAAAAATCGTACCAATTCGTTCAGCACTATGTATGTTTTTTTTTTTTTATTTTTTATGTCCTTCCGACTTCGCAAAGTTGTAACAACAAAATTACAATTAATAAGATGCGTGTTAGCCACCAAGTCGACGAACTCATGAACGGGCATAGAAGCACTTATTGGATCTGTCTTCATTGGTAAGTTTTTGGGAAACATGGTATTATGCCATCCTCAGTGAGTTAATTGTTCGATAGAGTCTGGCACCGATGCATTTTTTACAAACGCTTTTGACTCTTTTTTTCAATAAAAATTTAATAAAATAAAAATATTTAAAAAGGGATCAATTTTTACAGCACAAAAAAATTTACAATCCGTCGATGGCTTTTCGGATGCAATATTACCCCGAATACAAATTCCTCAGGGAAAACAGGGAGAGTATCTCTTGCTCCCTGAGACTAATGCCTTCCGGATAAGGAGTGCAATATCGCTTTTCAATAATACCGTCCTGACCCAAATTGTCTTCTTTTAATGAGATGGTGGGCGTTAGATACCGGTAAATCATTACGGATTCCATTGCCAAATAATCGGGCCGTTGTCGGGGGAAGAATAAAATATATAGTCGTGTAATCTGAAGCTACTAATTGCCAAGTTAAAACTGGGCTTCAGAGCCGGGCCTCAGGCCTTCTAATAAAGGGGGCAAATGAGCCGGAAACTGGTAGATAAAGGTTTTATCTTGTGTGTCTCACCCTCCTCAAAATCACACCCCCTCTTTTTCACTCTTGGTCTCTCTATTCATGGATTGATAATTGCAACTAAAATACCAATCTTTGTTCTTGTTCAACTAAAGGGGAAGCCTTATTTTCGACAATTCAAATAAACCGTTCAAGACGGTATATTTATGTCAAGGGGCCTGGTATTGACCGACGCTCTTCAAAACTTCCCACGGCAGCAGTCCAATAACGGCAGATGGGACACCTCGCTGAGAAACTATTTCGGTCTCTCAATATAATGCTTTAAAGAATATTATATAAAAATGCACTCAACTGTATGTAAAATATTTAACCTAAAATTAAAACCTTCATTGTTAACAACATAGTTTAATAGATTTACGATTCAATATGTAAGAACAATAGTTATCATAATAAATCACTATAAATAATTATACTGAACAACTATGGGGTCATTCGAAAAAAAGCTCTTGGTGACCGAGGGTAAAATGGAATGTTGACTGAAAAATCCGGGAAACAGAATATCGCCATACAGGGTGCATCAACTTCCATAGCCCACCATTTAATTCGGAAACTTTTAATTTTAGCAAAGCATAGCTTTATACCTCAAGTTAATTGTGGCTAGGAAACGCATGGTGGTACTCTTTCTTCTAGCTGGGAAATGAAACTAACATTTTTTTTCAAATGAGAACACCATATTTTTATAATGCGATTCTAAAGCTTATTTGAGTTCCCCGTTTGTTTTGAAAATAATTAGCGTTAGAAAGTTAATTTAAAATAGGAATCGTCATAGAATAGGGTTGGGATTATTGAGTTTTTTTTTTTTTACTCTTAGCTTTTATTAATTTTGGGAGGAAAAAGAACTCTTTTATATAAAAAGGATATTTATTAACATCAACTAGTCCGTATAAATTGACTCTCAGCTGTTATTATGTATTGTTGCAGGTTCAACAGTTTCGGTGTTACCAATACATGTACATACCACACAGGGAAATGGTCCTTTCGAGATCTAGAGGTCGCCAGGTTTGATCCCCATTGATTATTTTCTTAGAGGGAATTGAAGCATCTCCAGTATTGACAGTCCAAGAATTGGAACAACGAACTGATATGGCTTAAAGGGATATCTGCCCAGAAATAATAGAAAAGGCCACAAATGAAGAATTTCTGAAACGAGCTGACCTCTGCACATGAAACGCAGGAAACGTATTTGAGCGTTTATTATAAATATAGATTTCGATAAATGGTCAAATCTGCAACCTTTTTATAATAACAGCTGAGAGATATTTTAAAAAGAAAATTGACTCAATGCTTAAAAAATCCTTTTCATATAAAAGGAATTATATGGACACCATGATCCCTACTCTATTCT
>CM077108.1:15110091-15120475 GCA_039619505.1 Cimex hemipterus
TCTCTTTTTCTGTCTTTAGTTAGCAATTTACTTTTTTCCCGTAATAATTTCCTATTTTCCGTATATAACAAAATTTCCAATATAAAATTGATCTCTTTTGCAAATATTGTATAAAGTATGCCCAATAAACCGTATCACAAAACCGTCGATTTATTTCTTGGTGAAATTCCGTTCACACCATATCTATGTTTTGATTGATTAAACTTTAATTAAGGCGTTAACATGTTTCGTAAGTCACGTTTTTACATTATTCTGTTGTGTTCTTTTTGCCTGAGAAATTTCGTTTTGGTACAGATTAGATAGTTATTTTATCTTTATATTTTTTTCTGGGGTTGTAAAGAAAATCCCCTTATACATCATCATCAAGAGAATAGTTGAAAACAGTCACAACTATCTGGTAAAAAAATAAGATTAATTAAAACTGTCGGTTATAACAAATCTGCAAAAAGAACTATTTAGCTACGTTTCTTATCGTCAGATATTTCAAAGTACAAACTAGATCTTTCTTGTAAAAAGTTTAATGTTAGCATTGCTTTCGGTTAACTTATGTTTATTTTTCCGTCTTTCAGCAAATATACTTTCCTTTTCATGATACATAAGCCCTAATTAAGTAATAATTTATCCTGTTTCAAATATAAAAATATTAACACAGGCGAAATTTTATGTAAATAAGTGGGATAATACATAAATCCGTTGCCTAATGAAATCAGAAATTGACACTAAAACCAACAATCGAACAATTTACGCTAATTTAATGGATAAGTTTTCGTTCGGCGTGAAATATACACCAGTTTACCAGAAATTTGTAAACGCGCTGGCAAATGATAAAAATTTAGCTGCAGATGGAATGTGGGCAGTCCTCTGGCCTTTAGCCAGGGCGGGGTTTAAATGCAAATTTCGTACCCAATCTTAAAAAACTTACAAGCACAATACCATAAACTTGCTCAATTGGGCGTAGAGCAAAGCCAACCTAACATTGAATCGTTTAGATTATAACAATTGGATTAACAAACAGTTGGGCTTTCTTGGCAATCTTACTTGTAGAGTAATGATTCCAATAACAACAAAAATTAAAAATTGTAGATAAAAATATCAGATTATATACCTTTAAGGACAAAAAACTATTAATAAAAACTAATTGTTTGCTAAGCATGTAAAATAATTAATTGTAAGCATTATTTATAGACAAGGGGATTTTTTTAAAGATTTTTATCAAGTTCAACGAAACACAACATGTGAGGCACATGCAGATGCCCCTTATGGAGAGAAAGGTTGCTCGATATGTCCCACATACTGGAAACCCATCATGCCTTGGCTCCTACATGGCGTGTAGGCATGCCATCCAATTTGCAAATGGTAGTCGAGCACTGCAGCGGATTTCAGGGTCCCATGTTCCCCTTTTTAGGGGAATTGGGGTTTTTTTGTTGTTTATAATATGTCTTATATGTTTTCTATATATTTTGTCTGAGTGCATGAAGTTATTAGCCAAACGGGAAGTTCCATGACGCATTTGTATTTTTCAATGTATTATTTTTACTGTTGTTAATGAACTTTAACTTTAAATCAATAAATTCTTTTATATATCTATCTATCTCAAATAATAGACATTTAACTGGATGAACTATGCTGGTAAATGACAACTATAACGTGAGAAATTTCTGTAGTTTTGATATGAATGGGTGGCTAAAAGGTTTTGTTGCTTTGGTCAATATGTCCTTTAAAAGAAGGAGAATAATATATATAAAAATTCTTCTTCAATTTATTTTTCAAAAGAAGGTATTTTAATTGATTTTAAAGCCCGAATAAAATTTATGAGATGTCAATTTTTTGATGAAGCATTATAAATCGTGTTGGCAATGGAATAAAAAGGACCAACGAAAAAGGATTCTTCCTCTAAACTCGTTTTGTTTGGAGATACTCGTAGAATCGTAGAGTATCATATCATTGAATATTTGTGCGGGGGCCCCCTCGAGGCTGTGATGTGATATGCGCGCCCATTTCTTTATTGTAGTAGCTGAAGTGAATTATATCTCTATAAAAATAAATTCATACGGTTGGAAAGGACAACGGGACCGTGTAGAATGGCGATTAAAATGGCGTTTAATCTATTTCGTGTTTTGGAAGATTGCATTAGGGAATAGTTGTTTAAAATTACATGTGAATTTATTGAGAAAGTGTTTTATTCGGATTAGCCCCTCGGGCGGGAAACCGGCATGCAGGAGCAGAAGGTGGAGTAAAAATAATGGAAGTACTCGAGGCGGCTCCGAGGATGGGAAAATACTATGCTGAGGGAAGTGCTTCACACGCATTCACCCTACTTTGTTTAAATATTTCAACTCGGTCTAAGGCGGAAACTGGAAGTCGTAAGGGGGCAATACAACTTTTCCTTCTCACGATGCCGCCGACTGACGACTTGGCAGATTTACCCACCAAGCCAATGATTATGCTTATTTATTCCGCTCAATACGTGAACTTTCAAATCTTTTCCGACTTGCTTCATCTTTAGTCAATCTAATTCTGTTACTCCAAAATACAGTTGAACGTATGTGCACGTACGTATATTTCTTATTCATAGTCAGAAAATACACGTTTTTTTTTAATTTAAGTTAGTTTTTCAGTTCAGCCCCACAGGGATAGTAACGAACAGCAGAGGTAATAAATAAAAATTTTTGCCAAAATTAAAATCCATTAAAGTTTATAGAAATTTCATTATTTCATAAATTTTATTTTTATTTACAATATATTTACATTTTATAATTTACTGAACATGTATTGTAATTAAAAACATACAATGCATATCAAATATGTAAATTAGCATGATTTGGCCCGGACAATAGCCCCAAGGTATTTGATTCAGAAAAATAGGATACACTATTCAGACTTCTACGTGTTGCAAAAGTGTTGGCATATTGCGCCGTTTTTAAGGCAGGGAAGAGAAATAGTTTCTCTGTGTTCACACACACCCACCCACACACACACACACACACACACACACACACACACACGAACGCACGCTCTTTTTTTCTGTCTCACTCTTAATATTTATATTAAAAAAATATCTCTTACAATTAAAAAAACATCAAAAGTGATGACTACTTTTCGTTAACATTACTGGTTTAAGAATAAATCATAATAGACTGATTGAAAAGATAGTTCCTACTCACTAAGTTGTTTTCCAACGATCGAATTTCGAGCCCGTAGCTCATCATCAGGTTGAAGGATTGAAAGATCGTTGGAAACCGCTGGCTGTGAGTAAGAATATCATTTTTTTAAGGATTGAACACCGCAATCACTACCTCATTCATCATTTCTAAAACGGTTGAAACTCTGAAATAGTTGTAATCAATGCATGGTATTGGTCTCTCACTCTCTCTCTCCCCCCTCTCTCTCTTTCTCTCAATATCCCTTTATCTTTCCATCTGTCTCCAAATCTCTCTGTTTTGTTTTTAGCTTTTAATTCTCAAACCGTAACAATTCCCTTTACAACATTTCTAAACAGGATTTTTTACAAGTTTGTATTTCCTATGCTAGACCTGGATTTAACCTAAACTAGCGTTGGAAAAACGACTCAGCCGCCCTAATAACAAAGTTGTAATATAATTATAAAAGATTCGAATTTATGTATCCCATGTTTAGGTTAATTTATATATCTAATCCATACTACTGCATTTAGATAATTTATCATCGCCTTCGATGACATACTCATTGCCATTTTGTTAAGCTGTCCACACATAATCTAACAGTTGTCACTTTTAACAAAAAAAAGTTTTTAAAATTGTATTTATTTACTTTAGCATTGTACGTGCTAGGGATATTTTGTCTTCAAAGAATAATATCGTACTTTAATTTTGGGTATCTAGTAGTTCAAGATTTCTCTGCCTTTTTTTTTCAACGTCGTTGTATTAAACGATGTCGTTATAATTTCAGCAAAGCGTCATTACTCTTCATCAAATAAATTCAAGGAAGCATGGCGGTGTTTAATCCTAAAACCAGTTTCTTGCTAGGTGACACACTGACAGATTTGAATTTATTACCTCTCCTAATCGCCGTGGGAGACTCGGCAGGTTCACCCTGATACCCCCGAGGGGGATATGCATACGAAAGAAGAAAACCGGGTTATTAAACTAAAAGTTTACAAACTGCCGAGTCTTTTTCCAATAGGGCGTAATGATATCTGTCGACAAAATGATTTATAACCTTTATCCTCACGTCTTTAAACATTTTAAGCAAATATAAAAGAGTTCATAATAAAGAAAATATTTTTTATGTCAATTATACATTGGTCGTGAGTAAATCATAAATTTTGTACTGCCTAGTTCTTCTTTTAAGGTAGTTTTACAATTAGTGTTTTTAACTTCATTTTCACTACGTGTTTTTCATCCTTTTTGCAAGGATCATGGTTAACCAATCGTCCAAATTTTGAAAAATACCTTTGTTGTACTGTTTAACATCTAGATCATTCCTAATTAAAAGAACGCATTGACAAAACACAGTCAAAAATTAAGAAAACGTTCCGATGAAAAATGAATTAAACACTTGCGGTTCATCTACCAGAATGATTTTTTTAGAAATTTTATACACTCATAGCCTAACCTATTTAGATGTTATTATAAGGTTTATACAAATATTTGTAAAGTAGTATGTAATACATTTTAATATATTTTTTACCATTTTGATACCATTATCACCTCTTAAATTGAAATTTTTGAATAATCTAGTCACCAAATTCATGAAGGTACATATGAACTAGGGTTGAAAACTCAATTGGCCATATACCTATTTGCCTTTGCAGTGCCAGAGAACAGCAGTATAATTCAAAATATAGCCAATAAATCTACTTTTAACAAATTATTTGCATAAATAAGAAACAGAATTGGCCATTAATTTGATCCTGGTGGTATAAAGAAACCTTAATAGATGGGACAATAACAGAAGAAGAAACTGTAATAACTAAACTTCGATTACATCGGTATGAACAAGTTTCAATGGGATGTCAAAACTGTCTTCTGTTTCACTAAAAACTGAGTCAAAAATGCTTTACAAATGTCCAGAAAGACGCCAGAAAAGTAACTTCCTATTTATCTATATTTAGTTAGAATAAGTTTTGAACTTGTTTAAATTTTTGTATTATAAGAAAAATCATGAAATACTAACATGATTGTTTTATTTAAATCAATACTGTGACATGAAAAATTGTTAAAAATCAGGGAAAATTACACGATTTGCACAAAACACAGTTTGACTTCCAATATGTAAAAATTCCCGCAAAAGAAATGACTGGACTGAAATTCAATTTTTTTGGTATAGATATGTATATATACATACACTTAATCGAATAATGCCAATATAAGAAAGAACTCATAAAAGAACCAATATAAAAAAGATTTTCAATATAAAAAAACCTAGATTGCAGGTAAAAATAATTTATGATGCATAAATTGGTATATGTATAATTATATACCAAATACTATATAAATTGTAATTATACATTTATAGATTTTCTATTTCTTCTTTTTTCATATTTTATATTAACTATGAATATAAAAAGCGATTTCAGTAAATATTTGACATAAAGAATTGAAAAGTAAAATTTGTCCGTCAAAGGAAACAATTATCTACCAAAAAGTACGTAAATGCTCCTTTACACTTTGTAAGTCATTTATAGAAGTGTTGCGTTAATTAAGGAATTTTAGTTTTTCCTATTTATTATCCTTAATCAGTTTATACCAATTAATATTCAAACGTCGTTATGAAATATATGAATTGTTCAATTATGCTATAACAACTGTTAAAACGGATCCAATTTATCAAACTTCGAGTAAGTTCAGTTTCTTAGAGGCCGGAGGGTTAATCAAAGTTTCCAAACGATATTTCTCAGTTTTGCTGACGTTCGCAGTGCCAGGTTTCCAACGTTGTCTATCAGCTGTAGTCTAGTCAATAGACGTCAATTCAATAATTCTAAAAATTGTAGGGCCTACTTGGACTTTTGACTCTTTTGTAGGCCCATCAGAAAATCATTAAAGAGATGTACGACAGATGTAAGACATGCGGAGAAACGGATTTCTGCCCAAACCTCCCCTTTGTAAAAGTCGTTACTTGGATTGCATGTCGAAAGCCGACATTGCGACAAGATAATCACAAAGATACGAGCCGATAAAACTTCTACTTAAATCCCGTTATCCTTGGACATAAGATATGTGAAACGTTACAATCGCGTCTTGTAGCGATTGCTATTTATCACGTTAATGAATAAAAGTGTGTACAATTTTTCACATTTCACAAGGATCATTTATAATCTACAACTTAGGTTATGTTTCAGTTGATTAGTTGTTTCTGAATTGAAAATAATTTTTTAGCGGAGTCGTGGGTTTCATATTTTTGCGAAAATATATAATTTCCCTAAAGAGCCAAGAAGAAATTTGATTGTTTTTCGTCTAAAAAGCAAAAATTGATCGTATCCCTTAAATCTCGAAAATGCGACCGAGCGGAATTAATCGCCATTCGGTATTCTTTCATCAGCATACAATCAAATCCCTTCGAGGATCGCTGATTTCGGCAAGCGATTTTTCTTGTTTTGTCCTGTGCCACAACAAGGAACCGGATTCCGATTATTTTCGTTTGGCCGGCATTGGCGACTGTTTATTCATTCCACCCAGCCATACAGCAAATAACTTCTTATCCAAATAAATCAAAGTGTGAATAGGCTGTACATCGTCGGCCTTTTACAAACGAAATCATCCTGTTGGAATCGGGGGTCCGCACGATCCTCGTTCGATCTTTTCCCTTTCTCATATTATATATCTTCTTTGACGTCTTGTTTCTCCGACAGCCGGCTTTGAGGCAGGCATTGTTCCTTTCGGTTTCGCGTCTCACTCAACCCCCGAGCGCGTCTGTGTGCGAGGGCGGCTCTCACCCGGATCGATTTGATCACATATGTTCCCGGTTCCCACACATCACGTGACGTCACACTCGCACCCCCTGTTAGCCACCCGGGCGAGTAGTAGTCGGGTAATTATTGCACGCGGGATTTATGGTCGGACCACGGCCGACACGCCACTCCCACCTTTGTGCATCCCAGTTGTTAATTACCGGTAAAATATTACGTATGATATTCAATAAACGGGAAACGTATAAATCCAACTTCCTGCATAGCTATCATCAAAATTGGTTTATGGTATCCAACTTTGTTCCTAAAACAAAGGTAAAAGTGTAGCTTCTATTCCATTTTAAAATTGAGAAAAAAACGACAAGGGGAATCAGCCTAAATTCTAAAACTAAACACTTTTAGAAAAAGACAAACTGCATTTAAGTTCTACAGACCATAACATTAGAAAAAAATGAAAAAGATAAAGTGGTCCAATATGCTACATTCCATATACATAGAGTGAATACCTGGAGTCCAATGACTTCTCTATACTACTTATTCTTAACTATAGGAATTCACGTTTATCACATAATATACAGGGTTATGATTTTTTTTTAATAAAACCGTTTCATATGAATATAGTACGAGGAAACAATACGGCAAAATTTAAGCTGTGGCCTGCCTACATATTTTAAAAAACTTCTAAAGCTTGGTAGTGATTATTACGAGAAGATAACTAGAGTAAATAAACGCGTATGGTCGCATATAAGGAGCCATTTCATACGTACGTTGAGACATTACTTTTTTTTTAGTGAATGTATTTATTAACGAGAATAGAGTTCTTTCTTGCAAACCAGTTTAGGTTATTTAGTTTTATAAACACTTGCTTGCTTTTATATTATACATATTTGATATTCACTAGCGTAATATGAAGAAAGGGCTTTTCATTACTGAATGATTAGAATGTATTTATACGCGTGAGTGGTTAAATAAGTATAGACACAGTATGTGTGGAATTTCGAGTACCAATAAGGTTTCTTTAGGAAAGACCACATGATTTTACTGAGTGAATGTATGGGGTGATTAAAAGGAGAGCTCCAATGTGAAACCTTATGTTTAGACTGTACATAATTTTAGCATAGTTATAAAGGTCGGGTCCCGGGCTCTCAGGAGAATATCAAAAAGTTTTGAGATCCAGTAAACTTAGGTTAGATAATATAAGATAAAGATAAAGATAGAGTGATATTTTTAAACTTGAGGAGGCGAAAAGATAATTAATCCTTCATGACCTAATTTTGTCTTATAGCAGAAAGCTATCAATTCTGTTACAGGAAAGCAGAAAATCCGGCGATTAGTGATTTGCGAAAAATAAATCAAATTTCCAAAACACAGGCAGGACGGAGCCGGAACAACACTACGCCACCATAAACTCCTAGAATTTCCGATTAACCATACCCAAAATTGCTAAAGTTGGCAATTTATTTTAGCTGACGCAACTTTGGGCACTAAAGGTTATATTAAAAACATTATATGAAGAATTTTATGTTTGGCAGATATAACAATCGATACAAGATTGTGTGTTTGAGTTAGTTCTTCGTCTAAATAAGAAAATCGACGAGTTCTCGATGTAAACGATTTTAACCCAAATTGGCAGCGACACCACTGTAAATGTTATTCGTAACATGAGAAACTTGGGAGTAGTATTACTCAATACCCGATCCTAGACAATCCCATTCATCACCGGGTTCCTGCACCCCAAACATGCAATCAATCTTTGTTTAAGTTCGATCGCCGGGAAGCAAAAATGGCGCCGGGAGCTTTGGAATATTTTTCCCACTGTGGCCTATTTAAAAATTGGTGAAATCTACTTACACGAAGGTTGCTTTGGAAGATTTATGTGAAAACGTGTGCTTACCTGAAACAGAAAAATTGTTTATTAGTCTAATTTTTACTTTACTTATATTCAATTCAATTAGTAATCAAATTATGGGTTTACATTAAAAGACTATCAGGAGATGAGGTCAAACAGAAAAAAAGAATAATTTAAATATTTAAACAGAATTTGGTGTTTTTGGCAAATATAAACCTCTAAAATTATTGGATATAGATTTAAAATGATGATGAGTAAATACATTCCTTTAAATCTCGATTAAGAAAATGAATGTATTCTTTCCAAATAATTGACCAGATTTTGAAATTGAAAAATGATTTTTTAAACTTGTTACATTTTTATCGTATACATGTTTATATTATTTTTTATCGTATTTTACATGTACGTCCAAATTGTAATTTTAAGGAAACACAACAATCGGTAGTGTTTTGCAAGCAAATTGAAATTAACACATCAATCCTCCAGGTCTGCGATTATTCATGGTGTGGAGACTAACTACTAAACCGTCCCCGACGGGTCGGCGAGTTTTCAGCAGGAAACATGAAGAATCCCGGTTTTTGTTTCCTCTTTGAAAATAATTGCCTATCTGGCCAGACAAAGGGCCATTTGTTCGTTAACAATGGGCCCGGCGATCTTTACCATACGTTACAAAAGGCTTATCGGACGCTACGACTCCCGCGGTCGGACCGCCCCCTTCGGATATGGGCGAAAATCCATTATTTTCACTTTTTGAACACGACATTCTATTTCGTAGGAAATATTTGTAAAAACGAGATAATTACAGTTGAAAATGCTATATGGAAAATGGATCTGTGGTTATCGCGATAAAAAGTCCAAAACCTTTTTTTTATCTAAGCTTGACTTCCTTTTATCCAATTGTTTCAATTTCATTTTTATTCTTTCCAAGTTAAATAACACATAACAATGTGATTACTTCTATCTCTAAAAAACTTATAAATTTTGAATCTGATTTATAACTCAGAATAAATTACAATTAATTATGGTTTTTAGTTGAGATGAAAAAATCCAAAAACCCATGATCTTCGGCTAGATACAACGTTGTTCTACCACTTGCGCTATCGTGACCTCCGATCCTGCTCGTGCCATTGACTTTTTTCATCTCAACTAAAAATCTTAATTAATTGTAATGTATTAATTGGACAAGCGGACCACGAAATTAGTGAATATACTAAGAGAAATTTGTAGTAAAAAATTAATTTACCCAATCTCATCTTTCCCAACAACGTTTTTTCATTTATCCTGTGATGCATTCCCAATAGGTTCTTGTGTAAATATATTGTTGCAATCAATACAGCAGAGTGTCTATTCCACTTTGATTGATAGACAGAATAAGAACAAATTATTTGTGACTATTGGGTGAATGAAAATTTTACCCAGATATTGTTGAGAAAGAATTTTAAAAAAACTTTGTAAGCCATAGAATTAGTTTGTTTTTCAGACTATATCTCTTTGATGATTTCTCTCTCTCTCTCTCTCTGTCTCTCTCTCTCTCTCTCTCTCTCTCTCTCTCTCTCTGTCTCTGTCTCTGTCTCTCTCTCTCTCTGTCTCTCTGTCTCTCTGTCTCTCTCTCTCTCTCTCTCTCTCTCTCTCTCTCTCTCTCTCTCTCT
>CM077108.1:15134679-15213519 GCA_039619505.1 Cimex hemipterus
TGATTTATATATATATATATATATATATATATATATATATTAATCCGTATGTGGTGTTAATTATCTCGTATTTCACAACCATTGAAAGGTTTTTAGTTGGAAATAACGTGTAAAACGCCCCATAATGTAAAATGATGGCCAACTCAGTTTCTCTTTTTTGCCGTTTGCAATAAGCGGTTGCCATGAATTTTACTGATCTCGGAAGTGGGTGATGTGAATGCATAATGACCGAGGGAACCACTCTATCTGCATTAGAGGAAGAGCGGAGATACACGGGCCAAACCCCTAACTAACTCGACGCTATACACGACGAGCACGCTCCCGACGTGTTTCCTTTCATCAGCCCTGAGTGGGATTTAATTTCAACGAGCACTTTAATTTCTGCATTTTAAATTTCCTCGGCGTGTAGAAATTGGCGTGAGCTAGGATTTTTTTTTAATTCGGGGAAAAACGTTCAAAACTGAGCTTATGACGTTCATTGGTCAAAACCGTTTCAGAGCTGTAACGAAAAAAGTGAAGAAGGATCGTTTGAATTTATTTACACCACTATGGGCTACCCTAGTTTCATCAATAAATTGTTTTTAAACCATAACAATTCGAAAAATATAATCCAAACTGCTTTAAAAATTTGAATTTAACTTCTCCTCTGACGAAATCAATGCATTAAACAGGTAAACAATGTGACATGCCACCTCTGGTAAATATCAGGGAATTCATTGACAGGAGCGCACAGGAAAATAGTTTCTTCAATTTAGTTCCTGTTAATTACAAAATCTAAGAGTAACTAAACTACCTAAAATCGGGGACAGCAATGAAACACAGAAAGAAGGAAAACGAGATTATTCAAGAAAGATTAATTGACTAACAAAAACGTTGGCTTCCTTAAATAAATTATAACCAAAGATTTAAAAAAAACTGTTGGAGTTTTAACTCATTTCATGCTAATTTCTCATTTATAATATAATCTAAACTCTTAGCATAAGCTCGAGTAAGAGCAATTCAGGATTCCAACGGTTATAGCATCTAATTTAGAAAAAATATATATGATTTATGAAAGTTCAAATGATCCACTGGAAATCATGAAAGAAAATTGCCCCCCCCCCGATGTTCTGGCTAAAAAGTCTTTTGCTTCGAAAATTTCAAGATCTTGAAACATGAATACGTTTTGTTAAAAAATAACAATTTTTTGACTACTTTACTAGTTTTTTAATGCAAATTTTTAGATATCTTTTACACTGAAAATTCGACCCAATTATTTGTTTTTCATTTTCTCGATCGAAAATATTTGCCCTTATTTGTCTCATTGTTTTTATCAAAAATATTGGTTTATACTATGTTTTAAATTTTGAATACCAATTAGGGGAAAATCAATTAAACATTTAATCCTTAATCCAAAACAAAGACATGAATCCTAGAGAACAACTATGGGATAGGATAAAGAAAATAGACGTTGTTCGCCACCTCAAACTACTGTTGATGAAGGTTGTAAATCACAAGACAAAATCCGATTGGTTATTTACTCGATACCTACGAGACTTAGCCTCTCGCGGAAGTTTTTTTTTAAGAACGACACTAGGTAATAAATTTTTTAGTTAAAAACTAAACGATTTGTGCATGATTTGATGATTTTTCTTTCAATACATCATAATCAAACACTTCTTATTAAAACTCATGAATTTCTGACCCATTTAAATTTGATTTACGTTAAAATAAGTGTGTCAATTATTACAACGATAAGAACACGTTTAGTTTGAAATAAACAACAAAATATTTTTTTCATGTACTGTATTTTTTTTTTATAAAATATATTTTTTCGGCATTAAGACTCATTAGTTTGATCAAACGAAATAGAAACAGGGTGAAAGAAGGACCTTTTAAAAGTCCTTATTTTAATATTTAATTTGGTATATTCTTCAAAATATAAGGATGCCTTTCTTTTTATAATGTCTTTGTATACTGTTTATCGGATTCTAGGGCTCATTAGTATAATCAAAACAGATATAAGCAGGTGAGAGAAAACATGTTTCAGAGTCCTTGTTTTAACATACAGTTTCAAGTAAACGAAAAAGGT
This sequence comes from Cimex hemipterus, assembly GCA_039619505.1. Taxonomy (NCBI): domain Eukaryota; kingdom Metazoa; phylum Arthropoda; class Insecta; order Hemiptera; family Cimicidae; genus Cimex; species Cimex hemipterus. The sequence continues at coordinate 15,136,751 of CM077108.1, forward strand.
GGAAAACGAGAGCAAAAGAGACAAATATAAGCCCTCTAACGACCTTAGTTTTAATTTTTTTTTTTTGCAAAATAATGACGTTAAACTACTGAATAGCAACAACCTTATTATACCGTTCCCCAAGATATGAGGAAATAATGTTAAACATGCTTTAATTAAACTAATAGTTAATTGATTTTGTAGCTTTCAATCATTCTGATCTATTTACCTTTCTAATTTCTTCTCGTTAGTTTGAAGTATAATAAAGATCTCATTTTAGTTAAAATAATTGATAAATTTGAGTTGTTACCACAATAAAGACACCAGCATTTAATAACAACGTAGTTCGTAAATAATGAAAGCGAGGCAGAATTTATCGCACCACCACAATTTTCACTCGCGGTGGAAAAGGACAAATTTCTTTTATAAGAGAAGAAATATTTAATATAACAGCGGCATTAAAGTCATCGTTGAGGAGTAAATCCATCAGGTGTAATGGGAAATATATCACAGGCGGTAATGAATCCTTCGCCTCCCTTTTCGTCGTCCTCTCTAAACTCCCTTATCTAGATTGCTCTCATTTTCCACCCTTCTCGCATTCTTCTCTCCTCCTTATCGGCTCCCGTTCAGGCCACTTCCCTCATTTTTATTTCTGTATCATCTTATTCCATTCCAATGCTTGTTTTTAAGAGTGTGGCAGGTTTTGTTTCTTGGAAACCTCATCGACGGACTCGGCACTACTTTTGTTAACGCTTAATTTCGGTTTTTTCATGTAATTATTGATAATTATTATATTAAAATTATTTTAACAAGTTATACGAAATGTAGCAACCTTAGACACTGTGATTCCAAATGTGCAATAGATAAAATCTAATACTGTTTGTATCCCACTACTTTTGCAGGTTTACAAAAAATAAAAAATAAAAATTCAAACATCCACCCCATCTTCAGCTAGAAACAATTATAAGCCGGCAGAAGCAAAACAATACCCGCCACTGAAAATGGCATAAACAAAAGCGGGAAACTAAAATGATCCTCACTGAAGCTGAGAAGTATACTAGTGAAACGCGACAGTAGAACTAAGTAAAACTATCATGGATGGAACCGAAACTACATGATAAACTTCAAACTCCTAACTTATGAAGACGTGGAGAGGAGTTCCATGTGAGTGAAACGTAGTCGGACCTAATAAAGTGATCAAATACTCTTTAGTTCTATACTTCTTCTCAGACTAGCAGATCAATAACCACCATTAATGATAATGGTGGATGGTAGTGTATGTTTCTGTTCCCCAAACACTTCAGGCTTATTTTAATTTCTTAGTTCCTTAGTAAGTACGTGCAGTTTCTTCCTTCTTATTGCAAAAAGTACAAATGAACATATCGACCTACTGAACTTACAAAAATGACCTCCCACTAATTTACCCTGGACTTATTCATAACTAAGAATCCTAAATATTGGGTACTAGACACTACGCCACTTACGTTTTACACAGCATAAATTCATGCTACGAAATATAATATAAATTTAACATAAGTAACAAACCGTATAAAATGGACGGGTTTTTGTACTCAAAAAGGTGTGTCAAGACAGTAAATCATACACACGAGGCATCACCGAATTAAATGTCACATTTGTTGCTACTAGGTCGAAAACTGTGGACATGTATCATCCTTTTTTCTTGCCCAAAGGCACTAGGTGGTATTAAACCAGAAAATGAAATTGGCCAACTTTAAAATTTTCTTCATATGACTTAATCCATTCTTATCTTCATGCAGTCGAGAGGGTTTTGTAAGATACTTTAGGTTAATTCACTTTTGATATAGTTACTGTGTGAAGCTGGTCGAAAACGAGGAGTGTAGATGGGATTACAAGTAGCGGAAACGACCAAACTAATTCTTTCTTACGACCTGCTTTATCTTCATGTTTTGAAGTAGTGATAGAGATATAAGAAGGGTGAGAGAAGATATCCACTTCCGTAAGAGCTTATTTTAGAAAGCAATCTTCATAATTGGTGATAACAATGTTGCATGTAAGAAATTTGGCCCTCACTGTTGTTTGCCCTTTCCTTTTCCAGTGGTTGACCATGTCAGAATGCCAAGTATCATCTTATGACAAATAAATCTTATCGTAAATGACCAAATAGAATCTAGAAGCCATTGTATGCGGAAACGATAAAACGGAAGCAAGAATTCAATCCCCAAAGTCTTCGTTTCAATGATTTATCATTCCTTTACTGAGCAGAATGCCAAAATTTATGAAGACCATTAAAACTGTTGAGAATATCATTAGATGATTGATACAACTTATAGTGTTTCCTGGTTACCGTTACACTGTTCATTATTATTCAGAAATCGTGTGATGCGGTCTGGTGTGATGTAGGTTTTAGAAAAACATTTTCTTTATCGTGCTAACGTTGCGAACATTATTAAGAACATATTCAGGGCCTAGGATTTACGAGCCTTGTTTACATTTAACAAATACATGTAGGATGTGGAAAAAGTGAAATTAAAAAATGCAAAAAATATATTTTTTATATTCAATGAAAGTATTTCTACTCATACAGAAAACAAACACTTTGAGTGGGTAGAATATAAAAATAAATTGTTTGCATTATATGAATTCACTTTATTCCACACCTTACATCTATTTGTTAAATTTAAACAATGTTTATAAATCCCAGGCCCTGAAGATGATATCAATCGAGATCGACACTATGGCACGATAAAGAAAATGTTTTTCTGAAACCTACATCACACCAGACAGCATCTCACGATTTTTAATAATCATAGACTAACGGTCACTAATCACCACACACACACACACTCGCGCGTGCGCGCGTTAAACGGTTTGTTGTAAAATTTAGATTTTATAATCCACCAAAACGTTTTAAACAATTAATTGTACAATGTATAGTAAAAATGTAGTTTTATCAAGACGGATTACTTAAAACAAAAGCTCTACTAAAACTGGTGGTTTTAGAGCTGTAGTATCTAAGAATCAGCTCGTCGAAAAATTTATTTTTCTTGTATACCGGCCTATTATTTACTAAACAGAACCAGTAAAAACAGACATTTGTTTTCTTTGTTTATGTCGTTTATGTTCAAACGAATATGTATAAACCATAAATGATCTGAACAAGTTTTTCGCCTCGAGAAGATAAATCTAGTTTATCTGTGCTAACAATGCGGAGGGGGTAGGAAATAAAGTATATTTTTACCCTGAGCACCTGAGGCGTATAGTTCCGGTGGGTCAGGGAAAGAGGAAAGCATAAGTCATAAGTGTGCTTCGTTTCGGGAATGGGGGGATTCGAAAAAGAATCGGCCGTTTCGAGGTATTTGTATTACAAACTCCTCGGAATCGGCGGCGATCTTAGGCCGTGACCATATTTGCACGTGCCTTGAATATCCCTACCTCATAATCGAACATTCTCCATCCAATCAATAAAGGGCCGTTCTATAATCTATTATTTATAATGTACAAATTAAAATGTTATAGACTTTGGAGGAATGGATTACTAACGTTTAAAAAATTTATGTTGAACACTGTTCAAAATAGTTCTTGTTAAGTAAGGTTAAAACAAAGTTGTCAAATCACCATGAACATCAGAATTTAAACACAGATCAGTGGTTTAAACATTGACCACATATAAATTAAAATACTACTGAATATAGTTTAACTACCACCTTGTTCGTGATTTTTGGAATGATCACGTCCAATCAACAGAAATTTGTTTATGCCAAACTTAAAAATTTCTTTTATATGGCCTGATTTATTTCCATATAGCCGAGTAACCATCAAAAACGGTTGGGTAGGGTTATAAGCACGGTGAGCTTCGACGCTTCAATGGTTTTATGTCTTACACATACCAAACAATGAAGTTGACGAAATGCCGAAACCCACGAAGGGATGTATTTTGTAGTATATACCCCTCGTTATATCCCTCCGACTACTTATGATGGCTTATACCGAGCGGTTGGACAAGCATGGTTAAGCAAGGCTCCGACCCTCGAAAATTTTTTAACTCTCCCACAAATCAACAATTGAGGGTAAAGAAATGTTAAAATTCATGGTGAGGTTTTTTCTATCGTCAAAATAAGGAAGTTTCAGAGTCTTACTTCATACTGGAAATAATAAAATCCGACAAACTTTGGATGTGTAGTGTAATTTCAAAATGTAGCTACAAAACAGTATATGCAAGAAAAACCATAGAGTTGTTAGAAAAATAGTCAACAACAGAAAACAGACAAAAGTGATAAACCAGAACAAATAAGTCTGTTAAAATACTTAGTTTTAGATCAAGAAATCTAGGCCAGAAGAATTACCATATGCATCAATATATTTGTCAACAATGTAAATTTGCAAAACGAAAATTTACCTGATGCAGATTACTGATTTATAGAAGATAAAATCTGCACATGCATATAAATGAATGTTACGAGTTGAGCCTACCACTGCTCGCCGGTAATAGTAGTTGTTGAAATTAACAACAAACTATCGGCATTACTCAGGAATCATCCACTCCGGGTTTGATAGTCTGGGATCAGACCTCGATCTTATCCGTCCAGTCACCGAGGGTGGGCTCCAGGATCTATTAACAGCTAGGTCATTTGACCCTCTTCGCATTCAATTCCTAAATCCAATCCCATTCACGTCTCACTAACTTTTAGAGGGGAGGGGGTCAGTGGTCGAAACGATTTAGGCGCTGATCATGTACACAATAAAAAAACAACAGTTTCCTCCACGATTCGAAACAGGACGTAAATACTCGCTGCCGTATTCAAGGAAATTTCTCATAATTCTCTGGCATAAAATTTTCACATTCATTCCCACTAGCTCTCTACACGGAATCGAGGAGTTTCACCTCTAGTTCAACTGTTTTCTGCATTCGAACTTCAACTTTGGCCCAAAACTAGCGTGTGTGTCAAACATAGTGTCAATCTCGCATGTCCCATTCTTCATTGGGTGAAGTCTATCGACGCTGCCACTTTCTGTTAGGCGTGTTTGTTAAAACGTATAATTTTAATTTTCGGCCAAATGGTGAACTTAATAAAAATGGTCTCTCATTATGGAAAAATAAATTCTCACAGAAAATTCCAGTGTCGAAGCTCACCCGAGCTAAAATAGCAAATTTTATAAATTATGAGCTAAAAAGTGTATCTTGTAATCAGAGTTCATAATTTTAGTATATCACAGGTGGAGGCTTGGAGGCCTCGAAAAGCATTTACTTGTAAAAACACAGCTGGGTAAGCTTAAAACATCATTAAAATAACTGTATTATTATTAATATTCAATGGAAAAAGCAAGATTACTTTTTGTATTACCTAACATCGACTCATAGAACTATTTGTTTGGTTTCTAGGTCAGAATGATTGATATAATGATTTATATGACAATTTAACTGTTTCCAATCTTCGAAAACGTAGGTAATGGGTTGGCAAAATTATATGTACGACCATAAAACCCGTGGCTCCCTAAATCTAGCCTACTTTGATACATAATGACTGAACAATCAGCGCTTGATAATCAGGATAATAGTTTTCCAGCTAGGTCGTTAATTATGTATATTTCTAGATGCTTTTAAATTAGGTAAAAATATTTTAGTTGTAGGATTAACGATTAACTTAATACGACTGCAATATTTGCCAGATTTATTTAAAAAAAGTGTAAATGTAAGGAATGTTTCGAGAATAATTGTCACAGGATGGTAAATAATGAGGTCGCACCGAATCCTCTTAGGACAGGGCTGTCTTATGCATTTACAATAATGCATGTAAATCCGTATTAAGCTTCTACCCTTCTCAATAATATATCTTCCATATTCCTTGTCCAGGGGGTCGAAGCTGCATAATTCAAATTGGATTACTGCGTCCCGTAGGAGCAGAGGATCACCGTGTTTTACAATATATTTTGCTCTCAGCCAGCCGAGTATGTCAACGGAATCCCTGATTCCACCCAACCCGTTGGAAAGAACAAAGGCGTTGTGTTGTTATGCTCAATAATTTGGGCTATATAGTTGTAAATCTTTCAGTGTCCTTAAAATTACCTACTAAATACGCTGATGATTAGGTAGCATCCCAAATATTAAAGCAAAATATGTAAATTGTTTAATACAAAAAATTTTAAACAACACTATAAATATTTAATTGTTCATCATAATCGAGAATCATCGTGAGATGCGGTCTGGTGTGGTGTAGGTTTCAGAAACCAATTTTCTTTATCGTGCCAATGTTTTGATCTTTATTGCGATCACCTTCGGCCACTCACAACACGACAAGCAAGAACGGCGCAATTACACAGAAGACAAACACTTTGAGCCCTCAAGATGATCTCAATAAAGATCGAAACGTTGGCACGATAAAGAAAATGTTTTTCTGAAACCTACATCACACAAGACCGTATCTCACGATTTTTGAATGATTATCGATTAACGGTCACTATTCACATCACATTACATTGTTCATTCAGAGTGAGACCCTCTAAGGCCAATGGATACCAAAAAACGTGTAACGTGCTCATCTCTTGTTCTACAATTACTAGTTAAATAATTTTATTACTGCTTATTTAATAAGTACAGATGAAATTTGATATATAAATTGGACGTTAAATTAGTTAAAGAGTATCTTGGAGACATTCCCTCATAAAAAAGAGTTCTCAATTAGCAGACTGTAATGATTCATTTAACTCGTATCACCCGTAACTACAGATTACTCATGAGTTAGAAACTGGGTCTTCCGTTTTTGGACATTTTGTCTATTAGAAGGGATGATGGATCAATCATTACCAACTCGTACCAGAAACCAGCACTGCATGGATAGAATGTTGCATTTTGTACATCATCATATTTTTCAAATGAAACTAAATGTAACTATTAATCTCATTGACACAGTCCTAAAGTTAAGTGATGAATCTTTTCACAAGGATAATGAGAAAAAGACCGTCGTCATGCTAAAAAAGCAATGGTCCCCCCTCAACACTTATTAAGAAGTTGATTCCTGAAAGAAATGGGCTTATCAGCAACATTAATAGCAGGAATTTGGAGTGGATATTTTTTCCTTTTATTTATATTGGTGATGCTTCAAGTTAACTCGCTTGTAAATAATAAACTCAGTGATGTAAAGATGGGTTTTAAATTCAATAATGAAAATTTAAGGAAACATCTTTTTCTAAACTGAAGTATAAAGATATGCCGATTTTATATTCCATCCCATGAAAAAATGCCAATTATGTATTAAGTCAGACAAAACCGTACCTAGGTGAAAGGGGACACAGGTACGATTGTTCGGACGTTGTAGACGAAGAACTGCTTTGTCACACCATCACCATGACACAGGCCAACATATAAATTTTGATGAAGTGATGGTTGTTGACATGGAAAAACATGGGAGGAGACTTATAAAGGAAACGCTTAATATTAAAGGGGACATTGAATTTAAGAAGCTATATAATCATATCGTCATGTCAATCGTTTGCTTTAGCATCAGGTCACTCTTATAATTTTAGTTTTGTAAATAACTTTATAAAGGTTTTAATTATTAATTCATTTATGTTTGGTGTAATTTACCAAATTATATCTTCCAATTAACATAGGAAGCTCCCAAACTGAATAAGACTTAAAAATTTTACTAACTAATCGAACTTGAAATTAAACGGAAAAAATATAACGAGACCACGGAACTTGGCAGGCTATGGATCTTAGCCTTTCGGGCAGTAACAATAGCAAGAAGGTTCAAATATTAATTATGCCGAAAATTCATAAAAGTAAATCTTTGACTAGAGGACAATTAAATGTATGTAGTGGACTGTGAATTATTCATTTAATAACAAAAAAGGGAGAGTTGTAGGCGTTGAAGAAAGGTTAAATAATCAAAGGAAATAAGGTAACTCACCGTTTGACGATTATACTCAATCAGCGAATCCTTCATGTTGCGGGAAGCACTCGCGTACTTGTCGGCATACCGGAGGGCGAACCGAGTAAACAGGAAAAACCGAAAAGTGGAAAACAGAAATAAAAGTCGGAAAATAACACACGCGACGCATGGCGAACACGGTTTCACTAGCCGGGGCGGCCAGGCGGGTTTACCAACTTAACAACAACAGGTGAACGGGCGAGCGGGTGAATCTTTTTCTTCGTGTAGGGGACCCCGAAATTAACAGCGCGACCGAACAACCATAAAAGTGAAAATTCAATTCCTCAAAAAGTATGCAGAACCGTACAGATATTCTATCAAAGTTTATAATCATTTATATAAAAATATAAGATTCACATTAGAAAAATAAAATTTCTAGAGTAAAACTACCCACATCTATTGGTTCAAAAATATATTGTTAAAACAAATATGTTAAATAATTTATAATATAAGCGATATACCTTTTCATAAATGTGTTTAAAAAAATAAGTGAATTTGAAATATGTTTCCTGCTATCCTCCAGTAGGCATTTAATGGTTATTGCGCAATAGACGATATACATTTATTGTGCATACATTTTAAGCAGGTGAAATTACCTGTATTCTTGAGGAACAATAAAAACCTTGGTAAGTACACCGTATATAAAGTATTGTTTTAAATATATATATAAAGATTTAGAAGAAATGATATACGTTTGAAAAAAATTTGTTCAATTTTTTTTAATTAAAGCAAAAATTAAATTCAATACAAATTACCATCACAACCAGAAAATAATGACAATGAGATTAAATATATAAACAGTTACAAAAACAAAACCCGTCTGGGAGAAAAATAGGTCAAAAATGTTTAAAATACCTCAATACGAATTATCATTACAGTCATTCAATTCCCACCCAAACCATCACTGAGCTACGCTAAAAAGGCTGTTTCTGAGAAAAATTACAGTTTCATATCTTTCATTTCGATTTTCCACACTCTTTCAAGCCCATCTGGAGGCCGTAGACCAAATTTACTCTTATCTGTAAAAGGTACAGCACACCAATCGTTCTTACTCTTACAGGGCGAAAAGCCTTCAGTCCATACTGATTCAATCTTCTTGGAGCAGTGAGTTCAGAAATTTGGACACCTCGAACTTACCGGAGTTGAACGTAAGGTGCCGGTTTAGCAAATTTCTCAAAATCGAAAAACGGTGTGGTTTTGTTACCCTAGGGTGGTGGTGGTGGATGGTGGATGGATGGACCCTAGGGTAGTCAGAAAATGTTTTCTTCCAATTTCTCTAAAACGTCTAACGGCGTCTCGCATGGTTTCGTCGGGAACTCCTACGGCAATAGCCGCATACCTGATGGAACGTCCATCATCAATAAGTCCCACATCACGCGCAACGTTCTTACCATTAAGTGGTATTTGCAAGTATAAAAATTAAAATTAAGAAACCAAAAATGAAAACTATACAGTTTGTTTATTAATCCAAATGAAACTGAATTAACATTTTAAGTCCCGTAAAAAGTTAACATTGAAAAATCATTTATTCTTGTTTTGGATTTGGGATTAAGTGTGTTTACCCCTAATTGATGTTCCTAATTTAAACAGCATAAACATATATTTATTGATAAAAACAATGAGACTAATTAAGGGCAGAATTTTCTTTTATCGACAAAATGAAAAAAACAAGTGGGTGAACTGTTTTGACTCTCAGTTTATAACGGAGCCGAGACAAAACGTCAATTCGTGGGAAGGAGCATTTCGGACAGTAAGCGGGGCTCGAACAATACCAACTAGGTTCAAATTTTAATTAAACCGACAATAAATAAAACTAAATCTTTGACCGGGAGGACGATTAATATTAAATTGAAGTGTAAATAAAAAATTAAAAAGAAACGAAAGAATTATAAGCGGTGATAAAAAGAGGTTAAAGTATCAAAGGATACTCACCGTTCAGCGATTCCGCACAAAACAGATTCTTCTATGTTTCGAGTTCCAGGGCGGCACTCGCGTAGTTTACGGCATATCAGAGGGTAAACAGGAATAAGCGAAAAGTGGAAAACTGAAAGATAAGTCGCAAAATTACAATCGCGGCGCATGTCGAAAACTGTTCGGCCAGCCGGGGAGGCCATGCGGGTTTACCAACTTAACAACAGCAGGTGAACGGTCGAGCGGGTAAATCTTTTTTCTTCGAGAAGGGGCCCCTGAAATTAACAGCGCGACCGATTGAAGGGAAACAACAGACTCTCGAAGAAAAGTTGGTCAAAATGTTTTTAATTCAATCAAACAGAAAAATCAATACGAATTACCGTCCCAATCAAAAAATAATTGCAACGCGATTAAATATATAAACCCAAGACTTTTGGTTTTGAATCCCGCTCGTGGCACTGACTTTTTTATATCAACTTAAAACTTTAATTACCTGTATGATATTAATTAATCACAAAAAATAGCTAAAAGTAGTTAAAAAATAACCTTGGAATAATGTAGCCTTTTAACATTTTGAAACATTGGACTATTTATTTGAACTGTCTTTGTTTTCTCCAGCTTAGTTCACCGAGTAGTTTTATATATGATAAACACAAATATTTTTTAATTAGTATTGTTCTTTTATATTTTGAATTCTAGACTCTTGGATGAAAATTGTCCGTTAGCTGCTTAGTTATTGAGTGGCGAACGCGATTTGATTGCGGCTTTAACTATTACTTGACTTGTAATTGCAACGTTTCTCTTGGGCGAGGGTGCATACACGATATTGTTGTCCGTCCTAATTGAAATTGCTAACAGTATTTCCGAGAAATCACATTGTTACCATTTTCTTTCTTGTGAAATAATGCTAAAATTTCAAATTCCAAACTTCTGTAAAATAATAAAATATGTTTGACGTATACGGACTGTCTGCCAAAATGTCAAACCATTATGAGATCATTTTACAATATTTTTTTTTACATATCATTCTGCGAGAATCTCTGGTCTTAGGGAAATAGAAAAAGGCTCAGAATCACAAAATAAACTATTTTATTTTACTTAAGTTCACTATTTTTTGTGATTTAATAATTATTATTTATTAATATCATACAATAATTAAGGTTTTAAGTTGAGATAAAAAAAAGTCAGTGCCACGAGCGGGATTCGAAGGCGAAAGTCGTGGGTTTATATATTTAATCGCATTGCAATTATTTTCTGATTGTGATGGCAATTTGTACTGATTTTACTGTTTGATTGAATTAAAAACATTTTGAACAACTTTTCTTCAAGAGTCTATTGTTTCTCTTAAATCGGTCGGGCTGTTAATTTCGGGGGCCCCTTCCCGAAGAAAAAAGATTCACCCGCTCGACCGTTCACCTGTTGTTGTTAAGTTGGTAAACCCGCCTGGCCTCCCCGGCTAGTGAAACCGTTCGTCGCGCGTGTAATTTGCCGACTTTTCTTTTTGTTTTCCACTTTTCGGTTTTTCCTGTTTACTCGGTTTACTCTCTGATATGCCGTAAACTACGCGAGTGCCGCCCTGGAACCCGAAACATAGAGGAATCTGTTTTGTGCGGAATCGCCGAACGGTGAGTAATCTCTCTTCCTCTGATACTTTAACCTTTTTTTTTATCACCGCTTATAATTCTTTCGTTTCTTTTTAATTTTTTATTTACACTGCAATTTAATATTTCATCGTCCTTCGGTCAAGGATTTAGTATTATTTATTGTCGGTTTAATTAAAATTTAAACCTAGTTGGTACTGTTGGAGTCTCGCGTGCTGTCCGAAACAAGGCTACAACCCACGATTTGTCATTTTGTTTCGGCTCGTTATACACTGACTGTCAAAAAAATCCACCCACTTGATTTTTTCATTTTCTCGATAAAAGAAAATTCTGCCCCTAATTTGTCTCGTTTTTATCAATAAATATTTGTTTATGCTATATATATTATGCTAAATACAGTAAAAAAACATCCGAGCAATAAACTAATAATTATTTATTATCACATGAATTCGTGTAGGGAGGGCAAATGGAATAATTCATATATCTATGTAGCTGTCTCGTTTTGATTTGTGAATTAATTTCAATTTAATGCATGACCAAAATTTGCGTAGATTTCAAGAGTGAACATTTTATTAAATATACTGAGGCTCGTAAGTAGTAAATATTTGATTTATTATATTTTTAGTTTTACTCGTTTAGTTTTTACATATGCATGATGTCCGTTTTAGAAGGTCCGGTTTAATTTTTCGTAACACAAAATACGTGTTTAATAATTTTTGCCCTAGTTTCAAATTTTTACTTTTTTTTAGAAAAATTATACAAGGCACCATAAGCCCAGCTGAATTTCAAAATTTCAAATATGACCCTATACATCCTGAAACATGGTTTAAAAGGACTTTTTACGCTGAAAACACTAATCCAGTGGACTTTCAAATTGGTCAAAAAATGATAAAATTGTGGCAAAATGTTTCAAAAACCCATTTCGTTTTTAATTCCAATAATTTGCTTCTTCAATAAAGTTAACTCAGTTACATTTAGTGGTATATTGACCAAATTACCTCTTTCAATTAATTACTCCTTTTATGTAAGGTTTTGGTTGAAATGAAAAAGCCACGAGTGAGATTAGAACTCACAATCTTCGGCTCAATACACCGCTATTACAAACACTGACGTTAACATAGCTCATTTCGCTAGTGCAGTGCCGAAGGCAATGGCGCTGACGTTTTCATTAATTAGTTGAACTAAATTTGACATTGATTGCTTTTATTGCTTAAATTATGTCATTGTTTGCCAAACTTGCATTATAAGGGCGAATCCGAATGCGTGGAAGTAAGTAAATTTTATAATAGTACCTATTCGTTCCATCCAGTATTCCATTCAAAATGAACTGAAGAACACGTTTTTCTTCCTAACCATCCCTAACCATGTACGAGTTATGTGCAACTGCTTTATTGATATCGGTCGTATTGCTCATCGTGCAATCAAGCTGTACTCCCAGAAATTTCCTGATCGCTGCAGAGTATACCACAAAACATTTATTCGTGTTGCTTCTAATATGAAGAGATACGGATCAGTTGCTGATCCATCGTCAAAACAGCGTCAACTCCATTTCAATGAGGAGCTGAATATTTAACTGTATGTTCGCAAATATCTCAATTCCTCCCTCCCAAATGCTGGAAGGGCTTTTAGTTTTTACAAAATAAAATTAGAGATGAACTCCACACTTACCATTTAAAGCCGTACAGCCTTTATCTTAACCAGGGGCTTCTGACTCTAATTGTGATATTGCGTATCTAGCCGGAGGTCGTTGGTTCGAATCCCTCTCGTGACATTAGCTTTTTTTCATCTCAACTAAAATCCGTAATTAATTGTCATACATTAAAATATTCAGCTACTGCCGAAATTGAGCTGACGGTGTCTTGGTGATGGATCAGCAACTGATCCGTATCTACTCATATTAAGAGCAACACGAATAAATGTTTTGTGGTTTACTCTGGAGCGATCAGGAAATTTCTGAGAGTACAGCTCGATTGCACGACGTATATCAATAAAGTAGTTGTACATAACTCGCTGTTGATCGGAAAAATGTGTTCTTCTGTTCAATTTGAATGGAATACTGAATGTAACGAATTGGTAATATTGTAAAATTTATTTATTTCCGTGAATTAGGATTCGCTCTTATAATGCGAGTTTGACAAACAATGACATAATTTAAGCAATAAAAGCAATCAATATCAAGTTTAGTTCAATTAATTACTCTTTTTATGTAAGGATTTGGTTGAAATGAAAACATCAGCGCCACGGCCTTCGGCTAAATTTTCCGCCGCTGTACGACGTGATGTTGAGGTCGGTGGTTGGAGTAGCGGTGTATTGAGCCGAAGATCGTGGGTTCGATTCCCTCTCGTGGATTTTTCATTTCAACCAAACCTTACATAAAAGGAATAATTAATAAAAAGAAGTAATTTGGTCAATATACCACTAAATGTAACTTTCTTGAAGAGGCAAATTATTCGAATTAAAAAAGAAACAAACGAAGTGGGTTTTTGAAACTTTTTGCCATAAGTTCATCATTTTTTGACCAATTTGAAAGCCTATTGCATTATTGTTTTCAGCGTAAAAAGTCCTTTTAAGCCATGTTTCAGGATGTTTAGGGTCTTATTTGAAATTTTGAGGTTGAACTGAGCCTATGGTGCCTTGTATAATTTTTCTCAAAAAAAGTAAAAGTTTGAAACTAGGCCAAAAATTATTAAACACGTATTTTGTGTTAAGAAAAATTAAACTGGACCTTCTAAAACGGACATCATGCATATGTAAAACATAGACGAGTAAAATTAAAAATATAATAAATCAAATATTTACTACTTACGATCCTCAATCGATACTTAATAAAATGTTCACTTTTGAAATTTAAGCAAATTTTGATGCATTACATTGAAATTAATTCACAAACCAGCTACATCTATATAATGAATTATTCCATCTCCCCTCCCTATATTAATTCATCTAGTAATAAACAACTATTAGTTTATTACTTGGATATTTTTTTAAATTGTATTTAATTCTTCCTACAGTTAAACTAAGTCTCGACTATTTCGGATACGAATGCCCGCAGGTACCACTGTAGAGACGGTGGAAAGGATTACACAAAAAGGGATCTCTCCCTTAGGGCTACGGTAATTCTGCTATCTGAGAACTACAATCGTGTCAGACAGTTCGAAATCTTTGGGTGACAAATCTGCAAATTAACGTACGATTGCGATTTGCATAAGAGTTAAGGAATTGTTTACACTGATACGTGTTACTAGTAACAATAAAATAAAATGCATCATTGTTCAGAAATATGAAAGATTTTTTTGACTTTGTACACTATTTGCAGTTTTATAAAATGTAATTCACTACTTTTCCTGGTCCACTTAACCAATTAGTATCTTTCAATTAATTAAGGTTTTTAATTGAGATAAAATTCAAAGTGGGGTTAAGAGGAGATGTTAGTGTCCGAGTGGATCGAGCAGAGCAGCGGCGTTACTAGCCGAAGATCGTGGAATGCCGCTCGGGACACTGACTTTTTACCTCAACTAAAAGCCTTAATTAATAATGAATAATAGATAAAATAAAGCAATGATTTGAATTAGGTATTATACTTATTATACTAGTGTCTTAATGTGATAGACAGTTGACATAAATCAAAACTGACCACAAAAAAATAATTTTTTTAAATCAATATTTCTAATTTTCACGTGAAAAATCTTATAAAAATCTACATAAATTGAAATAACTGCTCAAAAAATCAAATCTAAAAACTTTCATGTTCTGTCCAATCGGTAAATTGAAAGGATTGAGATCTCTATTTTCACAAATAATCTTAATGAATAATTAATTTGAATCGAACTTATTTAAACGGAAAAAACTTCCTTCTGCTTAGTCAGCCCTAACCAAGGATCACTCCAAAGACTGAAAATTTGAAGTTAATCGCGGATTTAATTTTAGGATCGATTGGCTTTCTATTATAACAAATCGCAGGGCACAATTTAATTTTCATTTGCAAAAATGATTTTTACGATAAAAACAAAAAAAACAGACAAAATGCCTAGGTGAAACAAGGTATTTAACAAAGGCTTGGATAATACGAAATCCGATAACAATAAAAAATAATCAACCTCCCACGGGTCCTCTTTGCTTTTAAACAATATTTATTAATTATTTAAAGGGTAGAGTGTTGTGAGGGTTAACGTGAAAATAACTAGATAGGAGGCAGCATCCTGGAAAAAAACCAGAGCTCTGGAAAGAGGAGGGCGGCTAGCCATAATAACAGAGATAACAGTGTCACCCTTTCGAAAGCCCGGCCCCTCAACCCTCCTTTGAATAAGCATGTTAACAGCCGGTGGTTATTTTGTTTCAATGTTGTTTAAATGCCTTGCGGCCGAATTGGATTTCACTAAATTGACCGGGTGGATTTTTTGTAATAGAAAAAATTCCAGTTCATTCAGATTCGTGGTTGGTAATTTGCGTCCATATACATCTCATGTATTAATATTAAAGATTTATAGCATTTCAGACTTTACGTTCTATCGAAAAAATAGTTGGGAAATGAAATATTATTTTATATTTAGTATCCTGGGCTTATTTGTCCACGTGTTTCTGATTTTTTGTGATCTACGCTCATAGATTTCTTTGAGACTCTTGTTCTGTATCAAAACTCGTGCTCACGTTTTTTCGACTTAACAATTTTGTAGCTAACCAAATTACTTTTTAACCTTGACGATGTAATGATGAGGTTAGAACAGTTTTCGGGCAAATTGGTTGGAGAAGAGTTCTATGTAAGTACTCTAGAAACGATTACTTTAATTATGAAGTGTAATTACGAGTTGAAGCAATAAATCCCATTTAAGCCCGTTTGAAAGGCAAGATACATGGAGGGTGTGAGGAAACTTAGAAATAAAGTAGCGGGAGCGTTGGGCCCGGTTAAAAATGCATTCGCGACTCGTCTTTGTCTAAGCCCAGAGGCGGCTCCTTGCATGAATAATTAATGGCCACTAATTCCGTGATGCAGTCCCGACCCTAAGTAACATCCAGCCTCCCCATGTATTCTTAACTCTGTTCAGTAGGAAATGACTGGAAGGCCAGAAACAGGAGAAATTGTTAAACTTTAAACCGGCTCGCCCTTACATCCCTTTGCCGCTGCCCCAACGCTGACCCTCCTCCCCGACACAAATTGAAACTGAGTTTTCACTTAAGGATATATAAATCTAAAACTTGATACCAGTTCGGGATAGGGCCGAACTTGGAGGTCTCCATTCGAGAACAATGAATAGGGAAGACAACCGTGTACAATACGACTCTCTGCAAAGGCATAGCACCCTTCCCATTGTTTCACATTGTCTCCTATCTTAAACTTTGTTTAGACATCTAATAAATTACTGGAACCGAAGCACGATAATAGTATCAGATCGGCCAGTTATCGGTATTTTCAAATCTGCAAGATATTTTGCCTAAACGGGCTTACTGGTACGAAATCTTATAGGATGAACATAGAAACGTCTATTGTTTACATATGTATATTTATTGTTTATATACAAATATTGGTACAAATCGCAATTTGGACGACTACTCGAAAATTGGTACATATGTTATTCAGATGATGAGCTGAAAGCACTGGCCCGGCGAATCGGCGTCCATATATGGACGCGATTGCCCTGGACGCCGGTTTAAATGTAAAATTTCTTCGATGGAAGTCGATTTGATAGGAAGATGTGTATGTACATGTGTATATAAGCACACATCGTTGTGAGTTTTTCTTTCCTGGGGGTTTTCGATATATAGTCATTTCAGCCCCCAACTAAGTCTATAATCTATTTATACTTTCAAATACTACTATAAACTAATCTACATTGGGATCGATGAAGTACGGACCCCGTGTTCGGCCCCGAACCCACACTCATACGCTCTCAACGTTCGAGGGGCGATGATGTCGTTATATTTCACTCTCAACCCTCGCCACTCACGCTAATAAATGCATGCATTCAGACAAAACATTTAGACACACAACACATAAACCATATTACATACAACAAAAAATCCAATTTCCCCTATAACGCGGAACAGGGGACCCTGTATTATATAATTTGATATAATTTGATTTGTATATATTTTTTTATATTAATCAAAGTGCTTTTGCGTATCTTTGCTGGAAATTAGTACATTCTTCACTAAAATTCCGGTCAAGATCGTGGACTGTATCACGATGTAGTGCTCTTATTTGTCTTTTGAGGTTATCCCATAAATGTTCGATGGGGTTCAGGTCTAGAGAAAGGGCTGGCCAGGCTATATTTTGATGTTTTACGGTTGAATGTAGGTTTATATCCTGCGAGCGACACGTGGATGGGCATTATCGAGCAATAGAATACGCTTGTCGCTGATTTCAAATATGCAACTCACTATCCAAAAATTCATCCAGATAGAGAGTGGACGTCAAAGAAATTTACGAAGAACTGCCAACTATGTTCGTTTCTCCATTGAAATTCCATCACTGAGGTTCATTCAAAAGGTTGGCTCTGGGGAAAATGACAGTATTCGTGCCTTTCATTTCGATTTTTCCACGCCCATCTGGAGTTGGTAGCGCAAGTCTACATTCATCTCTAAATATTACAGCAGACCAATCGTCCAAAAACCAATGGCTGGGAGCTCTCAGTCCTTAAAATTAAAATGTGCTGTGGTAAACGTAAACGATTCAAATTGTTTACTCACATATTTATTGTCATTGTGTGATCTGCTCATATTTTTTAAATGTATAATAATTGCAACATCTGTTCACATTATTTCTAAAAATTTCAAGACGATATAATTTTTTATGAACTTTTAAAACTTCATTTTACATCGATTTTAAATAATTAAGAGATTGCTTAAACATTTATTCTTATTTTATTCTCTGTTTCGTACAAGTTTGGTTTTACACCGGGCCAGTAATGATTTGATACGAGCGTAACAGGTGATAACTGAAAAGGAACCTTGATTGAAGAGATAACCATTACGAAGCGAGGGCAAACTAGAAACAAAAACTTTAATCCTGAAAGTAAGTTGTGAATATCTTGGATGAAGGGTCGTCGTGGGACGGATCGAGCGGAGTGTTAGACTCTTCCTTCAATCAGTGCTGCAATTATCGAGTTGTCGCTCGATATCGGGAGGTCATTACAAATGCAAATTGAGGTTTGTCGAATGGTGTCAGCCGGTGGCAGAGGGAAATTAGAAATGGCTGGGAAAGAGTGTGTTAACGAGTTCCCGGCCCGACGGGTGAAAAGGGCCTCTGAGCGGCCATAACTCAAACAAAACCGGACACCGGGATATCTAATTAAATAAAATTAGTAGGCAAACCGAGACTTTGTGATTTGCACGGGGGTAGTGTGTGCAGAAAGGAATTTGAACTCGCCACGCATCATATCAAACGTTTATTTTGAGACGCAGGAACAATTACAAGTCATGCAAATTACCATTGATTTTACATATACTAGTACCGACGAACAAATATTTTTCTTTCTACTACCAATTTTTTGGTTTTTATGAATTACAAATTAATCTTTTGCCTAGTGCAATTTATATTACTGTGTGACGTATTTCATAATTTCTTACAAAAACATGAATTGAAAGTGGTTTTTTACCATGTGATCTGAGTGGCGATAAACTTTTAATTTTATCGTATCGGTGATTTTTTCTGGATATACTCACTGGATTGGTCTGTCAGACATTTATTTACATTACTCCATCTTTAGTGCTTGGGTTGTGTCTGTACCTCGCCCTGCTTATATCCCTGCCCACTATAAAGATAATGAATTACCAAACCCCGTCTGGCAAACCGTAGTGATCTGACGTCACTAATTAGCAGGTTCAAATGCAGATTTCATGAAACAAAATTTGATTTAAATTGTGACGATTTTGATTAGACAGTAACGTACCTGTAATTTTATCGTTTTGGATCAATTTTTTATATCCTAGTTGGATTTGCTTGTCAGACGCCTGTGGACATTCACCCAACTTTAGTGTTGGGGTTGTGTCTGTGTCTCGCTCTTCTTATAACCCTGTCCACTATTGAAGATGGTTAGTTGCTGAACCGTGTTAAGCAGACCAGAACGATCTGTTAGGATTAAATTGCAGATTCAATTCTACTGCAGAACTCAAATATTAAAAAATGTGTTATTTTGAAGGGGTGTTTTTGCGTAGGCTTTAGGGTAACGTACACATTTTCAATCATTTTTGTATTCATATCTTTGCTGGATTATTTATAAAACGAGTTTTGACATTATTTTATCTTTACTGATGGGTTTGTGTCTGGTTCTCGCCCTGCTTATACCCTGACTTTTAATGAAGATGGGAATGACCGTAGTTGTCGGATGGTCGGTTGGCGTTTAACTTGTATTTATAATGGGCTGATCTGTAAAACGCGTTTCGGCTCCTTCCCATCTTCAGTGATGGTTATGTTTCCCTTTTTATCAGATCATTACAGTTCATAAAGCCGTACACACATTTGTCTATTTTCAATATAACCTTTTCATGGCATAAATCCTGATCAACCGCAGATCGGTATAAAACCTGATAGTTACCTATTTTTGTTATTTCGGTAAGTCAGACGAATTTCGTTGTCTCACTTATAAGCTGGACCAACTATTAATTGTAAATGAACTCTTGTATTTCGTTGTTTCCAATTGCCATGGCTTCCTTGATGTTTGTTCTGTGAGACTTTGACATTTCCTCAATTGGCGTTGGTCCTCAACCTGCTTATTAACCCAAACAGATGCTGATTATCTTAGATGCTTAGGTGCCGATTATCTTTTTGGCAATTTGGCCCATCAGATAAACTTTTGTTCTTCCTAAGTTAGAGTAGTTTCTCGACTTATTTTGTCTCTGAGCAACTGAAGATAGGTAAAAAACAGCCTGCAGTTTAGCTGTATACGTTACTTCTTGTACACTTGCTGGTCTGCCAGAGTTTTATTTGCATTTCGTAGGTTAGACTCGATCCTCACCCTGCTTATAAGCCCGAACCATTCATTGTAAACTTAAATTTTCTATTTGATAGATCATTGATTTATAAACTGTCACGATTTTTGGCATTTCTTACGTTGGAGTCGTTTCTCGCCCATCTTATGGCTCCGACGAGCCACAGATTTGTAATAAAATAACAACAGTTTAATAGATTCAGAATTTTGGCGTTTCGTAAGTTATAGAAGATACTCACCCTGTTCTTATACGAGACTTACCTTCGATTTATAACTATTTTTTACGAACTTCGACATTGTTTTCTATATCAGAATCTTGTCCTACTTTTAATAATCCATACGACTGATCATTTTGATCCACTCAGCTTATACAATAATTAAAATAAACTAGGAAAATGTTTGCATTTCATTTTTAGTTACTGACGTTTATAAAATTATTTTTAAAAAATTGAAATGTCAAATTAATAAATGATGGTTAGCCTTATTAAGTAATAAAATAATCATTTTTAAAATAAAATATTAAATAAAATTGATGGGCGTTATACATTTATAAATTATTATTTTAACGAACCTAACCCTGAGGAGTGTCGTTATTTGTTGTGTCCTGCATACAATTTAGCTAAAAATAAAATTTTAATACATGATTTGAAAAAATTAAACTGTTAATATATGCGAAAATGTATGTAATAACCAAGGTAAAACGGAGTTCTTGAATAATTTATATGAATTATTAATAGGGCGTTGATTACGTTTTTAATTGCATAAAATTTTTATGAAGAGTTAAAATTGATTCATTCTATTATTTGTACAAGGTTTAAATATGCCTGACTTATTTATTTATTTCTTGTTAGTACTATTGATTCAGGGAAATGTTTATTAGATCAACCACCTGGTAAATGGTTTCCCTGGGCGTAATGAATGATTTAACTTCTGTCCCGTATATTTATTTCATTAAGTGTCTTCTCGCCTCACGGATAAATGGGTTGGAAAGAACCCTACAGACGTCTCTCCACACTGTAAATATTCATGAAAGACACGGCACTTCTGTAATTTTATTACGGGTTTTACAACTCGCCCCATTCTGTCTTTTTTTGCGTACTTTTTCCTCCCTCTTAAGTACAAAATCCCCGATTGTTTCACAGGCATTCCTTACCTCGTGAAGTTGAGAGAAAATGGCGTTTATAATCAATTTGGGGATTTTCCTCTCTTTCCCATTCACGGATTGTTATATTCCCATTCATTGCCATTTTCGCAACTGGGTTCAACTCAATATTAAATGTGCGGTGATGAATGACCTTTAATCTATAATTATTTAGAAATCGTGAGATGCGGCCTGGTGTGATGTAGGTTTGAGAAAAACATTTCCTTTGTCGTGCCAACTTTTCGATCTTTATTGAGATCATCTTCAGGGCTCAAAGTGTCTTCTGCGTAATTGTGCCCATGGTGTGGCATTCTCAACACGACACGCAAGAATGGCGCAATTAACAAAATACAAACACTTTGAGCCCTGAAGATGATCTCAATAAAGATCGAAACGTTGGCACCGTAGAGATGCTTTTCTAAAACTTACCTCACACCAGACCTTTATTATATTACATGCTAATATATATTTAAATATTAGCGAGAAATATACTTTTTCAAATTTATCGGTCTCCCTTATGATTAATTACCTTTTTTCAAAAAAAACATTGCACCCATCAAATTGGGAGTTTGTTTTATTAAAAAAATGAGAACAGTAAATGTTTGAACAAATAATAATATTTTTGTACTGTAATGACCCATGTAGTCAAAATACAGCCAAAGTGAAGAAAATATGTGGTGCTCTTGTATAAGTTATTTTTAATTTTCATTCCTACTTAATGCGAAATTTAAAATTGATAATTAGTCAGAAATCGTGAGATCCGGTCTGGTATGATGTAGGTTTGAGAAAAACGTTTTCTTTGTGAGCCAGCGTTTCCATCTTTATTGAGATCATCTTGAGGGCTCAAAGTGTTTGTATTTTGTTTAATTGCGCCATTCTTGCATGTCGTGTTGAGAGTTCCACATCATAGGCACAATTAAACACAAGACAGACAGTTTCAACCCTGAAGACGATTGTTTTCTATTTTTCTCTATTTTTGCAATAAATTAGATAACTTTTATTTTATACACTACTATTCAATGAATAGGTGTTCACTTGGAAATCTAAAAAAATAAATAAATGAAGTTACACCACAAAACATGTATCATGGGAAAAATCAAGGTTGTACATAAATAAATAATCTTCATATTAGTGATTTAAAATAAAATAGATTTTGATTTTTTTGTGAACAAATTTTTGCACTTTACCTAGAAAATTCTTGTTTTTGCACTATCACTTGGAAAGTTAACATATTTGCAGGTGTTGTAGTGACCGTTAGTGAATGATTCTTTGGAGAACGAGTTAACAAGTTTTTTTGTCAATCCCAGGTCCTGAAGATGATTTCATTAAAGATCGAAACATTAGAAGGATAAAGAAAACGTTCTTCTAAAACATATGGCACACCATACCGCACCTAACGATCTCCAAATAATCATTTTTTAAAATTTTGAGCTGCATTCATATTTTACATTGCGCAATTTTGAGTAGTAGTAGGACTGACAATCTAAAAGAACTCAACAAATCAATTAGAGTCAAGATTTATTGTTTCCATTTGTTTTATTTGATATAATTTATACAGTATTTTTTAGTTTAGAATAGTTTTCAGTCAATGAAAATTATATAACAATCTATGACCAAATGCGCAGTTAAATAGATTAAGTCGATTTGCAAAAAGAAAAACGCCGAACCTATAGTGAGAAGTTCACCGTTGAAACTTTGATTTTACCCGGCTACACGGAGTTGACCGTACATTATCCCTGCTTCAACTTCGTGGCCGGATTCTAACTTAATTTCCCTACCAGTTTCCAACTTCGCCGAACCCTTTGAACGCGCACTTCAAAATCCGTTACGTCTCATACTATTAAGCGATAAACTTGCGCGTCGCCTTGTAAAAGAAGTCTAAAGGTAACCTAACCCGCGGGGCGGCGGTAATGACGCACATGAACCGTGATAACACCGTGACCCAGTTATCAAACTTCTGACCTTAAAACAGAATACCTCGTAAGTTTACACGGTCCTTAAAGTAAAGATAAATACATTTTCAACCTTTGAGTTGTTATTAAGCCGTTTTTCAGAGCCTTTGGTTTCAAAAAAATATAAGCAGTGATAACCTCAATCAAGTATAAGCAATAACTGACAAAATTGGATATTTTAATGATTAGTTTAGAGATTCGTGTGAAATTGATACTTTTTTAAATTTTATTTGTAGCCTATACAAATTTGTACAACAAATGTGATTACAGTACTTGCTTTTCACTCCGCACAACAATAACAACAAACGGAAGACAAATGCCATGAGAAACCAATCAATGCTGGCATTTAGTGTGACGGATTAAGGCACAAGGAGGTCTCGATAGAATTGTTGACTAAGGCGACGATCAAGGTTCGGGGATGAGAATGTATGAGAGGGCTCTTAGGATAAGGATGGATCGGGAGTTCCTTGGGAAATTTTAGAACCGCAGAACCCCACAGTTCCACTCCGACCTAAGTGGTCGAACATAAATTTTTAAGGTTGGCTTAGCGATGACGACTAATGCGAATTTCGGCCCTAGAAGACGTCGTAGTTTTCCAAGATTAAGTTGTATCTTAAGTCCTTTTTGGGGATTGTACGACAGTTGCTGTTTAGCTATAGTTCCTAAGTAAATGATAGGATTGTGTTTGAGAGTCGTTGGATTGGTGCTGAATAGGTACAAGGTCTGCCTGAACGCGAGAGTAGAGTCAGACTCATTAAATGACGGAGAGAAAGGAAAGATTCTCATTTCAATGTGAACGTACACTGCGTACATATATTTTCACTACCTTGTCATCCACGTTTTGCTCCAGCCTTCGATCAGATCAAGGTGTTATTGCTTGTTGAAGATAACGTGTATAAATTCGACTTAAAGGACAAATTTACGGTACTGTAGCAGAAGATAATGGAGAACAAGTTGGCAATTTAAATTGTTTCTGAAAAGATGGAAATAACTGTAAAAAGGATTTGGCCAAGGTTTTGATTAATTTTGTAATATAAATGAACTTGAATCTCATCAGTTGTTATTACAGTTCTCTAGCTGTGATAAAGAGAATAATTTTCTTGTAAGGTCGACGAAGGAGTTGAGTATTTTCTTTCCACTTGCCTCTCTGTCGGACATTCGGTGCATAGAGGCAACAAAAAGATATGTTGGCCATAAAGGAACCCAACATGAATTTTAAGGCCCAGAACCCTACTGTGGCCTAGCAGCCTGCAACAAAATAAGATACATCTTAAAACGTATCCTTAATGAGTCCTAAACATGATGGAACAATACCACAGGTATGAGGCGCGCAAATAAATTCATAAAAGGACCATCTAAAAAACTTATAGAAGAATTACTGGAAGACAACCGCAAACGAACCAGGAATCTGGTTGGACTCCTGACAGGGCATGACGTTCTCGAGTACTCATCGTCAACAAGACAAGAGGATCTTTAGCGTTCACACCTGGCCTTTTCGGCCTTATCGGACTTTTGATTCTCAAGATGAGAGCTGACGCACTTCTGCACACGACGGAGCAGTGTTAGCGCCGCAGCATTGGTGTAGAAATGCCCCAGCTCCTAAGGGCTAAAGACAACCTCGCTTCCCGCTTGTCCACTCCGAATAGTCGGGCCCCCATTGTGCATCGTGTCGTATGCCACACGCAAAGGACTAAAAGGCCGAAATACATCAGCTTGCTCTCACGCGTACTCTAGATAGAAAAGGCGACTCTATCTCTCTGAGTGTAGGGGCTTCCCCAGCGTAGAAACTAGGGGATCCGCTCCGACCGTGGTTATTTTTCATACAGTGGAATTGCTAACCACCCCTTACATGGGGGGCCGCGGTAGCCGAGTGGTTAAGGCGTCAGACTCTCGGCTAGTAGACCCCGCCGTCGTGGGTTCGATCCCCACCGTCGCCTCTGGAATTTTTCTGACGCCTAAGGGGACCGGTGGCCGCAATTAAAAGAACCTCCTCCCAACCTCCTTCAAAAATGAGTTTCTTCGATGGAAGAACACTGGTACAACGGGGGCTCAAGTTCACTTTGTGTTGTGAGCCCTCCCCCAAAAATGGAGCCAGGGTATAGTACAATAAGCTGTACAGCTGCAGTGCTCAGTCCCTGGTATCCATCCATCCACATCCACCCCTTAGATGAGCACTGCCTACGGTCAAAGGTCTCTTGTCGAGCCAGCCTACACCTGCCATGCGCATTCGAGGGGAGCCATAGGCCTAGCCTAGGTGGTCCGATCCTTCGCTTCCCCAAGGGTACCACGCCGGTCATACGCACAACAATACTCGAGTCAGAGCAGCCGATTTATTACTCGCTCCCATTCGCGTACTCACGCATTCGAGAGACTATTCAGCGTAATCATCGCGTCCTCAACGCCTACACCCTGTCGTCCGATCAACGTCTCCCGTCAGGCCGACACGAGTACAGCTGTGCTTTAGAGAGGTTGCCACGCCATCTGGGCTGCACGATTGTGCCCGGATACCCCCCTTGCAACCAAAGGTTGAGAGGGGTCACAGGATAGAATGAAGGATATCCTCCCTGAAATATTTTCAATATATAATTATATTTTCTATAGTGGGCTTGATCTATTTTTATTTTGAATAAACTTAAGTCTTAATCTACTTTAAAAGTTAATTTATCATAAATTGTTTTTTTATAATGACGCCTGTTTATTCTGATCCTTCCAGCCGACCCCTTATTTCCAGTTGAAGTGTAATTTTGATGTTTGAATTTTTTATGTAAATAACTTGAGTAGACTTGATGGAACTTTTTGTTTTGATTTAAAATGTTTGTTTAATCACTAGTCTCATTTAATTCAACTTCATGACCCAAATCAAACTTCAGTGTTCTACCAGTTTCCAACTTCGCTATAACTTTACGGCACCCTTCAAAATCAGCAACGTGCTATTCGGTTAAACCGTAAATTCACACGTTTTTGGCTGGTTATTGATGGGCTAAAAGGTACAAACGAGAGTTTAAGTTACAAGAATCGTTGGAAAGCTCGCAGATGAAGATCAACAATTTTTCAGCTATATGAAATTTCACCGAGTTTCGAAAGATAGGATATTTGAATAGTGGACTGAACGGGCCAAAGCTATTCGGAATACCGACTTTCATCGCTCTTCCATCACAGGACGATTTCTATCACTCTCCCCAGATTAATTCATTGCCAGCTTTTTTGGCAAATACCGAAATGACCCGAGTCCTGAATATTTATAATTATTTCGGATGTCGCGGAATTGTCAATTATACAGCGTTTGAATATTCATTCGGATAGCTGGTATAAAAAGCGTTAAGAAAAGAGAACAGGGCGAATCATTATATAAACAACAGGGCCGGGCGGAGTCGGCTTTTAATACCGACTATAAATTGACCGGCAGATGGCTCAGACGTCTACAACGGCGCCGGAATTGAATTAAAATTCAAAATAATGTGAAAGCACGGGCTCATATATTGATACGCCCCCGCAACCTAATTTCTTTTAATGAAACCCTGGGCAAAGTTTTTTCCTGTTCGCCCCGCGGGAGGCGGCCCGTAAAAGGATTTCCACGGCCGATGGCTTTCTCTACAGCCTGGTCATTACGATTCTATCCGGGGTGAAATTTACTCCATTCTTTCTCGTTTGATCACGATTTGCACTTTTTCCCTTAAAACAACGGCACAAAAGTGTTCTAAATCCCAAAATTGCTTTCGACGATGAGCCTAGGAAATAGCTGGCTCAAATCCACCGGGGAATAACATTGTATAACTACACCGATGGACAAAGTTAACGCCCCACTCAATTTATTTACTTTAAAATTAAATCCATTATCATTCAACATTATTTACAAGTAATTAGAAGCTATAGTAAACATCATAAACAGGATTTCCTTTTTTTTTTACTTTCTTTGTTTACTTCTGCACTGATTAATCTTTTTAGCACAAAAAGTAGCGTTATGTCCATTATTCTACCCCTAATTACCGCATTAAATTAACTTCTTCCTTCGTTGATTTCATTTGAAATTATCTTACAATTAATTAAGGTTTTTAGTTGAAGTAAAAAAAGTCAATGGCACGAGCGGTATTCGAACGCACGATCTTCGGCTAGATACGCAGCTGCTCTACCACTTGAGCTATCGTAACCTCGATCAACTCGGACACCAACTTCTCATCTCAACTCCATCTTTCGAATTTTCCCTCTTTTTTTCCATTTTTTAAAATGTCACGTAATGTATTTGATTCTCGACGACAAACGAAATGGCCACGGAGAGCTTTAGTGAAGTTGTACTCCGTTTTACTCATTAAATCCATTATATTCCGTGGTCTGATTGACCAAATAACTTTATGCAATTAATTAATCTTTTTATATATAGTTGAAATGAAACTGATCAAGTGGGTAAAGCTGCGGCGTATTTATCCGAAGATCGAGGGTTCGAATCTCCCCTCGTGGCACCAACTTTTTCACTTCAACAACCTTACTTAAAAAGAGATATTAATTTAAAGAAATTAGTTGGTCATTCCGACTACGAATATAGATTATTATTTTTCTTAAGCTTTTTTTCAATGGCTCAGGCCAGGCCTTTGATTGAGTATGAGAGTGAGGGTTTTGTTAAAAGAAGGACATGTCCTGCAGCGAAGTCGCCAATACTCTGAGTGTAAATCACTTTACAATAGGAAGATTCCATTGGCTCTTCAGATCACAGGGCTTCACACTAAAAGACCAGAACATTGTATCTTCAGGCGGAAACACAGCATTACGGGAAATGAGATACGAAATCTGATAACACAAGTCCCAAATGTTTCTATTTCCTCCAGGACTGCGAGAAGAAGGCTTAATGAAAATAACCTCAGGGCCCATCATCGGTGTAGTGGCCTTTTCTTATCACAGCTCGAGAGAATGGCCAGGCCTAAATTGGACGTTGGAAGATGGGGGAGAACGCCCCATGTTAATGGTTCCAATGGTGGGTCACTGATGTTCTTGGGTGTTACTTCCTTGGACGCCCTCACTGTATTGGTTCTTAAAAGTTGTAACTTCACAAAGTTGGAAGACACAATGAAAGGTCATGTAGTGAGTGCCATTTTCTGTGATCATCCGTGATTCTTGTTAATGCAAGACAACTCCAGGCTCCATAGGAGACCTGAATGAGGTTGGATTGTGTGCTTGGTGAGGCCAACTCGAAGTCCAGATTTGAACCCAATCGCACATATTTGGGAGAGATTTAGCGTCGGGTGCAACGGCGAATCCCAGGTTCTCAGACCTTAGAAAGGATGGAAACAATTTTGCCATGATTTGTAGGAAAAAATTCAAACGTGATTCGTTTGTAGGTTGGCATTAAAGAGGATAAAAAATTTTTTGTTAACATTTTTATTTGTTTTTGAATTTTCTGTTTTTTTTTTTTTGTTTTTTTTAGTTTTTCACTCAATAACAGTTTTTTTGTTAGTAACGTTAATAAGCGTTTTCGTTTTAAAAGTTTTAATTTTGAAACAAACCTATTTCTGGTAAGCAAAATATGAATAATCCTAAATAAATTAAAATTCATGGGTGATGCGTTAATTTTGTACATAGTTGTATTTTATCACCAAACTAGAACAAAGGCGTTAATTTGGTCGGTAGTAACGGCAAGTTTATACAGATTAGATCTCGATATTTATCTCAGAAACGGAAACTACAGTCAGATACCTACTGGCGAGCCTAGGGTCTGCCCAGGATCTTGTATTCTGTAACTTTTTCTTCCAAGAAAGGCACCGCAAGGGATACACTCCTCGGTAAACTTTTACAATGTAAGCCTTTCTCTTACCTCTTCTTGACATTCACGTTGAGATAAGAGACCGCTAAACTTGAAGACTTTTGGGGGGCTTATTCCAGCAGAAAATTACATGTGCCGATGTAATTTATGTCTTTTTTATCTGCTTTTGTTCCAAACTCTCCCGACTTTAGCGTCACTTTAAAATTTGATAAGTACAATTGAAACTTTACTTAGTCAGAGGGAAAAAATAAATTGTTACATTACCATCTATCAATTTGGTGTTTTTTTAGATTATAAAATTGTCAGCGGTAGTAAGTCAATTGAAAAATTTAATATAATTTTTAGCCCAATCATAGAAGCTTTTAAAAAGTTCATTGAGATAATTTATTTTTAATAAAAGATAATAATTTACGATTAGCATGTATAGTTTCATCGATCACTTTAATTATCACAAGGAAGATAATTTTTATCTTTGCCAACGGAGCCAGCGACCGAATTAATGTTAAACTATTAATGAATTTTTAATGATTCAAGTTCTCGTGTAAGTAACTTAATTTTTTTATCTTAATAAAATTTAATTTTTTAAAATAGACTTCTAGACCTTTCAAACAAAACCACATATAATCTTGAGTTCTTGTGTAAATTCCTCATTCCCAAATGAAAATATTGTATATTTTAAAATATTACTACTTTAGTTTTTGTTAGATAATATTTAATCCAAATTTATTAGTGCACTAAAAGAAGATATAACTTTTAATTTTTACTATAAGAAATAACTTTGGCCTTAACAAAAGCCATGTTAAGAAAATAGTTATCTTTACGGTCATTATCTAAGTCATCAATAATTTATTATTCATTCCTTATTACTAATTTAATATATTTTACATTCGCTAATATAATTTGTTTATTTAATATTTATGTTTTAAAACTTGTCTGTTTAAATGTGCCATCTTTAAAAATTATCATAAGTACGTATGTTTTATATAAAATGTAAAGCTTTGTATATATTTTAATTACTTAGATATATAAACATAGTCTGGTGTGACGTAGAATTCAGAAAAACGTTTCATCTATCCTGATGACATTTCCATCTTTATTGAGATCATCTTCAGAGCTCAAACTGTTAAGGCGCGATAAAGAAAATCTTTTTCTGAAACCTACATCACACCAGACCGCATCTCACGATTTTTAAATAATTGTCAATAACGGTCACTAATCACCACGCAGATATTTTAATTTTTGACCATTCACTATCGTCTTCAAACACTACAGAATATGCACAAAAATGTAAGTAAGTTTTATCGATATGTTCTCAAGTTTAAGACTGCAGATTGCAAAGATCTAATTGTAATCAGTAAAGAAAGAAATACGACATTTTCAATGACCTATGCCCTGCATTGAGGAACAGATCGATCCCACAGCCATAAATATTTTCTATAGAGATCTTGGTACCGTCATGTCTGTGATATGTGTTATTTATTGGGATGAATGTATTTATTTGCGTGAACGGAGCGCTTATCTCCTAATTACCCATTGAGATTATTGGGTACACTGGGGTACATAGATAAATGGAATTACAAAACCTCCTTGGAGGCCTCTGGCACCTAAGAAATAAATAGCCCAGTATATACAACCCATTATCCCAATATCTCTTAAAAACATTTAAAAAATTCCGTAAACTCGCTGCCATGGTCGAGCATTCTCCTATCCGGCGGTATTCCATTTCGGTCCCTATTCGAGGCCAGACAACACTGGGGGTAGTATGAAAGTATTTTAGTTTTGAATGTAATTTATTAGTTGTTTAGAAATCGTGAGATGCGGTCTGGCGTGATGTAGGTTTCAGAAAAACATTTTCTTTATCGTGCTACGTTTCAGACTTTATTGAGATCATCTTCAGGGCTCAGTGTTTGTCTTCTGTGGTTATTGTGCCATTCTTGCATGTCGTGTTGAGAATGCCGTATTTTATTAATTGAGAGTAATTTCTTAGCGTGAATGAAGGGGCTTATCTCCCATTACACCCAAGGATTGAGTATTCTGAGTTAGTGTGAACGAAGTCTGTTTCTGAAGGTAATTTATTAGCGTGAATGAAAGAGCATATCCCCAATTACCCCGAAGAATATCGAATACTCCTGGATACTGTGAATGTTTTTACATTATTTCTGTTTTTCTTTAAATTTGTGCTTGTTATATTGTGCGTAATTGGCAAGGGGCACGGTAGTGCTAATGCTTGTGGCAGTAGAGATGTCAATCATTTACATTTGAAACTTCAACCATTGAAAGTCAGACTTCATATAAATTCACACAACTTTGTCAAGTTTCGTCAAAAGGTTCAGAAGATAAATATACTGAAAGGAAGCCAATTTCCCAATATTTAAGGTCAAGGTAGGTAATTTTAAAAAAAA
This sequence comes from Cimex hemipterus, assembly GCA_039619505.1. Taxonomy (NCBI): domain Eukaryota; kingdom Metazoa; phylum Arthropoda; class Insecta; order Hemiptera; family Cimicidae; genus Cimex; species Cimex hemipterus. Next base: position 15,168,323 of record CM077108.1, read on the forward strand.
CATTGTACCTTTAAAGACAGAAACATAACAGATTCATGACAATACGAAACAAACATGGTGTTTTATATGCAGATGAAAATACCAGGGAAGGAATCCGTTTTCTATCTTCAATGCACGGACGACTCCAATCCAACTACGTGAAAGGTGAACGGATATAAAGCAGTCCGAGGGACCACAGGTACGAATTGGGGTTTACTCCGGACCCCGGGATATAAGGGCGATCAGTGGTCCTGCACACGTTCCTCTGATGTCCTTATAGCCCTTTTCTATACATAATGGATGGACTTGCACCGTATACGAGGGCCCTCGTGCCTATAACTTATGAGCTATACGACTTTAAACTCTAATTACTCGTTATTTTCTTACGTTATTTTTAAACATGGTTTAGATCTCAAATTTTGGAACGTGTTTTTCTGGATGAAAACTTCGTCCCATTTCTATACATCCATGGAGGGTTTTCATTTAAAATTTCAAAATAATTCGCCTTTTGCTCTCTTTGTGAATATTGAATTTGTTTCAAAAATTAGTACTTTTCAGAATTTCAAAATTTTTCTTGCCTGTTGAAGGTTGAAAAAGTTCCGCATTGATATCTGATACATTTTCGTTTAAATCCATATATTATTAATTTTGAACATAAGATGAATAATGTAATACACTCGAGCAGGGATTTGGGTAGCCCATAAGAAAATAAAGGGCCAAAGCATAAGTGTCCGGCATGCAAAGAAAAGTTGTTCGATGTGTCCCACCTGCAAGGGTGCACTTCCTTGTATACGCATAGAAAACATGTACGAATGCCACCCGAAATGAAAAATTTTCTCGAGCGCGGTACTATTCTAACCCCTGTTCTTATTTTTCAAGGAAACATGGTTTCATTTTATGCAATTTTGATTCCATTACATGTGTTGAGGTGGAATGTATTTATTAGCGTAAATGTGTACAGTGAGAGGCCGGTGGTGGAATATTGAATACCCATAGGCCCTCAAGTAGGTTCGATATTATAGGTATAAAGAGCGATAGAGAAATATGGAATTATACCACCCTTACTGAAACAGTATGCAAATAAGAAACAGCACATTTAAAAGTTAGGGTTTGAATTAGGAACTGGTTGGGGGTAGAATTGACGTAGATGTTGACCCCACCTGGTCCTGGACGGATAAGACCGAGGTCAACCCCTAATTGCCAACACCCTAAGTGGGTGATTCTCGAGGTCTGCCGGTAATTTACTGTAAATTACAAAAGCACAAATTCCCCCAGTGGACTGCGAGAAGTGAAAGGCTTAACTCTGCACATATGTGAATGTATGCATATACACGGGATTAGAGGCTGCATAAATTTAAATCCAAATCAAAAGGAAACACTTAGTTCCTTCGTCGAGCTTTCAACTGCTGTATTTCTTTCATCAGAACTATCAAAACTATAATTAATAACATAAAAGTTTAAAAAATAAGAACATCTATTACAGTTTTTTAAAGTTTTATGGTCAGCTGATTCTCCAAAAAGTGTTTTTATTGTTTAATTACGTTGAAATATAAATATTGCTGAAAAAACTTGTTCAATATTATTTTGGTTCAAATTATATCAGAATAAGGTGTATTGCCAAAATTGGTTAGATTTAGTTGAAATGAATGATAAAATTCTAATGGAGTTACCAAATCCTACAGTTTAGTACTTCAGTTTGCACATTTCTTATGTGAGTTGTGTGAGATTTCTTTTTTCAAAAATAATAGTAGCCAGAGCTGTTGCATGCATTTTTTGCGCGAATGGAAACGTGAAAGAAATTCCTGTATCGATGTGGAAATCGAACCAACGACATCGAGTTATGTTTTACTTTGCATCATGGGTTGTCATCATTCTTTTCCACGTAAGTCGTTTTATTCCAACTGTGTTGAGCAATTTTATTTTAAAATAGGATGAAATGTTAAATGTATTTGTCATACAGTTAGAAAAGTTGAAGTAGTAAGAAAGCGCATTAATATTAATGTAGCAGAGAATAAAAGCGATAAGAAATCAAAGGAAGCGGATTAAGAATGTTTAAGAGGAAATTGTGTTAAATCTACATCTTACAAGAAAGAATACTATTAATTATAAATTATTATTTGGAGATTATGAGATAGGTGTGTTGTACGTTTTAGAAAAACATTTCCTTTATCGTGTCAACGTTTTGATCTTTATTGATATCATCTTCAGCGCCTACGTCAAACCAGACCGCATCTCACGATCTCCAAATAATCATTGACTAAACGGTCACGACACAATAACAGTAAAGTTTATTCATTATATTTAATGTGTGGTGATAGTGACCCTTAATCGATAATTATTTAAATCGTGAGATGCTGCCTGGTATAATGTAGGTTGCAGAAAAACATTTTCTGTATCGTGCCAACGTTTCGATCTTTAGTGCGATCATCTTCAGGGCCTTGTGTTGTCTGTATTTCAGTAAAAAGGTTTTCTTGTTGATAGCCGGTGCGAATTTCTTCCCATTGTTGGCGGTGGTTCTCCTTTCTTCTCGTGTAGAAATGTGTAGTGATTAGAGAACGTTAATCGATAATTATTGAGAAATCGTGAGATGCGGTCTCGGTGATGTAGCTTCCAGAAAAATATTTTCTTTATCACCCAACGATGATCTCAATAAAGATCAAAACGTTGGAACGTTAAAATGTCTTTCTGAAACCTACATCACACCAGACCGCATCTCACGATTTCCAAATAATTATATTTAATGTTACGAAGTTGCATAATTATATGATATGGAAATTTGCGGCTTTAGGAAATACATGATCACATAATATTCATGTGATCATGCATTTCATGAATACATAAAAATAATAGTAATACCTCATGAGTACATAATAAATATATCTATAGTATTACCCATAATTACATATAAATATATAATGAATAGTAGAAAGAAAAAGTTAATCAATCTCTATATTATCTAAACCGTTTTAATTTTCGCGTATGTAAATTTACTGCAAAAGGCTCCAGTTGTTTAATTATTTATGGATCTCGGCGTTAAACCAATAAAATAACATAGGACACACTAATTCGTATAAAAATTCCAGTAGAAAATGTAAAAAAATCAGTTAAATCAAAACATTCAGAAAAGATAAAATTCAATAATTTGAGAAAAATAACGTTATATATATATATATATATATATAACGTTATATATTTTATAAAAACATAACAGAACATTATTTTATCAATGTTGGTACGATTGTGCACAAAGGTTTTTTACAATGGTTAAAACCTTACACGAAGATAAAGATTGGTGTTTTTACGAGGATTAGTTTTTTAAACCTTTACAAAAACTCCGACTTGATTTTAAATATGTTAAGTTGAACTAGTTTTTACAGCCCTGATGTTACGATATCACCGTAGTAAGCTGAGCAATGAAACAGCTCGCTTTTATCATGGCCTTTTATCTTTATTATTATTAACTTGAAAAAACGGACTCAATTTCACTTTTTATATTCGAGTTGGTTTTTGGTTTGTTTGTTGCATTAATCTTTTTTTACCGGCCATTAGTCGAACGTAGAACTGAATCTGATAGAACATGCAAAAGTTTTTATATATCATCCGTTCAGATTTCCTCATGCACATATCAGTTCATCTTATCGTCCTATTCCATTTTGAATCGCTAAGCTCATTTGATAGATTAATTTTTAGTTCGTTCAACTTCAAATACCTATTTTATCTTTTAACCTAACCTTTAATTAAACATTTATTGAAGAAATGTCTTGAGATACAAATTCTAAATAAAATGGGAAGTTGGGGGTGAGTGTTAGATTCATTTTTTTTAAAGGTGCTTTGTTAACATTAATTTTAAATTAGTGTTTAAAACAAAATTCAGAATCAAATTTGGTAAAAGATTAACAGGTTAATATTTATACTTTTTCAAAGCAGGTCTTCTTAGTGGTATAATTAACAAGATAGTCGAGTTTTATGAAAGGCTTTTTGGTGGAAAACTGGTACTTTTTACGTATATTTAACTTCAGTGATTACAATGATGTATATCATTTTCTTATGGTACTTCTTAGGTTTTGTACGTTTTGATTGATTCAAGTCTTTTATAAACTACTTTTATTCAAGCGTCTTTTTTTTACATTTTTTATTTATATTTAATCTTAGTGAGTACAGTGTTGCATATCAGTTTTTTATTGTACTTAAAATACAAAACCTACTGATATACGTTATAGGTTGTTATCTGAAGATGACACAAACGAAGGTCGAAACGTCGTCAAAAACATTGAAGAAAAGGTGTTTTTCTAAAATACTTAATTCTTGATCGCTCTTCGCTACTTCAACAAATTATCTACCGATGTTCAATAATCTGTAAACACATGCTAAACTGATTTTAAAAACATTTCTCAAAAAAATATTCCTATTGGAATTTTATCTTTGATAATAGTTTCGTTTTCTGTGTGTCCACGTTGTCATGTCGTGGAGGGAGATTAACTCATCATCTTCTACGTCTTGAAAATAGGATATCTCTCTCGCTACAAGTCACTGTATTTTTGGGAGTTTTCTTCATTTTGTTATTTGTCCTACTGTATCGACCCAGCCATGTATGAGAATAGGTCTCACCATCATGTCGTATAGATTGCTTCACCTTGCTCATACCCACCAATTCTTAAAGATTGCTTACTGCCCAAAATAACGGAACATATCAAAATACGTTAACAGTTCAGTTTCTGAAAATATGAAATGAAAATTTTTTTATAATTAATGTAAAGGAATTATTTCGAAAAGACATATTGTCATTTATGTTTCAATATTTTTTATAAAATAATGTCTTTAATAAAGCAAAAATAATTAGCAATGTGTGGTGATTAGTGCCCGTTAATGGATAATTATTTAGAAATCGTAAGATGCGGTTTGGTATGACGTAGTAGGAAAAAAAATTGTGTTCCTCTTGTTCTCAGTTAGCTTTAATTATCATTCTTAGTAAATGCGAAATTTAAAATTGCTAATTAGTCATAAATCGTGAGATGCGGTTTGGAGTGATGTAGGTTCCAGGAAAACATTTTCTTTACCGTACCAACTTTTCGGTCTTTATTGAGATCATCTTCAGGGCTCAAAGTGTCTTCTGCTTAATTGTGCCCACGCATGTGGTGGCATTCTCAACACGGCACGCAAAAATGGCGCAATTAAACAAAAGACAAACAATTTGAGCCCTGAAGATGATTTCAATAAAGATCGAAACGTTGGTGCGATAAAAAAAGTGTTTTTCTAAAACCTACCTCACACCAGACCACAAAGCTTTTAAAGGTTAAACTAAAATTTAGCTGAAATCAGCACATTTGGTGTCAGGGGAATTTATTATAAGACAACTTACATCACATAGATGAGATGATTAAATGATTATTCGGGAATCGTGAGGTGCGGTTTGTTAGATCATTTTCAGGGCTCAAAGCACTCTCAACAAGACACGCATGAATGGCACAATTACACAGAAGACAAACACTTTGAGTTAGTAGAAATACTTCGATCGAATATATAAAAATATATTTTGCATTGTAGAAATTCACTTTTCCACATTCAAAATGTAATTGTTAAATGTAAACAATAATTACATTATATGTACGTGAAAGTCCGAATTACTCTGCCCATAATGTCGGAAGGGTTTTAGTTTCTTGAAAAAATATAATTAGAGATGTACTCCGGACTTCAGCATCCTCGGTCACCCGACTTAACTCCAACTTTTTCCTGTGGGGCTAGTTAAAAAACAGTATCTCGGCCAATCATAGCCCAGCACCCTCAGTTGAACTGTGGCAAAGTATAGAAAATGCTGGTCAATCATCACTCCCTTGACTCTATCCTTCTGAGCAGCGTTGAAGATTGGTTTAAAAGAGGTCTTTGCATCTTTACGCAAGGCAATCAGTTCGAATATGAAATGTGATTAATAAATAACAACCCACATGGCTTTTGTAGTCTTATTAAGCTTTTTGGTATAACTTTTTTTTGACCGATTTAAAATCCGATTGCACGTTTATATTCCGAGTAAAACATCCTTTAAAATAATGTGTACAATGTATATGTTACTAGAAATTTTAATTCTGTATACTTTTTCTCCAAAAGGAAGGTAAAAAATGTAAACTAGAATAAAAAGTATTAAATATACATTGGTCGCGTCATTGCTTCAAAAAGTATTCAGCTAGACTCTGGACCATCTAAAAAGAAAAACACCCTGTGCACATATGAAATTATAATTTTGAAAATTGAACGTTAAATTCTTTTTTACTTCAATCCAAATCGAAAAATTTGACATTTGATGTGGATTAGTTCGCCCCATCGAATCCCTCCATTCCAAAAAAAACAAAAAAAAACGCTCCATTATTCTCTCTTTTAAAAATCACAGGAAAGAAGGGAAGAATTATCGCTTTTGCAAAGGGGCGAAACTGGATCAATTCTCTGACCTTATGCCATATATTCAATCCTAACTGCATACATGCATACAAATATCCGAGGGTCTCCGTTGGCCACGGTCAACATTTCCATACATAAATGTAGTGTAATGTCAATTTGAATTTCTATTCTAATTACAGTTAAATCGTAGAGTCGTAATATTCTGATTAATAGTAATATCATTTATTCACCTAATAGAGGCAGTAACGATTTACATAATGAACCTAAGAAAATATCTGACGGTTTTTTGTAAGAATTGCCAGACCAATACGGTCACAATACAGGTCCATTAGTCCGCACAAGAAATTTCACAATGAAATATTACTATGCATTGTGATAGCCAATTTTAAACCGAATCCTTTTTGACAAAGATAAATATATAATTTTTTTTAAATTCTGTTGGGTCTCACCATTGTAGCTAGGGAAAAGCTACATCTTTTTTATAAAACTTCCAGGAACTTTTTTTCAAGATTCCTTTTCAAACATGTGCTATTTTGAGGAGAATTGGTTTTTCTGGTGTTATCCGCTTTTGTGTTAGTTGTCTCAAGCTGTCGAAGAAAAAGTTGAATTGATGTTTCTAATTCAAAATATAAAATTTATCTGGTCATTTTTCATTTTGCTATTGCATCCATTTTAAATCAAGCATTCCACCTTTATTGTCGGTTTAAAGGTATTTTTCTCTGACTGTTTCGATTATTTCTTTGAGTTCGGTGAATTCCTTCCTCTTCAGACCCAGGACTTCTGATATTGGAAAAAGTAGGAAATGCAATAACGTTCTAGGCTGATCAGTTAGTGACTCGAGGACAGATGCCGAAATTGCTCAAGTGGTAGAATCGCCGGGATCGTGTGTTCGAGTCACGCTCGTGACACTAATCTTTCACCTAAACAAAACTTTGCATTATAATTATTTAGTCAGTAGGACCAAAAAGCACATAATAGATTATTTAAATTACTCTGAGAATAGTGCTCAATTTTTAAACAAATTAGGAACGCTAATCGAAATCACTCTGTTCTAGGTCCCAGGGCGGGCAGGCATGGAAAGAAGCAAAGATGTGAATGTCCTCGCGAGGAAAGGGCCTACAGCGTAGTTCCATGAGTCTTTTGAACTAAAAGTATCTGTACTACCCACGAGCTTAGAAAAGAAAACATAGATAACACTTAAGAAGCAAACAACAGAAAAATCGTCGTACTATATTGGAAAAAAAGTAACTACTGTGAAGCAGGAATATATACAAACAGGATTTCTGAACAGGTACTGCAGACTACAACAGGCTATATATATTGTTTTCGATTTATTTTTCGGGTAGACAGTTTTTTTTTGCTTATTACAGGTTAATAGGGAATGTAGATGAAGCTACAAGACGCCTTCATTTTTTGAAGATGCGCGGTGTCATTCACCAGTCGTTTCTTCAGTCCTTTCTCTAGTAGTCTGTCAATTGTATTTAGCTGAAACCGTACTTCTCGGTTAAAATCTGAACTTTTTTTCTACTTTCCTTGTTTATTTTGTGAATTTTAGATCTGAAGATAGATTCTCTGAAACATAGACATTCTGAATCTGCCCGAACCATTGAGTCGGTTGTCGTTGATTTCCTGAATGTCACCTTCCAATTTTCTTCCCTCTATTTAATGTGTGACGTCCAAGTGGTTGAGCTGTTCACATCTATTTCTTTGTTAAATTTTAATATGAGGTTAAGAATATGTATTTTGTAGATTGTAAGCCTGAAGGTAGAAAAAATATATGTTCTGAAACCTAGAATTTCTGAGCCTACTACACCAGCCATTGAGACAGTTCTCCATGACTTTCAGAACACGTCAAATTTCAATTTTCGTTCCTTTATTTCAGGTATGACGTCCAAGAAGTTCAACTATTTTTCCTTCTTCCTTGCAAAATGTTATCCTCTTATGCTAATTGTAAGAGAGAGAATTGGCGTCTCACGAAATGGTTGCAAAAATATAGTGAAAACATAATCTTGTTACATTGATAATCTCCAATGAAAAACATTAAATATTGAAAATATAAGGTTAAGAATATGTATTTTGTGGATTGTAGACCTGAAGATAGAAAAAATATATACTTTGAAACTTAGAATTTCTGAGCCTATACCAACCAATGAGTTCGTTGTCGTTGACTTCCTGAACGTGTCAAATTCCAATTTTCGATCCTTTATTTCAGGTATAACGTCAAGTATTTTCTTCAATTTCTTTGTTAAATGTTATGTTTTTATGCAAATTATGAGTGGGAGTATTACGTTCTTACGAAACATTTGGGAAAAATATAATGAAAATATAATCTAGGTACATAAAAAATTAATAATGCAATGAAAAATTTAAAATATTGTAAATATGAAGTTTAGCTTGTATGTTGTGTAGACTGAAGAGCTTAAGATAAAAAAAATATATACTCTGAAACCTAGAATTGCTGAGCGTACACCAACCATTGAGGGGGTTGTCGTCGACTTCTTGAATTATCCATCATTTCAGGTATGACAAAAGTTCAACTGTTGTCTTCTTGTTGAATGTGTGAGGGTGATGAATTATTTGGGATTTGTCTTGTCCCCAGTGATTAAATGGTGTTTTTTGAAAAGTAATTAGATAGCATTTAAAAAAATGTGTATAACGAAATGAACACCCGCCAACACGTGGTGCTGTGTTGCAGAATGGAGACTGAGCGTGAAGAAATTGGTGTTTCTTATCTAAATTTTTTGCCATAAAAAAAATGAATATTGACACAAACCCAAATAAAATAAAAATACCTTCAAACAAATGGATATTTATATAAAACAAAATAAAATAAAAATACTTTTCCAAAAGCAAAAAATCTTCCAACGCTGAAGCGATTAAAATGACATACAATAAATGTGAAATTAGACGAACTATAAATTGAGCACCACTTAAAAAAGAAGTGAATTGAAATAATTGCAATTATCTTCGACCTGGTTTAAATCAGAAACTTCTCCAGAAGGTACACAAAAAAATGGTACCTTCCTTGTCCCGACCAATCTGAGTTCAGCTTGACTTCCACACGAAATTTCTGGGAAAAATGCGGTGAAAATATAATCTATGTTCATAAAAAATTGATTCTACACTGAAAAATAGAAAATATTGTAAAAATGAGGTTCAGCTTGTGTAATTTGTTGATTGTAGACCTGAAAATAAACAAATATATAATGCTCTCAAACTTAGTAATTCTGAGTCTGCACGAATCATTGAGCCAGTTGGCACTGATCTCCTGAGCATGTCAAGTTCCAATAGATAGGGAAAATATAATGTGTAGAGATTAGTGACCGTTAACGGATAATTATTCAAATATCGTGAGATGCGGTCTGGTGTGATGTAGGTATCAGAAAAACATTTTCTTTATCGTGCCAACGTTTCGATCTTTTATTGAGATCATCTTCAGGGCTCAAAGTGTTTGTCTTCTGTGTAATTGTGCCATGTCGTGTTGAGAGTGCCGGGGGATACCTACATCACCGCATCTCACGATATTTGAATAATTAGGAAAATATAATCTTGGTGTATAAATGGTGTGATACTACGACGAAAAATATAAAATATTGTAAATATAAGGTTAATTTGTGTATTTTGTAGACTGTAGACCGGAGGCAAAAAAACTGCTCTCAAACCTAGAAATTCTGAGTCTGCAATCATTGAATCAATTGTCACTCATTTTCTGAGTATGCCAAATTGCTAAAGAAAACCATGCTCGGAAACCTAAAATTTCTAAGCCTACATGAACTATTGAATCCGTTGTCGTTGACTTTCTGATTTCTTATTTTCTTCTTTTCTTCTTAAATGTTATATTTTCATGCAAATTGCGAGGCAGAGTAGATATCTCACGAAACTTTTGGCAAAAAGATAGAGAAAATGTAATCTAGGTATATAAAAATTTGATTCTAAAGTGAAAAATAAAATTGTAAATATGATGTTAAGGTAGTGTATTTTGTGGGTTGAAGGAAATGTAAACTCTGAAACCGATCCATCTAGTGAAAAAGTGTATTTCTCTTTTTTCTCCACCACGGCAGGAATTTCAAGAAATTGATTTACTTCAATTCACACCATCAGTTCAGAACAAATAATCATAAATGTACATCATTAAACACAGATTCAAAGCACTTTAGACAATAAAATAATGGAAAAAATTGAATTAACTATCGATTACGTTAGAGTAAAACTGATAAATGGCCTTCTAATTGGAAATGGGGAGAGTAAAATATATTAGAATGCTCGAAACGTGTGTAAAAGGATCGTGAGGAGGAAATCCAGATTAAATCGGTGTTAAAGGGGAAACGGGTTGGAATCTATTAGTGGTCAGTTCCGCCCTTTAGTAGTTATTAATTACTTGTGGAAACAGGAATTTGTAGACCTCGTGAGCGAGTCGGTACGACGGCCGGGCGAGAAGAGTTAACAGAGGTTAGAGAATTACACTAGGTGTTGGGAGATGGGATACCGGATACTACCCAATCCAATAAGGTTGAGCCTCTGCAACTCTAGAGCCCTGTGCGCGGTGCCGTCTCCCTTTCCGATGATTTTATTTCAACCCTCTATGGATGTATGGCGCAGATATATGTGTATACAAGTCAGAATATATAAGGAGGGACGCGGAATCGACTTATTTTGCAAACATATCACTACCTTCTAAACCTATTTATGCTCGATTCGTCTTCTGAAACAGTGCGTTTTCAAGGGATATTATTTTTTCAAAATATGCTAGTAATGAGAATAGAAGTAGCAAGTGACTTCCAAAAAAAAAAAACGTAAAACAAATAAGAATATTTTTTATATGATTGCAGATAGCCCGGATCCGCAATGCTACGCTGGGAAATTTAACAATGGCGTAACTGAAGCTAAATGTTACCACTTTATTCTTATTAGCCGGAGTCAAGTGTTGTCTAAGAAGTGCCGAGAGGCTGACAGGCCGAACCGCGCCTTCATCACCGACATCCCCCATTGTTATACCACAAACCCTTCTTGAAATTATAATGGAAATAAACGTCTGTGAATATCGATTTCACCGAGGCTGGCGTTTCTTCTCTGAGCTCAGATTCGGGATGTAATGCGTACAACGCAAACAGCTACATTAAGTACCTGGCATTAACTGCCATCTTCAAGTCGAGAGAAAGCAATCCTCCTTAAAATATTCAAAAGGTTTGTGTTTTTTAATCATGTAAATCATAAAACGCTTCATGGAGCTCTGATAAATGTAAATTCTTCTAAATCTTAGATTAAACAAGAACTTAAGATCCATAAAACATAAATTTAATCTTCTATGAAAAGCACGTGATATCTTTCTATGGTTTGAATAGCATGGTATGATATACGATGATTTGAAAATGAAACTACTGAAAAATGTTTTGTCTGCCTATCCTTTACCTATGTCTTCATCCATCTGTGATTTTTGTTTTATGCACAAGTTTTGTCCCCTTTACAGGTCCGCTACTGAAGATGGCAAAAAAACTACAAGCACAATAATTCCGACACGTCAATCAGTCAGCTCACAGAAATGATGAATCGTGTAGCGAGTGCGGTGTTCAATCCATTTTTGAAAAGATAGTTTGTCATCACAGGACGTTGTTTTTCAGCGTTCCCGTCTTCCGGAGTACTCGAGGTCAACAAGTTAAGAGGATCTTTAGCGTCCGCACCTGGCCTATTCGTCCTCATCGGACGTTTTGATTCTGAGGATGAGAGCTGACGCACGTCCGTATACGACGGAGCAGTGTAACTGCCGCAGCATTGGTGCAGAGGCGGCCCTGCCCCTAAGGGCCAAAGACAACCTCGCTCTCCGCTTACCCTCTCCTGTAAGCAGCGTAAGTCGAGTTCAATTGATCAACTTTCCGTGTTCCATCGGGTGTTTTCACACTAAACATTCTAGGCAGAACAACCCAGCAGAATAAGCGATCAAAATGGTCGGTGACGATGCAGTTGTATTAAATGCCGTTATTAATTTGTAATCTCCTCGTGGATGATCCTGAGGGATGATAACTTTAAGTCGTTACCGATCATTCTTGCCTATGATGCTTTCATCCATGTTTAATTTTTGTTTTTTTGCTCTATTTATGGCTCCATAATTTATGCCTCAGTAGTTTTTTTCTAGCTTTATGATTTGAGCATATTAGCCAAACGACAATGTTATTTTATGTATGTTCTTTTTTTTGGGGGGGGAGGTAACGTGAAAAAAAGTCCAGAGGCGACGGTGGGAATTGAAACCACGAACGCGGGATCTACGAGCCGAGAGTCCCTCACGTTAACAACTCGGCTACCGCGGCCTCAGTAGTTAGTCAGGTGTATTGCCAAGGTAAGTCCCAGGAAGGGCAATCGGCTGAAGTTTGTTTATTGTAGATTGATTTTTGCTTTTATAATCGACCAGACCACACTGAAGATGATGAAATGATGAAATGCTGAAATGCTGACCATAACGACATAACAATGGACGTCGATTATTTTTGTCTTTCCTCGCCAGGGAAAGTTTCCTTCAACTTTTTCGATGTCAGTGTTCGCTCTTCTTATACATTCGACCCATACTGAAGATGGCAAAATGCCTACTGTAATAGTGAACTGTAATTGAGTGGTTTCTCAGGTCTATAAGGAGGGTGAGCCCAATCTAATTGATCAATTAATAAAATACGTTTGGCCAAGGAAACAACAGCCTTTTAGCCTGTTCAGTTTAGATCTAGTATCCATGGTATCTTCAATAGCGGTCAGGGTTATAAATAGGGCGAGGCGCAACACAAATCCATTAGGCAATTCCACAGATTGCAGAAAGCCAATACAGACAACCCCAGCTTTTGGTAATGATCAAATTGCAGTTTGATTTAATGTCGTTATTATTTTGTCCTTTCCTCTCGGATCCTGCGGAACGATGAACCTTATAGTTGGTTTCAATCATTTTTACACCACCTAACCTCACTGGCTTTTGTCTGAGTCTCGCCCTGCACATACCCAAACAATTTATAATTATTTATTTGAAAGTGGCAGGTTTTATACAAACTGAAAAATACTACATTATTAACTTATGTGGTTTTTGGCAAGATCTGCTGGTTGGTCGTTCAGATCTGATATTCAGGCCAATTTCACTTCCTTCTAAATATATATATACTGTTATCAGTCTATTAGTACTACTGAGAGAAATGTCTTATATTACTATTGATAGAGTCAATTAATTAGGTTTTAGTTGAGATAAAAAAGTGAGTGTCACGAGCGGGATTCGAACCCACGACCTTCGGCTTGATACGGCGATATTCTACCACCTGAGCTATCGTGACTTCGATCCCCTCGGGCAGCAACTTCCCATCTGATCCGTATCTTTTTGGATTTTCCTTCCTCTACTATTTATAGAGATTTCGTGTAATATTAGGAACTAGGTATATTTCATTCTGTTGCGAGATAAACCTGTACTTTGGGTCAGGTTTATCTCGCAAGCAAGGTTAGTAAGGAGGTCATAAACAGAAAACGTTCTGGCAGGGAAATATACCAAAAATACCTAACAGGGCTTTTTTTCAAAAATTAGTAATCTTCACATTTATTGAGATTTTATCCAGTTTCGAAAATATGCGCAAAAATTCCAAATAACCAATAAACAGCAGGTCTTTCGAAATGTACAAATTTAAGCAAAGTGATTCATGTCACACAGTAAAAACATAACGTCCATTCACCCCTTAGCTACCGCTGCTATCGTTTAGACTTTGTTTAACATAAAAAAATTATAATAGCGCAGGAATTCTTAGCAGCATTATACTGAATGAGAGCGATAACTCATGTGCGATAAGAGGTAAGTCGCCGTTTATTCCAGTACGAAATCCAAAGAAAACACAACTGCACTTTTCCCCCCAGCTCAGAGCCAACTTCTGAGAATTTGTTTAATTTGCAAAGTAATTTGTTGCTGTAATGAGTCGGGCATTTAAAACTGAGCTGCCGGGCTGAAAGTCGGGGATTATTTCTCGTGTTTAGATAAGGGGGGGAAACCTAAATCCCGGTTAAACAAGGGCCGGGCAGAAGAGGCGAGATAAAATTACTGCTTTTAATCCCGATTTATTGCCTATAACAAAAACCTCCGGGGCCAGCTGACGTTTCAAGGTACGCTCGTCTGAGGAAGGACGTTGCTAATGCCCTGCGGTCAATCTGGCCCAGTCAGCAGCCTCATTAAGAGCAGGCCTCAAGCACTCCTGATGACAGATTTTGTACCGATCCTTTACCCAAGGTAAGCCCCAATTTGTAACAAAGCTCCTTTAATGTTTAAACTCCCCTTCTCTGTATACAGAAGGAAAGTCTATTTTTGATTAATTATTGAAATCCTTCTTTAAAAAAAAATAAATATTTCTTTTATATTATAATGAGTTTTATTCCATTTTACACGTTTGTATCTTGCTTAAAGATAGTTGAAATTTAAAATGTCATTATGAGAATCAAGATCATATAAAAATCCGCTGATCGGAATATACAAAAAAAATTAGTTTGGCATTTGAATGAGTCATTCTTTCTTTCTCCCCATAACTTATTTGCTAAAGTGCGTTATTAATTAATAATAAAAAATAAATAGCCAATAAAAACTATTATTAATTTTTCAATTACTATTTATTTCACCTAATTTTCTTAGTTTGATGTCTGCATGTAGGCGTTTTCACAAGACCAACTAAAATAAATAAAACTTTTTGGCGGGGGGTGGTCAATTAGTGGACGTGGCATAAACAAGAAATTTCAAAAAATGAAACTAAATTTTGGGTTAAATACTCGTTTTAAGATATGAAAACATCGACAATTTTTTTGGCGAATTAAATAAAATTTGTTCGAAAATAATTTCTAATAGAAATGAATTAGTCATTATGAAATTTTATGACAAATTTATAATTGTTATAATTTTAAAACATACATACCCAAGATTTACGTGCGTTGATTCATTTCTTTTAAAAAATTACTGAATTTCTGAACAGCATAGTATGAATTTCAACTAACCTGAAATAAAAATGAAAAACCATTAGATTTATGAAAATGTACAATAAAGGAATATTACAAATCGAAACTTTTAAGTGCATATATTCATCACCCCTGAGGATTGTGACAGATTTGGATCATTTTTTAATTTTTTATTAAACCCTTACAAATTTCGGGAACGTATCCGCCACTTGTACTAACAGGCCGTAGTTTTGTAAAAAAATTCCCTAAGAACTCATATTAATTATATGAATATATTTCCCTGTCGCAATAAATTGCAATAAAAATATGGTTAAAGTTATCGAAGTTAAAAACCAAATATCTTTCGAGTAAACTAGGTTATAATGTATTTCGTGAAACGAATAAGATATTTTATTTTCACCGCTAGGAACCAGTAAATATAAATTTTGTTTTAAATTTAAATTTATCAATTTTTTGAAGCCTAAAACTATTCCAATTTTTAACAAGCCGTTATCTAAATATTTGAATCTTCTAAAAAACAGAAGTACGTGTCTTTTTTTACGACGTATTAACCGTAAAAATATAAAAAAAGGTTTCTATAAGAAAATACATAACATTTGTCAGAAATCAATCTAATTTTTTAAATGCAAATATTTGATACAATTATAAAATGCTCATAACGATTTTTTTATTAAATGAATTATCAACCATGAAAATCGGTCTCCAAGGGATTGAGAAAAATGATGTTAGATCTTCCACTAGTAATTTCGCTAATATAGAAGATAGTCGAAATTATCAGCCAAAAAACTTAATTTACACAGATTTCCGTGAAAGTATCTAATGATTTTATCTTTGGGGCGTCGGCGGCTGCATACGTCGACATGGGGCTCATTACTATATGGTTCGAATGCAGGACCGCTGGATTTACTTTAATTTATCGATGTTAACACGATATTTTTGACCTACTTTGTCTATACAGTTTTTTTTAAATTAAATATACAAAAGCAGTACTTTTTTCACTGCTTGATTGATTTATTGATTTATTTATGAAGAGGATCATAAATATTTATAATCCTTTGGTTAACTAAATTATCTAAATTAAAAGGATGTCTTTCGCCTGCCGTGGATGACTTTTATTCTCCAAATCTCATTTACTCGGTTTATAAAAAGTTTCACAGCTCGCCCACCCCCAGTTACACCTTCTGGGATTCTTCCGGTTGGGAGGGGATCTGACTTCCACTTTGACAAACGGTCCATCCAATGTTTTAGAAACAGAAAAGTAAACAACAGTAAATGAATTTGAAGTGTTTATTCAACGTTTATTAGATATTTATGGAATTTACAAAACTAGAATAGGCTAAACCCGTATGACGTCCGTGTCTTGCCGAACTGTTGGTCTTACTTACTTTTTAATTTTTTTAATCGTGATATTCTTTCTCTTACGCTTTTTATGATTATTCTAAAAAATTAAGGCAAAACAGCTTAAAAAAATAACGTGAAAATACAACAAAAAAACCATTCATACAATCATTTTTCATTTCAACCAGAACTTTACATAGAAAGATGAATAATTTGAAATAAAGTAATTTGGTCAATAGACTACTAAATATAATGGATTTTATAAAATAAAAACGAATTTTTTTAATCATATTATTTCTCTAACGCTTTTTGTTATTATTCTAAAAAATTGAGGGAAAACTAGTTACGGAAAACGTAGAAAAAAAAATCCAAACATTTTTCATTTCAACCAAAACCTTACAGAAAAAGATTAATTGATTTAAAGAGAGGTAATTTGGTCGAAAGACCACTAAATATAATGAATTTTATAAAATAAAAACCTAACGCTTCTTGTGATTCTTCTAAAAAATTGATGCAAAAAACGTGAAAATCCTACAAAAATAGAAGGTAATAGTTAAAGCACAGTACACCTGTAAGACAGAAATTACTTAATTAATTTACGTAATATAAAATGAGTGTTTTTGTTTTAAGAGTAGACGAACTTATTAAAAAATATAGATATTGAAGTTGACCACCTGGTCGAAACTGATTTAGTGTATGACTTTGCCTTTATCTAAAAAAGTGACCAGACCCTTGCTTTATTTCGTAATTTTGCCTGAATAAAAATTTATAACTTAATGAACCAAAACGGTCAGATGTAATCGAACAGGCCAGTCCATTTTTCGCTTGCACTTCCTTAACACGGCCCAGATTGATTTATAAGTATTAAACCCCAATAAATACGTCAAACTGTAATAATTGAATTATAAGTTAAAAGATTTATGGCATGTATTTTTTTTTTTGTCCGTGGAAATAAACGATTCAACACGGCTAAAAATACATTGTGGGAGGGGCGTGCTCGATCAGCCCTTCTTTCAATTAAGGATGATGGAAGAGGGTGTGTGATAAAGGTTTCTGATGTATGAGCCGTTCGGGAAGGGGGAGAGGGGTTCTTCGCCAGGGGTCATAAAAAGTAACAGAGAAGAAAACCGTTTCCTGTAACCTTTCAGCGGCGGAGACACATAAAGTCAATGTAATTACAACAGGCTGACTTCACATGAAGAAATAAACAACGCTCCAAAAAAAATCAAACTATAGATAATACAACCCCTTAGAAAAATTATTTACAGAAATTTGTTCGTTTCTTCCTTTTTTTTTCTTTAGCTTGATAGTAGAAAACTACTAATAACTTTACGAAGAAAAATGACCAATTTAATTATAAAATATAATAAATTTCAGTTTCAATATTTGATTTTAAAAATGCACAAAAACTTTTAGTTAAAAAGTAAATTGGTGAATTATGCTAACAGGCCGAAGAAAACACGTAGGACAAGCAAAAAAAAGAGTTATCAAAAACGAATAATATACAGATCCCGCAGAATCCAAGAAAGAATTGTCTTAAATAATTTAATCGGATTAGATCAACTTATGGTTTATACTCTCTTTTTTGAATTTTAAGACGCGCGCCCTGTTTATACTTTGGACCAGCGAGTAAAAATTAAACCAAAACAGCTGCGATATGAAAATAATTATCATAATCTGTAGGTAGATGAACAAAAAGGACGTTTTACACCAGTCGTTTTTTCCTTCCTCGATTTGCTCGACTAATCGCAAACAGTCCAACAAAATTAAACAAATTTCCATATAACAGTAACACAATTTTGAAACCGCAAAGAAAAAACTTTTGTTTCTTGATTGGACCTTTGTTAAAATTGGAGGAATAAGAAAAGAATTTTTATACGACTTTTTTAAAAGTTAAGTAATTTTCTAAAATTCGTTGAGACTCAATTTCCTAAACATCGAAGTAGCTTTTTTATTCATTAAAACTGCTGCCAAAACCATGACTTGATTTAAACGTTTGCAATATTTTTCTAAGCGTAGGAATTAATAAAATTAAGACATTTTACGATAGGAGAAAGCTGTTTGATCAATCCATGATAGTCTTATAACTATATCCATTTTTTCTGTTTTTAGTTGGCTTGGCGAAATTGGCTTGGGGGCCCGTTTAAACGTACAAAAATATCACGGTACCCTCCGAAATTGGTTGTATCCCACGGCCGATGGGCATACGGCAGCGCAAATTGTAAACATTTTGGAATAATAACCGATAACCGGGGCTTATTCGGGGGAAAATATAGCGGAAAATGTGACCGTGCAAGGGGAGTTATTTCCAATATACGCCGATCTCCTACCAGGAAATGGAAAAATGATTGTCCGAAGAGTAGTGGGCGATATGAAAATCGAAGTGGCCCGGCTACTGGGGAAAAAAACCCGCAAACGATTGCCCTTTCTGATTCAAAAGTAAAACGCATTGCACGTTAGAAAAAAAAGTCATACGTTATGGTCACAAAATAAAATATATCTTGGATGAAATTTTATACATTTCCCTCGGCCATATTTTACAGAGTGGATTGGGACCATTTTTAAGAAAGGTTTTTATTGAATTAATAAACACATACAACATAGCGTATGTTAAAGCCCATAAAAAGATTAACTTTTAAATTTTTAGTATAACAAACACTGTAAGAAACGTGTGGTGATTAGTGACCCATCAATCGATAATTATTCACAAATCGTGAGATGCGGTTTGATGTGATGTAGGTTTCAGAAAAACATTTTCTTTATCGTGCCAACGTTTCGAGCTTTACTGAAATCATCTTCAGGGCTCGAAGTGTTTTCTTCTGTGTAATTGTGCCATTCTTGCGAGTCGTGTTGAGAGTTTTATCTACATGAATTTTTGTCTAGCACATTTTTCACCTTTTTCAACCCTGGCAAACCGTGTAAATTTTTATTTATTTTCATTTGTATTTATTATTATTTGGGGCCGTGATGTGCGGTCTGGTGTGATTTAAGTTTCAGAAAAACGTTTCCTTTATCGTGTACTACGTTTCGAGCTTTATTGAGATCATCGTCAGTGCTCAAAATCTTCTGTTTTCGTAATACGACACAAATTATTTTACAAAAGCGTTGAGAGCTATAATGCTACCCTGTGCTTATTAGGTTTTTCTCCTTTTTTACATATCATAAAAGACAAGAAGTAACACAATGGGTTACATTCTTCCTATAACTCTGTTCACTTTTCCCGGCAGGAAGGAAATCGCGTGGCCATTAGTGCTATAGGTTTTGTACACCAATCTGCGGGATATGCTCTGCAGATGTTCCGCGCCAACTTTACATTCGGATAAAATATGCTATAGATGCATGGATAGTGGATAGATGTAGTTCCGACAGGTGCCGTATAAATGACAAAACCTAGCACCCCTGCGTAAAAACTATTTTTGTCGGTTTGTCTAGACGACTATCGTATGTTGAAGAAACGAGATATTTTTTCCATAACGCCAAGTATCTCGTAGGTTGTATAATGGTGAGGTTCAAACCCGATCTGAGAGGTTAAAAATCGTGTAGGGATCAATCATGAGGATCTTTTCAAATATTTATTTTGTTATTTGATGTTTTGACAAATATTTAGTAGTAAGAGCCTTGTAAGAAAATATTTTATTGTAATATAAAAAGTAGTAATTACAATTCATAGTTTGAGTCAGATACCATAAAATGTTATCTCATCTCAGATCCCGAATATCATATAGTGTAAAAAGCCCCTCGAAGAGATCGAGGTTAACGACGAGGCATAAAAAAATAAAAGAGGTCGTCATAAACGTTTAAGCCCCGGCTAGAACGGTATTTATATTTAATTTACAACTTCCCTCCACAAGCGGGCCGAAAAAACACGACCTCCTTGGCGGTATTGAAGAACAAAAATAGTTTCGTAAACAGTAAACACCGAGTGGATTCCTGAAGAAAAGCGAATTCCTTACTTTCGTCAAATACCGTCCAGACGGAGAAACCTGAAACTTGTTCCCTCGTTGTTCTTGGAATTGTTTTGAAGCAAATGGTACATCCATCAGTCCATACTTCCAGCCTTTCACGCCAGACTTAACAAGTCTGTACGAGGCCGTTTATTATGGCGATATTTCTTTTTGGGGAGCAAGAAGAACCTAGTCGAATCGTTTTATTATGTCTTAAATTCAAACTGTTCATAATACTTTTATCCAAGAGCTTTCTTTAACTCTAATCCCACGATAGACACCGCTGATTAGGACGTTGTAAAGGATCTCGATGTAAAAATGAAATTTTCGTGTAGATTACCTCAATCCTCTGTAGAATTGACGTTCCCGAGAAAGCAGTGGCAGAGGATTTTTTGTTAGAATGATTTGCATAAATCCGTAGATAGATTCGCCTCCGACTTCCCGGTCGGACAAAAATTGAGTGCGGGACTCGTAAATATCAATGTCAAGGGGGTGGTGACTCATTTTCTTCTCCTTGCCGTTACGTGCGACGGTTTGTGAGATTGTGTCTAACACGCCATCCCACCATCAGTGCGTCCTTTAATGAAACTCGACGCGACGACGGAAAAATCGGCCTCCTTTCTACGCTCATCCTTTCTTATCATACTCAATCGAGGTGGTTTAGTTTTTTTCATTTATAGTAACTACAAACCAATAAGTTGATGATCACGGTTGCGGTCATCAGAAGAAGGCGATTTTGTAACTTACAACCTTTCAACCTTTATTGAGGTATCCATCAGAACATAAGGGCTCTAAAGGCCGGGTCGTTCTAAGTGGCATGCATATTAGGAGCAAGACCTTATTACGAACAACCCACGCAAGGAGGAGAGCGCCCCGCCGAAGTGAGAAAGGGGATCGTGGAACAACGAAGTCGGACAGAAAAGCTAGGCCATGCCTGAAAACAACTGCTGTAAAATATAACGTCTTCCTACTTTTCGGAGAAATACCTGCTGCAGATCGGAAGGTGGACACCACTTCATCCCACATTTATTCTCGCTGACGTCTCTGTTAAGAAGGAACGGCACGACCGTACAATTCGACACATATTAGCAGATTTGTTTTTTGTTGAGGAACCTTTGCGTCAGCCGTAATGACCTTTAGATGGACTTCCGAAAACTTGATTAAGAATGGGTCTTAAATGGTTATCACATAACCACCAACTTTCAAGACCAAAGCGCTCGTAAGTGCCCACTATTCAGAGATAGGTTGCTCAATATTTCCCATAAATTACAACCTTGTCATCTCTTTGTTCCTTACAGAGAGTATGTTGTTTGGCACTAGCTAGTTACTAGGTCCCCTCTTACGATTTTTATCTAACATTATTCTTTTTTATTGTATATAAGACTGTTTTATGGGTTCCCCTGAGCTTGACAAGAGACCTTTCACCAAAGGCAGTGGTCATCTAGGCGGTGGGTAGCAATCTCACTTAAATCCGAAATCATTGTAGGAACGTTCCCGAAAGTTTCTACGCTGGGGGGAGCCTCTACACTCAGAGAGATAGAGTTCGCCTTCTCTATCAAGGGAGTACGCGGGAGAGCAGGACGATGTATTTCGACCTGCTAGCCATTTGCGTGCCACATTACCATTCGGACAAGCTGGGAGCGAGGTAGTAACAGCCCTTCTGGGTGCGAAGCCTCTACACCAATGTTGCGGCGGTAATTCAGCTCCGTCGTATGCGGAGGTGCGTCAGCTCTCATCTTGAGAATCGGGACGTCCTATAAGGACTCATTAGGCTAGGTGCGGACGTTAAAGATCCTCTAGTCAACCTGTGACGATGAGCCTCGAGAACGAATGTTTTATGGTTTTGTGTTTTATCTGAGTGCGTGCACTTAACAAAGTAGTAAGTTGAGGGACTAATGGTTAAACATTTATGCCAGTGGTGTGTGTTTAAGGTAGGAGGAATATTTCCGAATATTCTATATCGGCGCTTATTTAAATTAGGTTATTTCTACGTCGATGAAATGACGAGTGCACCGACTAACATAATGCCTGCAAGGTGCGAATGTATTTATTAGCGCAACTGCAGTAAACAAGTTAGTTAGTTTTAGGCTAGATTTTAATATGAAAGCTAAAATGACCTCGCTGTCGCATGCACCGGTAGATTAACCCAGTTAGTTGGGAAGCTACGATCTCCTAGGCATCTGGCTCAAACTACCCTGAGGGATAGACCCTACAAACAGCACCTCGGGGACAATCCTTTGGAGTGGAAGTTCAATAAAGTTTAAAAAAATATAAGTAATTATTAATAGGAACGTGCAAATATACTTAAAGTTAGCATCGAATCAAACAAGAATTCACTTATAATATAATAATTTAATTGTACTAAAAGCGCTAGCCATATCATATTTTTCTGGGAATTTTAAAAAAATCATGTTTAATTATTTTTAACGCATGTGAAAATCTCGTGTTTGATACTTTTCAGTTTTTATGTCGGCATTCATTGAACATGCCATTTTAATAACGCTCAGGTGAAGGCTTTAATATAAACGGAGTCTTAAGAACAAGCGGGGCTTAATGGGAGACGGATTGAATGGGGATGCAGGCCTCGACAAATCTCGTGATCGATAGCGTCCAAAGGGGGCTTCACGACAACATAGAAAGACAAAACTGATACCGAACGAGATGGGTACCTCTGAAAGACTTTCTGTTCCAGATAAATTCAGACGAAAATGTGAAAAGATGAATATTTTTAATCCATAAATCATTCCGAACCGATATTTCAATTAGTCTATTGAACTTTGCATCTCTTCTGTGGTGTCCAATTTTTAACATTTTCTAATTATCGAAATATGTGGTTCGTTATATTGCCATCTGTGTGTAGGTTTTGATTAATAACTATTAACTACCATCAATTCACTGACGAGTAATAAAAAATCTATTTGTTATCTATTTATTTGACGTATTTGTCATTTCTTATTCAAAGGTTTTCTTGTTTAGTTTTACTGCCTTACAGACCTCGAAATTTTATTATAAGTCGTATTTACATATTTCCATTTGGAAAATCAACATTAGGGATAAACTATTTTTCGGTTTAGTGGGGAATTGACCAAGTGACTTCTTTCAATTAATCATTCATTCTATGTAAGGTCTTGTTTGAGATAAAAGTCCGTACAAGCGGGATTCGAACTCACGACCTTCAGCTAAATACGCCGCTGCTCTACCCTTGAGTGACTTCGATCCTGTAGGAAACCAACTCTCCACCTCAACCCACCTTTCGAATTTACTGTGTTGTATGCCTTTTTTCAAATGTTTGTAATCCATTTAAATATCGCCCCGACAAATGAAATGGGAAAATTCAAAATGTTGGGGTGAGAAGGGAATTATGTGTCCAGTGGATCGAAGTCACGACAGCTCAAGTGGTGGAGCAGCGGCGTACCTAGCCAACAGTAGTTGGTTCGAATCCCGCTCGTGACACCGAATTTTTTACCTCAACTAAAAACCTTAATTTTTTTGTATTTTTGCGATGTAACAGGTACTGATAAATTTTTTTTTAAATCAATCTGGCTTTTGGTGGATGGTCACTTTTTTATTATTCACTTTGAGCCCTGAAGATGATCTCAATAAAGGTCGAAACGTTGGCAAGATAAAGAAAACGTTTTTGTGAAGCCTACATCACACCAGACCGCATCTCACAATTTCTGAAATATCATTGACTAACGGTCACTAAACATCACACATCGTCCTTTTTTATTGATTTCTCTTCATTCTTTCATTAACACGTGCATAGTTCAAACTTCATAATTTCTTTTAATTTATTTATTACAGTCTTTCTGGTATTTATTCAGAAATCGTGAGACGCGGCCAGTTTTACGGAAGGTTTCAGAAAAACATTTTCTTTGTAGTGCCAACGTTTCTATCTTTATTGATATCATCTTCAGGGCTCAAAGTGATATTTCACGCAAGAATGGCACAATTACACAGACGACAAACACTTTGAGCGCTGAAGATGATCTCAATAAAAGTCGAAACGTTGGCACGATAAAGAAAATATTTTTCTATAACTTTCGTCACACCAGTCTGCACAGATCTCCAAATAATCATCAAGTAACTGTCACTAAACTCTATAAATTATATTACAATAGTTCAAAAAAGTTATTTTTATTATATTTATATTTAAAGCTTTTCGTCTCTGCAGTAGTAATTTTTTTTTTCAAAGAAACCATTCAGAAAGATTTATACAGTCTGTTTAGCCTTAAAGTAATCAAAGCTTCCGGGCCTTAACGGCTCTGGACCTAAATGGCCCATCCATATCAGATTTTCACGCAGATTATTCACTCCTCTCCGATTTTTTTTCACCGTTCATCTTTTATTTGGTTATGCGCGTTTCTTCCTTCCACTAGGCGTACGGCTATCAGAATCTATCTAGTTAATAACTTCGGGTCATAAAACCTTCTATTAATTCCTAAGCGAATGATAAAGCACAGAGTAATTCCATCGGCGCCCTTATCTAAATTGATACCATCCATTACGCGATGCTTCCTGGGGCATCCTGTATAGAAATCGAACCCCCCTTATGATTAGATTATGCTGCTCGACAACCTTAACTCTCTCATGTTTTTTATATGTATAATCAATACCGCAGTATAGATATACGGGCTTGTCCGCAGGAAAGGTTAGGACAAAATGAATAGTGAAACAGCAAGTCGTAACAAGGATCATGAGCCACTGTGTGCAACGTTTGTCTTGCCAAAGGGTTATTTGTAAGCGAAATAGGCACAGGGTCAACCGCAGTGTAATCGGGACATCTTTGCTCAGCGGCTGTGTCAACAATTTCAAAAATTGCCCTTTCTACGCTCTGAAAAGGAATTTTAAGCGCTTTCCCTGCGTCTGCTTTTTAAACTTGAAATTTTAATCGAATTTAGAAAAATAGATTAAATAAATTTATTTATATATATAGAGTCATCCTGCTCTTTGTTATCTCTGACATAATTACAACCACCCTTCAAGATTATCATATCACATTACAAATCATGGATAAGACCAATTTAAAAGAAAAAACTGAATTCCTTTCTCTACCTTTTGACTGCGCATTCATCAGAAAATTGAAAGTGTAATTAATAATTTCCACCACTAACAAATATAAACACGTACATGTGTAGAGATTAGTAACCGTTAATCGATAATTATTTAAAAATCGTGAGATGCGGTCTGTTCTGATGTAGGTTTTAGAAAAATATTTTCTTTATCGTGCCAACGTTTCGATCTTTAGTGAGATCATCCTCAGTCTCTGAAAAATGAATTTATACAATGCAAAATATATTTTATATTCAATCAAAGTGCAAAACGCTTTTTCACTGTATAAATTCATTTTTCCACATCCTAAATGGATTTATTAAATGTGAACAATGATTTTAAATCCCAGGCCCTGAAGATGATCTCAACAAAGGTCGAAACGTTGGCACGATAAAGAAAATGTTTTCCCGAGACCTACATCACACCAGACCGCGTCTCACGATATCTGAATAATAAACACGGATTTTCAATGTTGAAACTTATGGTTTCATGTATAATGAAAGTTTAGAATTTAAACTGCATAGAACAGTGTTATTCAAAACCTATTTTAGTTGCTCTTTTTTTTAAATAATGTTACTAAGGAATAGCGAACAGACAGAAAAGATGATATGCTAGATTCCAGGATAAGAGTGATTCGTTTTGGAGTCGCTTTTAGGATTTTCCGCAATAAGCTAGTACGACTACATGAAATATAGAGATATGTTGGGTTTTTTCGCTTTGAGTACCATTCGGAGTACAGAAGGTTTACAAGCAACTAGGGGGAATCGGTTGACTGATAGTGTTGTTGGCTGGTTAGGGATGGTAATAGGCTATTGCATTCTTTGGAGGTTGTTTAATTAAGTAAGGTGTAATTGGGTCCAAACTAGAAATTTATTGGGTTTGAGGTCTTCTATAGCTTATCAAACGTTAGTAAAGAATAAAGCTCTAGGTCGTAGAGATTTGAGCAAGACGAATTTTCGATGCAAAGATAAACAAAATAGTAATGATATTAGTAATAATAAGCAATTAAAGGGTAAAAAATTCGCTTTACCTCAGAATAATCGTATAAATTGTTTCCCGTTGAAAAGAACGATGTTGTCTTTTCGGTAGCTGGTAGTTTTATGGTCTCCGAGGAGGAGAGAAGGGCAGCGAGCAACGTGGAATCGTATATTGCGATTTACCTCAATCACAGTATTTACAACCGATCATTGCTCGCCCAAAACGGACATAAACAACGGGAAAACAAGTTGCCCCCTAAGCCCGTAAATAATTTTTACCCAGGCCAGTGCGTGTGCCCGCCCTTCGAACCCTATGTCCCTTTATCTTTATTTCATAATTTGAATACTTCGCCTTTCACCCATGGAAATATAGGATGGTACAACTTCTTAAAAGGGCGTCCCGTCACACTTCAAAGGTCGGGGATATATTAAATTGTGGAAACTTTAATATTAGTTTAACCGCTTTGAAAACCGACGACCGCCCGCGGCTTAAAAAATGTCTTTTACAGTCGTTTTTTTCCCCCAACTCCACCGAGCCAAAGGATAAACAAAAATTTACGCTCGAATTAAACCTAATTTATTTAATTCTTATAAAAATATAATATATTTGTGGTACGAAAATTAAGTACCATCCAACTCTAGCATTCAAAATTGTTATACCCTTAATATACTACAACTTACTATATAATAGCTTAAATTAAATAAAATCTTGTTTAATTAGGAAGCTTTTTATTTTATATCGTTAAAATAGCAAAGAACATCTACTTATTATATATATATAAAAAGTGGAATTAAAAGAGGCACAAAGTAAACAAATTCCCTTGGTGTTATAATGTAACGCGAAATTACGTAAAACCTAGGGCTATTAAGCCGCGGGGGCTAAGATTACATGAGGAGGAAACGGGCTTTACCTCCTATAAAAAATCCAACGGCTTACCCGGACCGGTAAAACTTTTATAAGAAGTTTGTTAGACTTGACGTGCAGTCGAAGCCAATTATGAGCCGGGAGGTGCACTTTATTCTATTTGGAGGAACGACCCGGTTAAGACGGAAGGGAAAATTGTCCAAGACCAAAAACGCCCCCAAGTTCCATTAAGATTTCCAGGGGCCTCTTCCCAAATAATATTTCGTCTGAAAATAACCCTCAATTCTAAACAAATCAGCTTAAAAACAATTAAAAACTTTCTCTGGGATTACAACTTATATTTATCACGACTTTTCTGCCCACAAGATTTCTTTAAAAATTCTATTCTTTTTTTAAAACTTTTTCATGTACTTTTATTCGTCATTTTTTAAAGTTTAATTCATTTGCGCTTAGTAGAATGGTCATCCCGTTAAAGAAAGACAATGTGAGAGTGACATAGACATGTATAATCCTTTTTAAAACAGATTGCCAACATTGCTAATGCCTAACATTGCTCGATCTAACAGGCCGATGTTAAATGTTAAATTGATGTAGTCATATTTCTATCCGTTAGGGCGAAGGTAACCAACATGGCAGCCATAAATTTAACAGCTGTTTTACATGTATTTTTATTCTTAACACTCGTTAATTAAATCAGACCAACACATATTTTTCGTTAATTTCCAACCTGGCCTATAAAGTTGTAGGTTGTTAGACGTTAGCATACAAGTTAGGCACGAATTGAAGAGTATCATTTCTTAGTACTTTTTAATTGCACATATAACATTTTCAATTAAAGAGTTGATTCTTTTTCCTTTTTCATACTAACTTCAGGCATCTTACCATTTAACACAAAACAAGCAATAGCAAGCCTTCAAGGACTGTTAGACAAGAAATTGTTACATTGAGAAGGTTGCAGAAGGTTATGAATCCCAGTATCTTTCGCATTAGACAAGAAATTGTTACATTGTGAAGGTTTCAGAAGGTTATAAATCCCAGTATCTTTCGCATTAGACAAGAAATTGTTACATTGTGAAGGTTGCAGAAGGTTATAAATCCCAGTATCTTTCGCATTAGACATGAAATTGTTACATTGTCAAGGTTGCAGAAGGTTATGAATCCCTGTATCTTTCGGATTAGACAAGAAATTGTTACATTGTGAAGGTTGCAGAAGGTTATAAATCCCAGTATCTTTCGCATTTTTAACAGAAAAAAACAACAACCAAGTAGCAATATGTATGTAAAAAAGAGATAGATAGTAATACTTTATTTTACAATTTTGAGCACGTAATATTAAATATAATTGAAGTATACGCAACATTCAATGTCGACGGAGAATGACAAAAATTGAAAAATTAAACATAAAATTTTGGATACCCATGCATTAATTATAGAACAAAAAGAATATAAATAAATCATAGAAAAGTTATGAACTTTGCCCCCAGACCACAATGTAAAAATTGATAAATAAATAAACGATTATATGTCTTATCTATCTTAATAATTGCTTGAAGTAATATGAAACGTAATTAGAAGAAATTAAAACATCAAGAAAGACAGTTGAAAAATTAATTAAAATTTTAAAAAAATTGTTAGTACGGAGTGAATGGAATGTCAAAATTAATGCGTCAGAATATTAATACGATTTGTCAAATAGTTACAGAAGTACTTCCAACTTTACAACTTCTCCCGACCGAGTGTGTGAATATTTAAAGCTCCAATAAACTCTTATATGAAAAACAATATAATCCTGAGTCCCTCGGTCTATATATTCCCGGCCGTACCACCATAACGGGGTTGGTATAGAGGAGAATTCCAGGATATAATTGTCCCGGCTGGTTAAAAGGGGGGGGGGGTGGCGGGCATGGAGTCGGTTATGGGGTCGCTTCCTTCTCCATCCTCCTCTTACTTTTCCGACCCGATGCCAATTGACAAATCGATATTTCAAAGGCTAAATAGAAAAAAATGGGTCCGGCATTGCTCCACTGACCTACAGGGTGAGTTAAGACCGCTGGCGCTCGATCCTTAAAAAAGTAAACGGTTATAACGTTTAAACTGAATTAAAAACAAAAAACTTTTACAATTATTAATCCTTTAAGCTAAATTATAAGAGAATAATCTCAAACTATTTATTTAGACCAAATGATAAATTAAGTTGTTTACTTTGTATATCGAAGTTTATACACCTTGCCTGTTTAATAAATTTCGTATGCAAAGCTTATACAATAAAACCGGTCGTTTGCAGTGAAGGTTGTTTTTTTCTTATTTATATAACGAATTCCTCAGGTAGGCTGGAAGGAGCCGGGGGCGCAACTGACTGTGCACAGGGCGAATACAGAGTTTCTAATGCCCCGAAGAATTAACACTTCGGTAAATACAGAGTCTCCTGTAATTGACTTTTCCTCGGGCGTCCAGAGTAAATACCGTTAAATGAGAGCTCCCGAAGGATTGGATTCAGTTAGGCTGAAGGAAATGGAGCTCTTCAGAAGAAAACGCTTTTCGGACCGGGCCTCTTTTTTTTCTTTATAGCCGTTCTTTTTTCCCCACCTATAAAAGAAGGTCTTTATTGTTCCATCACATTAACATTGATCTATATGAATAATTTTCTAAATAAAAGAAATGTTTTTTTTCTGTAATTCTCAATTGTAAAAAATAACGAAAGCAAACCAAGCTTCTAAATTATTTTTCCTTCTTACTATAAACTAATAAAAAAATGGGTAGCGATATTTATAATTTATCCGTATTATAATAATTTTTTTACGTAAGGTGCTGGTTGAGATAAAGAAGACAGCAATTTTGAAAAAGGGCAAAAACAAGGGAGAGAAATTCGAAAGGAGGAAAGTTGGTGTTCACGGGGATCAAAGTCACGATAGCTCAACTGGTTAGAGCAGACGTAAGCCAAAGGTCGTGAGTTCGAATCCCGCTCGTGACAACGAATTTTTTAATAAAGATTAATTAATTGAATGATGTCAATCGGACTACAAATTCTAGTCGATTACTCATTTTAAAAAAAAATATTTTTTTTATCCTATGGATACCAGTCACTGGAGACCCTTCTGAGCACGGCAGCTGGGCTGGCTTTTTTTGTTTATTTCCCAAGTACGGGAAGTACCGTACTGTTCCGGGTTATTGTACTTTCCTAGTCCCTTATTTCAATGCAATCTATTCAATCCTGCTCCTAGTATGTACTGGGTCATCGGCTGTCGTTGTTACATTTCTTTATCTGGGTTTTATTTGTATCCCTGATTATATCTCAATTGAGCGGATTTGCGTCCGATGCGTTGAGGATGGTGAGTGTTGCATAACATACCATACAGACATATATATATATATGTGTGTGTGTGTGTGTGTGTGTGTGTGTGTGTGTGTATGTATATATATGTATATATATATATATGTGTGTGTGTGTATGTATATATATATATATATATGTGTATATACATGTGGGTGGGCGACCAAGACTCCGAGAGGTAAAATGACTAGTTAGGCTCGTACCCCCATCCCTAAAAGGTCCGGCACTTGGTCGATTCACGTGTTCTGCATAAACCTCTTGGACATGTTCGCAAACCCAGAGATTTTGATGTGCTCTCCTTCAAAGATTTCAAATCTAGACATAGCATACCTATCACACTCTGCGTGGCAGTGTGTTGCCCTTTCTTCTGTTCTTCCATTGCCTGTGTCCGGGAGATAAATTCCACTCCCTAAAAAATTGCTTCATGCCCCAGTTTATTAAGACTGTCAGGCTGGGCATAGTTTAATACATCCATGCACATGTTACATGAGATGTTAACCACCAGGAACCCTATCATTCCTCCGAGGTCAACCTTTCTCGCTATGGCAATTTTGTGAGGGTTGGTTTAGCATAAGATTACTGTGTCTTTACACTTTATCGACTGCCCTTTTATCTTCTTTGGGCTCATTTTCTGATTTAAGATTCTGTTTGCTTTTGTGATAAAAAGAATGGGTTCAGGGCCGATATATGGTAATTCAGGTCTTCTTATGGGCAGTGTGTTTACCTTTCCCCCAAAATCCTTTATTGTCTTGGTACCCAAGATATCATCGTTGACAAGTTTGTTGTCAGACTATGTGATATGAAGAAGCCTCGACATAGAAATTCAGGAAATGATTGCTGTATAATTTATTTATTTCTATGTACATAGGATAAGTGGGAATGAAGAAAAGAGCGAGGACATACGCACCAGGAAGATTGGAAAACAAGTTAAACAAACTTTCAGCAGTCCATCGTTTTCATCTTCTTCTAAACCTAGGTATCAATTAATTGATATAAATACATATACAGTCAATATGAGATTTTGTAAAGGAACAAATTTTCAAAAAAAAATTCTAAGAGGGTGAAATACCTTCTCATGGTCGTTTTAAATATAAAAATCATACGTCTAAAAAGGCATTAGAATTTTAGCACAAGTTTTCTTTATGTTGGATTGGTTTTTGTAAGCACGTATCAATTTTATGATTATTTTAATGGAAGAACAAATGTGCGTTTTGTGACTGGGTCTGATATGTTTTCAGGCGATGTAGTCATACCAGAAGGGATTTTTCACAGGGCCGGAGGCTTTTGAGGTTGTAAGAGTGTTTACTTTGTCCGACCTCTAAAAAAAGCGTAGGGAGTGAGCAAGTGAGCAAATACGGGAAAGTCGAATTATTCAGGGCGGGGTGCGGAAGCGACGCAAATTTACAGTACAACAATCTCCGTTTTCTGTATTAATTATAAAAATGCTGACTCTGTGGGCAATTTAAAACTGTACGTTTGTGCTTCGTGTCTGCCATTGTGGTGGTTCTATTCGTCTGCCAAGCTCAGGCCGACCCCATTATGTGTTCTACCCTTGTTCAGACAGCGGCAAATAAAATTATTATTAGCTCTCCCTTTATTCTTTTTTCCTCGACTTGCCGTTCCTTTCTCTTCCGCTAGTGAGCTTTCTCTCCCGCTCGCTCTCCACCGCAAAAGGCCTTCCATTAATAGCGGATATCAATTCCCTCGGCCCATCAAAAGTATTTTTATAACGGTTGGAAAAGGACACGGCCCTTACCTTTCAACTCTTGAACATTTCCTAAAGTTTAAAGCGGAATATCTATCCTTGTGGCCGAGGATTACAAACATGGCTTTTTTTAGAACAGTGAAATAAACCAGATTCGTTTTAGGAATAAAGAAACAACCCAACTCGTGATTCTTCTCTCAGAAATCAAATTGCCAAATAACTCTTACAACATTTACAATCTTTCAAAACAACTGAAAATTTTAATATAATTTTGTAGATGAGAATATCAACTGAAAAACAATACCATCTATAAGCAACTGAAAATAACAGTTCAATTAGTCAAAATACAAAAATACAAAATTGTACATTGATCTAAAACTAAACTAATATGTACAGTGAGCAAAAAAAGGTTAACGGAAATAATCTCAGGAGAACAAGATAACCTTAATAGGTATGAGATTTAATATGAAAACACAAACAAACAAAAAATTTCCATCTTTTTGGCAGTGCACTAGTTTCGTGAACTGCCAAAATGATTGAAATTTTTCAATAGTTTCCCCCGGACACTAACTTCACCTCTCAGTCCCACCTTTTGAATTTTCCATCGTTTTTGCCATTTTTCATATGTCGTGTAATATATTTGATTCTCGACGACAAATGAAGATAGACTAGAAGATTTAGTTTTTGTAAGGTTTTCAGTTGAGATAAAAAAAATTCAGTGTCACGAGCGGGATTCGAACCCACGACCTTCGGCTAGATACGCGACTCTACCACTTGAGCCATCGTGACTTCCTTCGAATCCTTCGACTCCGACAAAAATGTTCTTCTCCCACAAATCTGTTACTTCTCCACTCTGTCGCTCAGAAGAATCCTAGGCCTCATCCTTCTCTGCCTCCCAATAACCCTTCATTCCAGCCTTGCCGACTCCCTGCTTTAGGAACTCCTCAATCCTCCAACCTCACTCTGTTCCCTAAACCATTTAATCCTTTTGACGTAAAATTTTATTAAAAACCTACCCCTCCAGAAAGCTACATAATTTGACGTCATTAACCCTTTCCTCCTTCGAAAACATCCAAAAAAAGCCCATAGTTTTCCTTAGTTAGCCCTATAATTCACTTCCCGATCCATAGAAATTTTCCATGTTTCACCCAAGCACTAAACTCGGACCAAACCACACCACCCCTAGAAATCCAACCGTCTCATCAGTTTACTACCAATTCTTGGTAAACTCCTTGAAAAAATCCTTTATAAAATAATACAATTCATCCTTAAATCGTTTAATATATCTCCGACTATCGGTTTGGATTAAAACGTCACTATTTTTTTAATATAAATATGCTACCATTTTTCACTGTTGAACAGTGCTATCGCGATAAACGAAGAAAAATCGTGACCAGACGTAAGAAAATGAAAGAACGTGCTTTTCGGTTAGAAATGGGCTATATCATTTCAATCATGCATGTTCTTTTCTAGACCAAAGAGTTGTTGGACTAAAGTACGTGAAGGAAGGAGTCACAACGGATACGAGATCGGCGCGACCTGCATGGCTTATGACTCATCGGGCCTCAACAAAAAGACTGTGGACCCGATACAATACAACAGGCAAAAGAACCTACAACTAATAATTGAAGCTGATGGTAACTCGCACAAAGAAGTATGGAAATAGAATCAACAAAAGAAATGGGATGTTTTTAAAACTTATACTAACTAGGCTGAACCGACATTTATAACTAACAGAAGACAAGAAGTTGCCGACATTACTCTCGCTACCCAAGTTATATTGCACAGTGTCTGAGGAGATAGCCAATCAAACCATTGACACATACACATACATAGAAATCACACAAGTGGATAAAACTTGTAATTGGGTCAAATACAAACTGGGAGAAATGCGGCGCGTTACCAGTGGCAATGCACTAAATGCAATGGCTACTATAAAACAACCATGTTTCAGCTAACTCCACAAATACGACAAGCCATAATACACTCATGTCTTGAAGCCTGCTTACAAACCGCATAAAAAAGAATCTGTTGGTAAAACGAAAAACCGGCGGCACTAAAAAAGAAAACTCGCTGACTTCCGAATCGAGCGAGAAAAACGGGGAATAATGAAGACTTGAAATTGTACTCTGTTGGGGGTTTCACTGCATTTTTCGGTATTTTCGGTTTTTCTCGTATGATTCCCCAATGTTTACGAGTTTTCTTTCCAAATCCGCCAGTTTATCGTCATATCAGCAGATTCTCTTTATGGATACGTTGCTAATAAAAAAAATAAAAAATTAACAATCAATTAATTAAGTTTTTAAGTTGAGATAAAAAAGTCAGTGTCACGAGATGGATTCGAACCCACGACCTTCGGCTTGATCCGCCGCTACTGTACCACTTGACCTATAATGATTTCGATCCACGTTATCTAAAGTGATGGAATAGCGGCGTATAAATTGAAGGTCGTGGGTTCGAATCCCGCTCGTGACTGCCTTTTTACCTCAACATAAAACCTTAAATATGTAATTGAAAGATATTAATTGGTCCAGCGGACCAGAAAAAAGTGGATTGAAAAAAATTAACTTTAAAAGAAACAACAGTCGAACTCAGCCACCTCTCCCGCCATGAAAGAATTTTCGTGGTAAACTATCAGAAAAAGTAGGTGAAGTTCTAAAAAGAAAACGTTTTAGACGAGCTTTTTTTTAAATTGTGTGATTTCTTAAAAACATTCTTTGAACACCTTAAAGCGCAAGATTTGTCACAAATATGTTAAATATGTTGGACAAAGCGGCACAAATACGAGATGTAAGGGACAATTGCCAATATAGACCTAATCTTCTGAATTTAAAGAGGATTTAAAAGCAAATAATTGAACGTTGTCTAAAACAATTATTTAGGAACCGTAAGATGCGATCTGGTGTGATGTAGATTTCAGAAAAAAACATTTTCTTTATCATGCCAACATTTCGTACTTTATTGAGATCACCTTCGGGGCTCAAAGTGTAATTGTGCCACTCTTGCGTGTTGTGTCGAGAGTTTATTTTCTTGTTCTTTTGCCCGGCACATTTTTCACCCTTTTTCAACCCTTACAAACCGTGTAAATTTCTATTTATTTTCATTTGTATTTATTATTATTTGGGGTCGTGAGATGCGGTCTGGTGTGACGTACGTTTGAGAATAACATTTTCTTTATCATGCCAACGTTTCGATCTTTATTGGGATCATCTTCCGAGGTAAAAATGTTTGTTTAGACACTCGCAACACGACAGACATGAATGGCACAATTATACATAAGACAAACATTTTGAGGCTGAAGATGACTTCAATAAAGTTCGAAACGTTGGCACGATAAGTAAAATGGTTTTCTAAAATCTACATCACACCGGACCGCAGTCACTATTTCTAGATAATTATCGATTAACGGTCACTAATCACCACACAACTTGTGTCTAAAATGTACCTTGCTAAATGAACGATTTAATTCAATTTCTAAAATACTCGTCGAAACTCGGAGTTAACGCTAGTTGGGACGTCGCACGGAGATAGAGAGAATACGGGTAAAAAGTTTCCAGCCCGTTTAATCCAGGCCTCTGGTAACAAAAGGGAATGGAAAATGGTCTGGGAGCAAAAGGCGTCTTATTTAACAAACATCCCTTGCGTTTATTGCTCATAACTGCATCCCCTGCATACAAAGATATTTAATATTTACAGAGGCCATGCTCCTTTGCAATTTTACCCTTCATATCTTGTAAATTGCTTAAATCTCTTTTTGAGTTTTATTGGAAAAACGGTAGTTCATATCAACCACATTCAAACCACATGGTGCTTTCATATAATAAAATCATAATTCGATAATAATCATTCTAAAAAACTGGCTCTAAATGTGACTGAAAATACAATAATCGAAATTTATATGCATAAGGAAGAGCAAAAGGATAGAAGATGGGTGATTGGAAGCGGGGCTCGTGCTCTCCAAGCACTGCAGACTTTTGGCTTATTGTACCTACCTAATTCTCTTGTAAAGTGCGATCGGCGAAATCCTTCTTCTCAGAAGTATCATCTCATTGACTGTCGTTGATACAGTTTAAATCCGGGTTTTTCTTGTATCCCAGATTATGTCCCAATTGAGAGGGACTTTCACATTCAAAGCTGATATGGTTGGCTGTTTCTTCCTCCTCGTTGCATAATTTGCAAATGGGGTTATGAGATCATCGTTCAGCAGGTCCATTCATCTGAGTCTGGCCCTCTCCTGTGTGTTTGCCATTATTGCTGAGAGTTGTTTTAGCGTAATTTTACTTTATCCAGGGCCCCTAGAGTTTATACAATTTTTTTTAATCCAGTCTGCGATTGATAGAGGATAGAGGAGAGTAAATAATTTTTAACCGCGGATGTTTGAGGTGCAGTATAATTATTATAAAATAATGGCAGGTGTAATTTAAAAAATTACAAATAACCGATTGCTATGGTGTTTTCTTTTTAAAAAATCATCCAACATAATTACACCCTTAGTTTAATATTTTCGAAATATATTCATTATTTCGTTTGCAAAAGCTTAAAAAAAAATGCTTTGTATATTCATTTCTTAATTACTGTTCTACTGTTGCCGTGATTGCGCAAAAGGACAGACGGTTTTGGGGTTTTGGAACGCGGTAGATTGCCGCTGTTCTCCTTCCGGGGCCGACAAAGGAGCCAGCGAGCAACTTTGGCGAAACCCACCTTTAATTAGCTCTGTTCCATGCTAACGATTCTCCAAGTCTGAAATGCGATTTGCATACTGCGTATCTTCCTTCATACACTTCTCAGCGGTGCCGAGGACGTTAATGTTGAGAAATTTCAATGGTGGCCCTTAATACAAACGGGTCGGGGATTTTCAAAGGCGACCTCGAAACTTTTATGTATTCACCCTTAGCATTGGTATTTTTTTAAATGAGACGATTTCCCCCTTTTTTTCTAATTATGATTCATTATATTTAAAACCCGGACAGAATTGGACGTCTGGTAGTTAGTTATAACTCTGTTTTGTTTCTTCTTTTCCTACAAGTTATTTTAGATTTTCAAAAAGTACACATTTATAATAAATCTTTGTGAATCTTGAACAGTCAATCAGGATCAAATCTACTTTATACCTCTGATGATGACCATCTTAGCATAGAATGCTTCACCGACGGCTCACTCGTTAAGGACAAGCGAAGCGGTGTTGGAATCATGGGATCAACATTTCCTCCTCTCTTGGTAATAACACCTGCATTTTTCAGGCGGAGATTGGGCAACTAATGTTCGCTGGATAATTCATAGCGAGTGTTAGATCTCCAGCGAAAATGTGTTAGGTTACCAAATCTAGCCTGCATAGACGGGAGAGGGTGCATAACCATCTCTACTAAGGGGTAGCACAGTCTCTCTGTAGTTTCGATGCTGGCGAGGTTGTCGTTTCTATCTAGGGAGCTCGTTTGGAGACCGGCTTTATTTCAGCCCCTTTGGGTATCCCTTTACACGGGGCACAGGTTAAGTGCACAATGTCGACCCACCTCACCCTTCGGACGAAGCAATCGGTATGTCTGTGGATGTGGTGGCTTCTACACCGAAACTCACCCACTTTCTACCGTGACCATCGATGAGTCGCTTATGACTTGAGAAACTAAACGTACTATAAGGCCTAAGAGCCAGGTGCTCAATTTAAACAACTTCATTGTCTCAGACATTGCGCCATATATGCCACTTGGGCTGTAACTTATATGGCCATTCTTTACCCGTGCTCGCGATACTTTTTTTACTGCTCACACAACGGCCCAACCTCGGTGGGCGGATAAACCGAAGTATGACTGCCAAAATTTTGCGACAATGCAATTGGATCAGATTGTTTTCGAAGCATTTTTATTTTCAATACTTGGTTTATAATAATTTAAAATCCTGAACAAAAAGGCCCGATAAAAAAAGCAATAAAAGATCGGTTTTACTCACCTTACGAAAAGCGATTTATAATTGCATGTTCCCAGCGGTCCCTCCGACCGGAGATTATGTGCCGAGAACATGCTACTTCATACGATTATATTTCGAATGTACCAGTTTAGCTCGGTGATTTCCTGTTGATATCCCACATGCACGAGTTCCACGGAGCCATTGATCCTTATTAAGAAAGGTCGTAATGTTTCTTTCTCATACAATGAACTTGATTTAAAAATTAAACCCAAATCCATCGGAATATTTCGATAATCCATCTTCCTGTTAGACTAGTCTTATCAGTAAGTAATTATTGATAATTTAATTTCAAACAGTACTGTTTTATAAAAACTTTATTGTCTGACTCTAACTATCACACTACCCCAGAGTACTCGATATTCCTCAGAGTAATTGTTGCTAATCCCCTTCATTCATACTAATAAATTATATTTACACATTTATTGTCACAACCCCAGAATTTTAGATAATTCTCGGAGTAATTTGGGATGGACCCTGCCATTCACTCTAATAAATGGCGTACACAAATATACAACAAATCATTAACACTACTACCGGTCTACTCGATATTCCCCGGGTCCTACCACTCACGCAAATAAATACATTCTTTCATAAATGAAAGAATTAATATCTCTATGTACAATTTAAAATATTTATGAATTTATGGCTTCCAGATATTGCA
Source organism: Cimex hemipterus (assembly GCA_039619505.1). Taxonomy (NCBI): domain Eukaryota; kingdom Metazoa; phylum Arthropoda; class Insecta; order Hemiptera; family Cimicidae; genus Cimex; species Cimex hemipterus. Next base: position 15,207,472 of record CM077108.1, read on the forward strand.
TCTGTGCCTACAGCCATGCCTCAAGGCCGCGCTAGGTCTTTAGGGATTATCGCGACTATTGAGGCCTTATGAAGAGGCCGTCTGATGCGTATTTGCATATGATTTTTATAGAAATATAACGGTTTTGTAAAGTTGTTTAAAATCGAGTCCGCGACATCCAACATGTACATTAAGCCCTCTTGTATTTCAGGGGTGATTTTCTTTATAAAAAAAATCATGACTAAAAACTACAGCGTTAATGTTCACTAAATTATTTTAGAACTTTCAGAACCATGATTTTGGATTAATTTGAAAAGAAAAACGGACTAATATTAAACTGAATCAATTACATTGCAAAGAAACGTATGATCGATATGAAGCGTAGAATTTCTTGCTGTAATTAAACTTGAAATGGTGGTCGGATTCTTTTATCAAAAGGCGTTTAACGGCATCAATAGATAGTTGATTGATGAAATGAAAATGCACGCGACACACCAAGAATTAATTCGAAGAATGTAGCTTATTGTACTTATCTTCAAACTGGGGAATCATTGCTTTTTGAGGAAAACTTGCAATTAACTGGAAATTATGTAACGATTCATTTCAAGTCAATTCTATGTATCCTCTCCAGAACAAGGTTTCGAGGGGTTTTCCTAAGATTGCTTAGGCTTATTATTGGGCAAAAGGGTTGAGTTAGGTGGTTAGGTTTATGAGGTTTTGGGGACAATTTTTATAATGAAAAACTTTGGAAGACTGAAAACGTTAGGAAGATATTGCTTTTTTGTTAATCTGAGGATTCAAGATGTTATACGGTCGTATTAAGGAAATATCTTTTTAGAAGGGTTTTTCAAAATATGCTGTTTTTCCGAAGATGAAAAGGGTTTTGGTAAAGAGAAAGAGGTAGTTGTTGGACTAGTTTTTCTTCTATTGTTTCTGTATGTTTTTTGTTCTCTGGATCTATTATATCAGGCTGAGGTCGGAATATTTGCAAAATTCATTACAGTTTTCGTGGTCCGCTTGACAAATTAATATCATTAATATTAAGGTTTTTAGTTGAGATTAAAAAAATTCAATGTCACGAGCGGGATTCGAACCCATGACCTTGGGCTTGATACTCCGCTACTGTAGAACTTGAGCTAAAGTGACCTCTATCCAGTCGGACACTAACTTCCCATCTCAACCGCACCATTTGAATTTCCCTTCTTTTTTGCAATTTTTCAAATGTCGTGTAATCGGATTGGATTCTCGGCGAAAAAAAAAATGGCCAGAGAGGGTTTTAGTGAAGTATACTTCATTTTAACTTATTAAATTCACTAGTTTTTGTGGTCCGCTTGACAAATTAATATCATTCAATTAATTACGGTTTTTAGTTGAGATAAAAGAGAAAATGGCAAAAATGAGGGCAAATTCAAAAGGTGGGGTTGAGAAGGAAAGTTAGTGTTCGAGTGGATTGATGTCACGATAGCTCAAGTGGTAGAGAAATGGTGTATCAAGCCCGAAGGTCGTGGGTTCGAATCCCGCTCGTGACACTGACTTTTTATCTCAACTAAAAACCGTAATTGATCGGATTTTCTAAAGTGTTGGGCGAAAAGTGAAAAGCCTTTTCTTCGTCAGATTTGGCCGATGATCCCTCGACATAACGAAGTGGAGGAAAAGTGTTACGATAGGATAGGACTATGGTTTAAAGTGATATCTAAAGTCGTAATTTTTGTATATTTTCAATTTATAATTTTTCTTTAAATATTGTTCTATTAAAATATTTTTACAGACTTTTAACGATTGACTATCGACCAGAGTTGATCGGTTTATAGAAAAAACGCTTGGATTAAACGTAGAAGTAAACAAAGCAGAAATGGCAGAAAAAAATCACCGATGTACCATAAAATGCACGCAGGAGAGTGCAATAGCTCTTAAAGATGGTCGTATAAACAAAATCCGACTTCTACAATCCGCATAACCACAACACACAAACCCTTCCACCAAAATCAAAATTGCAATCTTAGTGTAAACCTCTTTACCAGAAATTAACATTTCCTCCAATATCCTTTAAAAGACTAGACGGCCTGATTAAATTTGATTAAAAGGCCAAAAAAAGATTAAACCCCCTTTTTGAAGTGGTTGTGAACAAGGTAAGGCGGGATTAAATATAACCGTCGCAGATATCGAAGAAAGCATAAAGTGAAAACGAGCGTCCTCATTGAACTTTATCGGATAAAACTTAGGCCTAATAAAATGAAACAATTTCCGCCGACAAGGGACCCGGAGTTTTCCGTGCAAATAGAAAGACGTAATCCTCGGGATTGAATGTAAATTTAACGATAACTGCAATCCCAAGTGCCGGCTTGGATTGTTTTCAAGATATAGAGTTAGGCTGTTTGAGCTAATTCAAAGGTGATAAGATATACAGCACTGCTCGTTAAGGCAGCAGTTTATTTTAACAGGTCATAACCCAAGTTAAATAAACGGTGTAGAAAAATATATATAACAGGCTAGAAGATAATTTTCATTATGGATAATTAATCGGGACCTTAATCGATTATAAAATACGATATAGAATTTGGACTGTATGGCTCAATTAAAACTATCGAAAAACGAGGAAAACGTTACAAAATTACGACTTTAATTTACTGGAATTTTCAGTTTTCACTTTATCTCTTGTCAAATTCCGACCAATATAACATTAAATTTTTACCAAAAAAAAAAACTACACTTATTCTCGTTATGGGAAAACGAAACCCTTCTTCAACAACAATAATAATTATTCAGATATCGTGAGATGCGATCTGGTGTGATTTCAGAAAAACATTTTCTTTATCGTGTCTACGTTTCGATCTTTATTGAGATCATCTTCAGAGGGCAGTGTTTGCCTTCTGTGTACTTGTGCCGTTATTGCGTGTCGTGAACCTTACATTACTGAAATCTACATCATACCAGACCGCATCTCACGATATCTGAATAATTATCGATTAACGGTCACTAATCTCTACACACAACAATAATAATTCTCTAGTTTTCGTGGTGTGCTGACCCATTAATATATTTCTAATAATTAAGGCTTTACGTCGAGATAAAAATAGTCAGTGTTACAAGCGGGATTCGAACCCACGACCTTCGGCTTGATATGCCGCTACTCGACCGCTTGAGCTATCGTGACTTCGATCCCCTCGGGCGCTAATAGGAGGATGTGGCTGGCCTCCAAGTAATGGGAGCTACATGCGCTTAAGCATTATCATGTAACAGCACGAAGTCCCCAATAAGTGAAGCGAATGGGACTACATCTTGCAGAAGAACTGCAATGTAACTTGACCAGTATGTACGATAATCAATACATGGACATGATTCCACCCCGTACTAAATCTGACTGTGTTGGAAAAAGCTGCGATTGGTACATGGCTCTGTTCATCTCAAGCCCCTAATTTTTCTGCTGTCGAACCTAATCTGCCGTTGGCCTGTACACTCGATGACACTCCAGTTGTGGAGAATCATGCCTAGTCGAGACTTCAGCTATGCGAAGCATCCTGATGTCGGTTTTAAAACTCACCCATACATTACGGTTTGGAGTTACCTTCTCAATCATGAAGTAATTATGAATATGGGTCATTATTACAAGGTTCACACCGCTAATGGTATAACGGCCACATTTTGATTTTAAAATTAATGGAATATACTAAGATAAAGACCGACTGATTTTCAGTTGCTTAAGCCAAATGTTTTGCCTGGAAAGTTAAAAATTCAAATGATGATTTTAGAGAAGAATCGTTCGAAGTTATGAAATTGCTGAAACACGTCAGATAGGTTATGCAATAGACTGGATATGATATATTAAGCTATTGTATATATTTAATTTAATAAATTTATGACTTTTCTCACATTTCGAGGTGGTCCGGCTTAAGCGGCTATGGTCGCAATCGAGAAAACGCGAGGAATTTTCAAGTGCCGTTTGTACAATGGTCGGACAATATCATAAAATGATTTTTTTCGTGCTGTACACAGTTTATCAGAGTCACGCAATAGAAACAATGAAAATTAATTAAGAAGTTAACTAATGGAAAGTTTTATTATAGACTGCAACACGCGATGGAAGGTATCGTACATCCACTTGAAATGGAAACTTCTTAAGAGCGGAGAAAGAGAAATGTCAAAAGCCCGACCAGAGTGGTAACCGTTTTCCCGAACGAATGCAAATTTTCCCCCAGGCAGTGAATAAGGCAGTGTAATCCATTTAAGAGGAACTATCACGCTTAGTTTTACCCTTCGGAAGAAAGGGCGTGAGCTCGGAAGGGGGTAGGCGAAGGGCGGCGAAATGGTAAAAAACAACCCTTTGTTTCAGCCCTGGAGGGAAGGTCGGCCTCGGTAATAAAACGTTGAGAGAAAAAACGTTTTGTGTTTGCCTTGGGAGGCGGCGAGTGAAAATCCCTTTTGGAATCCGTGTCAGGCTCGGACAGGTAATAAGACATGACCACCCTTAAAAAGCTCCACCCTCACCCCGGAAAAGGTGTATTTTTTTGTTCGAAAATCTAATCAACGCATCCAACTCAGCTCTCTTTTTAAATGATTCTCCCCGTCAGGGGAAGTCAAGATTAAAAGTGTCCTTTTAAAAAATGTTTTTAAAAAAAAGCAACCAACAGATAAAGAACCTAACAAGCAAAAAAACATTAATAAACTAAAATACATATTCATGTAAGGTTTTTGTAAAATCTTAGAACGTAAGTAGCATTGAGAGCCTGTGATGATAGATGAACAGTTGACAACACTCATCATTGATCATTACTTGACTGGGGGACCAAGAATGATGGCTCTACTGAAGAAACCCATCCGACAAAAGATGAACAGATCACAGGCATTCTCGCAAAAATTATAAAAAAATAAGATTCATAAATTAAACTTTCTAGCTATAAATTGAAGTTTAAATAGATTATAGTTTTGTTTTTTAAATGTAAGAACGGTTAAAATAGAAAGGGTTTGAGAGAAACCGAGGCGACCAGGAGGACGACCAACTTTAAGAGCTATTGTACAACTACCCTTCCAAGTCCAACTTTTACACCCCCGCCTGCCCGTACAACTCACTTTCTCTGGAATTAATTAGCAAACCCTCTGGCGGACTTCACTCAATAACAATTTACAGCTTTTATATACACTTTGGCGATTCTCTTTTCTTTTTTGTTGTGTGTAAGAACTCTTTAATTACGGGACAATAAACAACGACTGAGACATAACTGAGGGTGCAAATCGATTTTTTATTGTTTTTATTTTTTGTATTGTTTGAGCGGAAATCCATTCGCTTCGAGCTCAAAGTGTTTAAACGCTCTCAACAAGATAGACAAGTATAACACACCTACATGGCAAACAAACACCTTGGTCACACCAGACCACATCCCACGATTTCCGACTGATCATATACTAACGGTCACTAATGATCACATACAATTTTATCTATTGTTCGTATCTAGCATATCATCTTTTCTGTTTGTTTACTTATTACTTATTAACATTATTTTTAAAAAAATGAAAGAATGAGGACAACTCAATAAAAAAGGACGATGTGTGGTGATTAGTGACCGTTAGTTGATGATTATTTTGGAGATCGGTGCAGTCTGGTGTGACGAAAGTTTTAGAAAAACATTTTCTTTATCGTGCCAACGTTTCGATCTTTATTTAGATCATCTTCAGTGCTTAAAGTGTTTTTCTTCTGTGTAATTGTGCCGTTCTTTCATGTCTTGTTGAGAGTGCGTGGAATATCACTTTGAGCTCTGAAGATGATCTCAATAAAGTTCGAAACGTGAACTATGTACGGAATAATGTAATAATGAGGAGAAATCAATTAAACAAGGACGATGTATGGACGTTAGTGACCATTAGTCGACGATTATTCAGAAATCGTGAGATGCGATCTGGTGTTATGCAGGTTTCAGAAAACCACTTTATTTATTGTGCCAACGTTTCGATCTTTATTGAGATCATCTTCAGTGCTTAAAGTGTTTTTCTTCTGTGTAATTGTGCCGTTCTTTCATGTCTTGTTGAAAGTGCGTGGAATATCACTTTGAGCCCTGAAGATGATCTCAATAAAGA
>CM077108.1:15213529-15231350 GCA_039619505.1 Cimex hemipterus
AATATCACTTTGAGCCCTGAAGATGATCTCAATAAAGATCGAAACGTCGGCACTATAAAGAAAATGTTTTTCTGAAACCTACCGGAAACCAGGCCGCGTCTCACTATTTCTGAATAAATAATTAAAAAGACACTTCAATAAACAAAACAAAATAAATTATGAAGTTTGAACTATGCACGTGATAATGAAAGAATGAGGAGAAATCGATAACAAAGGATGAAAAGTTTCAAAAACGTCCTTCTAAGCGTTTATATTGGAGTGATTCTAAATTAAGTTAGAATGGGACTTTGTCTGGGCTGATCTGATGGAAGGTTCGATCGGATAGACTGAATATCTCTTTCTCTTAGCAAATCAAACAAAAGAACAGCCTGACCGGAAGAACTGCTTACGTCTTTCTCTCAACTCTGAAACGTTTCATCTGACAGGATAGACAACGTGTTCATCTCAAGAAGATTCTTCTCAGAATATCTTTCTAATTTTTTTCATTTCAATTCAACTCAATCCATTCCAATTAATTTAAAACGTCAAATGTATTAAATTATTATTATTTAGTTTATTACTAGAGAATTATTATTATAAATGTCTCTTGAAAAAATATGATTTGACTTTATACAAGTACCTTTCGACTAGAGTAAAAGCTTTTCTAAAACAGTTTTAGCCCAGGTGACGTACAGCAAATTTGGTTTACGCCTTCTCAGACGTGACAGATAACTTAGCTTCTTTCCATTTCAAAGCACGAAAAACACAAGAAGTACAAAAAGTAGGCCTACATCGAGAACAATATAATTCTCCTTTTCAAGGACTGACAAAAAGAACGGTTGTTATTCCCACAGACTCGCTTTTCTCCACTTCTTGTTGCAATAATGTATTTCAAAATAATATTTATGTGTCTGTTTTTCTATTTCTTTTAGATTTTCTTAAGTGTAGTTTCATTATCGAGGCGTACAAGACTGGTGAAACTGAAGTACGGAAAACATCCAATTTGGATTGGTCTCAAGGTCATCCAAAAGCATGTATTCCACCCAATAAAAGCTTTATAAACCCTTTTACCCAATCAAAATATAAACTTGAACAACTGCGAAGTTAGAAACATCTCGAATTTGCATTCCAAGAAACTTTATCACTCAGAAAAAATTGAACAAACTAAAATAACCCTTAATTTGACCATCATAAATCTCAAAATGCCTAAATATCGTGTATTTCCCCCCGGTTTTCTATTATTATTCACCGTTTGTAAAAGCGTCGCTAAATGGTGTTACGATAGAAGATGTTAACCGGGGGTCGGTAAGCCCGTACAAACACCGGTTGCGGTTGCTAAATCAGCAATCAGACCACTGTTTAGACTGCATGCATACGTGGTCTGTTCACCGCAGCCTAGTATCAACAAAGCTTGTTGATCACTTTCAGTTAAAACAAATTTGGCCAACTTTTGTCATTTAATGATAAATACGAGAATACATGCCATTCGACTGGGAATGATTGAAATTTGATATCGCTGTGATATGGAAGTACGAACTGAGTAGCATGTCATTTAAAAATTTTGTCGGTGAATACATCAACTGGTACAAAAAAACTATTCTATTTTTATGTCCATAACAGTTTCTCAATGATGATGGCTCAATGTCGTAACGCGTTTGGGTGTTTTTTAGGTTTCTAAGGTTTTAGACAAATATTTTATTTTTCATGCTACATTTCGATCTTTATTGAGATCATCTTCAGAGCTCAAAGTGTCTGTTTTCCGTGTAATTGTGTCATTCTTGTGTGTCGTATTGCGAGTGTCTAAATAAACACTTTGAGATCTGAAGATGATCTCAATAAAGCTCGAAACGTGGCACGATAAGGAAAATGTTTTTCTAAAGCTTACGTCACACCAGACCGCACCTCACGATCTCCGGATAACCATTGACTAACGGTCACTAAACACCACCAAATTGAGAAATGGCAAAAGGGAGGGAAAATTCAAAAAGGTGGGGTTGAGATGGGAAGTTATTGCTCGAGGGAATCGAAGTCAAGTGGTAGAGAGTAGCGGCGAATCAAGCCGAAGGTCGTGGGTTCGAATCCCGCTCGCGACACTGTATTTTTTATCGCAATTTAAAACCTTAAATAATTGAAAGAAATTAATTGGTCAAGCGGACTACGAAAACTGGTGATTTTCAGAAATTAATAAATTTGGAACATAATTGGTCATCTTTGGTTCATGATTTCATTGGGGTGTTCATGAGATTACAATTCATCCAGGTTCAATACTCAAATTTTATTTAATAATTACTAAATTGTCAATCAAAATTTCGACAAATGTTTAAATCATAGTACATGAGCTTGAGCCCTAACCTTTTTATATAATTTTGTGATATTTTATGAATCGTCCAACTTCTTTATCTGTTGGGTAAATCATATACAGTAGATCTACTAAATGTTATTCCAAGTGGTTGGTTTTTATTGTTTTTATTTTCACATCTTAGGCTTAAGCCGGCCCACCGTGTAAATGACCCATTAGGGGCGGATCTCCTCCCATGTCGCGAAGGCCCGTCGGCCCCGTTTCTGGTTAAGCCCCGGCCACTTTCTAGGAGGCGATCCGTGAATGCCCTCGCATAAAGCCGTACGACGGGCTTAGAAAAGCGGACGTGATCGCTTAAGCGAATCCCTTAGAAGAGGGAGCACGATTATGGGAGATTTGTTCCAGCATCCTCTCAGCATCCCTTGACCCGCTAGCCTATTCTACCGACGCGACCTGGACTAACTTTTTCACGTTTCGTACATTTCAGTTTCCAGTCTCATTTTATACCAGTCAAAAAAAAAAATACAAGAATCATAGATACTTTTATTCTAGTGAAAAAATTAACACAATTAAATTCATTATATTTAGTGGTTTGATTGACCAAATTACATATAAGTTCTTGATCGAAATGAAAAAATCTGTGTCACGAGCAGGATTCGAACCCACTATATTCGGCTCCATACGCCATACTTCGATCCACCCGGTCACTAAGTCCCCTTCTCAATTTACAACCTTTCGAATTTTCCCTCCTTTTTGCCATTTTTCAAACGTCGTGCAATCAGGATTCGATTTTCGGCGGCAGATGAAGTGGCAACAGGGGCTGTGAACTGATTCACCATACAATTTCTTTCAATTAATTAAACTTTATGTAAGGTATTGATTGAGATAAAAAAAATTAGTGTCGCAAGCGGGATTCGAACCCACGATCTTCGGCTAAATACGCCGCTGCCTGGATCGAAGTCAAGATAGCTCTAGCGGTTAGATCAGAGTCGAATTGAGCAGACGGTTATGGGTTCGAATCCCGCCCGTGATTCGTGACTTTTTTCATTTCAACCAAGACCTTACGTACAAAGAATAATCCCTTGAATTTATGAAGTGTAGTTTTAGAAAGAAATGGATATAGTATATTTCATGCCCTTGTCAGTGGAAATCTTTTCGTATCTAAAGAATTCATTAGTACAAATTAAAAGATTCCCGGATCCGAAAGAAAACGTGCGCCTTTGAGAGAGTGAAAAGGCGGAAGGAAGGCCAGAGGACAAAAGGGTCGAAGTTAGAAAAAGAGTTGAAAAAAAGAGAGACTTAACTATTTACACTTTTTTCTTTGAATTGAACGTAAAAAAGTTAATAAAACATTTACAGTATTGAAATATATCAAATTTATTTTCTAAAACGATTTAAGATCGATTACTTCATGAATTAAGTCAATGTTTTCCATTTTCGAAAAATTAAAAAAAAATTTTTTTGTTATCAACTCCTGGCAATTATGCAACCTTCATGAAAATAACTCTTTGATTCCTTTGCAATCGCCATGGAGAATCGTAGGAACACGTCCAACGAATAGCCTAATGGAGCAAACTTTGAAGCATAATAAATCAACATCCACCCTTTTCAGCCTAAAAAGCAAAACCCCTCACACAATATTTCTCAACAACCTATTCCTATGACCGACTGTGTAAGCTACCTTGGGATTTTATCTTGACACAAGCTTAACCTAGAAACGCAGATACAAAAGGCTGAAAATCAACGAACTGCCACTCCATAAAGCATTACTGAAACCGATTTAGATATACGCACTAGAACCTTTGGGCACCGCTAAACCTACCAATATCCAACGAATTCAGTCCTTCCATCTCAATGTCCTCAGAATGATAGTCAACGCTCCCTTCCATGTTTCCAATACCAACCTTCACGACGAGTTCAAAAAAATCCTTGGTAAATGAATTAATCCCGCCCAAATTTATCATATTCCATGAAAAAATATCCTCACATCCCGACACATTAGCCCGATCAATGTCTAACATTATCCATCGCTACAACCCAGCAAGGCGACTGAAGAGATGGCCCCAGGACCTTTTTATGAATGGTTCATAAATAACTATTCAAAAAAGATGAGAGAGCAACAATGGTTGCTGGCTCCCCCAGGACATTTGCAAATTATAAATATTACATCACATAGTATATACCGACTCGCTCAGTGCAGTCCAGAATGTAATTAGAGGTCAACAAAAGAAGGTCGCAGTGGTGTGGGTTCCCGGCCATAGAGGGAGAGCTGGCAACGAAGCTGCAGACAAGGCGGCCTATGAAGCAGCCAGAGGCCCTCACGACGCTTCCCAACAAATACACCCAGCGGACCTCACATTATTAATTTCAAATGCAATAAATGAAGAATGGAACCCTGCCAAACTGGTTCACGGAAAATGGGTCAAAAATGGAAAAGGTCATACTGACAAGACTACGTATAGGTCTTACATGGATTCCTAGCAGGAAAGCGACCGCAAAGGTGCCCATTATGCAAGCATAACCTAACACCCTTTCCATTGTAGAAAGCTCGACGTATATAGGCAATATTTTGGAATATCATCGGGTCTGTGAGAGGTCTCGGAGCTCGGCAGAGGGCACAAATCGCTGTACAGGTACCTCAGGGCTATAGCGATTTTCAATTGTATATAGTTTATGTGCGTTTGTATCGTGCTTGTGTTGTCTGTGTTTGTGTGGTGTTAATACATTAGGATGGATGTAATTTATTTGCGTGAAAGAAAGCGATTATATAAAAGTAAGTTATTAGCGCGAGTGGAGTGGGTTCAGAAGAATATGGAGTACACTAGGGTGAGTGTATGACGTCTGGAGAGAAAAAGTAATTTATTAGCGTGAAAGGAAGGGGTTGCTTACAACCCCGCCCCGAGGAATATCGAGTACTCTAGGGTGAGTGTATGACGTCTGGAGAGAAAAAGTAATTTATTAGCGTGAAAGGAAAGGGTTGAATATAATCCCGCTTCGAAGAATATGGAGTACTCTGAGGAGAGTGTATGGCGTCTGGACAGTGAAAGTAATTTATTAGCGTGAAAGGAAGGGTGGCTTATAACCATGCCCCAAGGAACATCGAGTACTCTGGGGGAGTGAATGTGACCAGACTTCTATCTTTGTGGCGATATATATGTTATCTATTATATGTCGTGTATCTATTCTTAAATTGACAATCTGAGGTACTAACAAGAGGCTAGCATTAAAATAACGACGTAATGTACAAGTAAAAGCAGAAAGTCAGTAACCAGATTAAGATGTTCAAATTGCTGCAGTCCAATATAAAATACGCGAGAAAGACAGAAAATAGGATTACACGCGTACATATATATATTATTGATTTCTTTCTATCCCGTCATTTCCCATTAATGAAAGTTAATTAAATTTTAGTTGTTTTTTTTTTCAGGTATATCAGCTTTGCATAAAGTTCCACTTAAGATACCGTCGCGAGTAGAAGGACGTGATAATATTGTTAATGAAATAGAATAACTTGCATGTCAAGGACTGATTTTTTGTTTTTTAATATATAGTGAAATAAATATAGTGTATAATATAGGGAAATATGTTAATCCTGCTGATTAGTTTAATGATAAAAAGAGTATAATTTTTGTATAATTAACATATGCGAAGTAATTTTAGTTTTCAGGGGGGGGACAAAGGTTCGCGATCAGAAGACTCGACAGAAAAGTCACTCGCTTTAACTGGAAACTTGGACCTTCTCTAAGCCAGATTCAAATGTGCCAATATCTATTATAAATCGTTAGAATAATAGTTTGATTGGTAACTGCAGACTCCGGAGGCACATGTACAGACCAGGGTGGCAGAAACACGCCTATACCGGATATTGAGAAGAAGAAGAAGCACGAAAATGCCTTTTGTTAGTGCGAGACAGGCTGAGATTCCTAATCGTGGGTGAGGAAAAGCCAGGGCCTGAAGGATGCGCAACGAGGAGGTCTCGAAAAAAAAAAATGGAGATGCAAAATATTACCAATATTGGTCACCTTTCCCAGGTCAGAAACAGGCCTATCTATTATTATTATATTTTTAATGTGAAACAATATTAAAGGCTGATTTTAATTACACTTGGCATAAACACATGATATAAATTAAAACTTTTTATTATTATTTCTAGGAAAATAATGTCCATAAAATTACTTTCAAATTTATTAAACAAATGCATAAACAGTACATTTCAATTTGTATATTTTTATTTGTTACTGACATGACAAAATACAGATAAAATAAATTTTACTTTAAATAAAAAAAGAAAAAAAGATAAAGTATTGTATAACTGCATGAATAGAATTTTTGAAACAAAAAAAAGAAAAGTGGAGTGAATAAAGATAGAAATTGAGTTTCTTCCAATCGGGTCTGAATTTATTGGCAGATAGCTTCCAGATAGCCTCTATGGACTGTGATAGAACCGTGCAGATAGTTCGGTGTGGTTGCTTAAAAATGCCCATTTGCCCAAAGTTAAACTTGAGACTTTTGAAATCGTTTGAAGAAAAGCAGTCCCGCCCTAGAAAGAGATACGTTATCCCACTCCCTCGAGGATGTTGATTCCAGCACCTACACATCCTCTCAGACGCCTTCGCAAACACAACGATAAATTACTCTACTAGCCGTATATCTGCATAAGCCGTTTAAGGATAATCTAATTTATTGCCAGGAAAAATGGGCCCCGGGACATGACAATTGGCCGTCGCAGCTTCTCGAACCCTGCATGCATACCAAGAGCAAATGTCGGATTATCAAGAAACACAAGGATGAAACTTAAAATTAAAATAATGCCGAGGTTTTTCAGTTTTGGCCTAAAGAAAAATAAAATACTGTAAATTACAATATGAGAATAATATTATAAGGTCTGATTATTGCCCTTTTGTTCCGATACTGCTATTATATTTAGAATATTTATAGACATAATTTATTACGGTAACATTACAGCAAATGAGATTTTGTGGGCGTACATATATTATAAATCAGGTCGGGGTTCGTACTATGATTTATATTTTGTATGAATCCATCTATAGACAAATGTTGAATCGTCGTTATTTATGTTCCGTTTGAATATATAAAGGATGAAAACGGCAAAATTGAATGTTAGATTGTTCTTTTTTTCTTTTTATCATTAAACCTTTATGCTTTAATGTTGTCTTATTATTAGGAAACGAAGTTTAACATTTATGTTAAATATAAGCGGGAAATCCCGTGAATCTAATGACAGCGTTTAGATTTGCGCCAAATAAATCAGTGTTGCCAATACTCGGGCAGAAACGGAGCGAGAACAACACTGCGCCGGCCCTAAACTCGCGGGATTTTCGGCTCGCTTTTATCAAAATTGCATAAATTTATTTTAGCTGAAGTAACTTTGAGGAAAAAAGGGTTTAATTATAAACTGGTTATGAATAATTTTATGTTTTGGAAATATACCAATTGATAGATGCCGTGGTGGGGGGTAGGATCATGTTGAAGGCCCAATAGATAGAAACATCAATGTACCCACCATAAATTCACGGGATTAGACTTCATAAAATTTGCTATATCTGGTCTTGCTCTAAGGCACCTTTGATCAAGAAAAGGTTAAAATAGATATTTGTAGAAATCTAATCATTTTTTTTTTGTAAAAATTTGTTATTTTATTGGGCCAATTACAGGAAGCAATTTTAGTGGAATATTTTATATAACACTCCTCACTGTATGAACAATGACTCTCTTAGCAGAAATCGTATAAATATTTTAAAAGGAGACGAGTACTAACTAAGCCCTAATGTTCACAGTCGACTGGTGATTCCCTTTGGCAACACCACATCAAAGGGTTAATAAAACGAAAATGTTTAATTGCCCTTTTGCCCTTTGTAATGATCAAAAGCGATCCGAAATAGTCTTATTATGATTGTTTAATAGACACGACATGTTGACGGATGCAAGAGCAATACACGTTTTAAAAGGCTCAAAAGTAAACAATTATTATATTCCATTTTTATTGAGAGGGCGAGCCCCATTTCCGCCCGTTCCATCTGTTCGGCCGTGGATTGATAGCGGTGGGACATTAATCATGGAGAAGTGGAATTTTAATCAAGAATTCCTCTGTGGAAACGTGCCCCTTTGTGGAGGCTGGCAGGAATCCCCGTAGGCCGAGGGATAAACCGTTTCCGATATTGCCCCCCCCCCTCCCTCCCAACCTGACACACATCACTCAGCAAATACTAACAAGTTATCTCTTCAGTTAACTCCACTTAATCGAACTCAGAAATTTCCCTATCACGCACCAACGCGAAAATCCCTCGTCAATTTTCTACAGTTTAAACTTAGAGAATGTGACGACAAGAATTGCGCAGGATTGTGACAAGGGAAAGGAAACAAAAATTAATTTTTCTACCAACAAACGGTATAAAAATATCAAACAATTTATATGCAACATTTTTCAAATTAACCAACAGTAATTTATTATACATCAAAGATAAAAAATCAACCGGACATTCATATTTAGTTGTGAAAATCAAATAACAATGCCCTTCAAAAAACCGACTACTTTGTTTTTGCACGAAAAAATACTCATTTTTGGGGTAATGCAATATATATTCTCAGCCTTTTAAACCACATACATCCGCTAGGTTTCATTTGTCAGAAAATGTTACGCTGAACAAGATGGATTTTTTAAATGTTTTCCTATTCATCACTAAATTCGGACATTCTGAAAATTTCACATTTAGCTGTGGACAGGGAATCGTCCGGGAGCGATGCCTTCTATGGCACTTTGCCATGGATTTCTCAACGGTTTTAGAGTTATTCGCGATTTTTGGGCAAAAAAACGTGATAAGACCGATCACCCTCTCCTGATTTTCAAGAATGTATAAATTTTGAACCGCCATGTTTTTCACAATTTTAAGCTCTAAAACTTTTGTTTCGAGGACTTGCTCAAAAAGGTGAAGAGGGAAGCGACAATTCTTATATTTTTCTTAATTTCACTTTTGAGAATGTGGACTGCTTGTGATGACTGTAACCACTTTATCTCCTCATTAAGAAATTTCAACTTTTTCTTTGCGGTGTGGTAGTTTGGCTTCGAAATACGTATTGCAACCTGCAATATTGGTTTATGTGTGGTAAAATCAACGTCACAACGGGTTTGTAGGTTCCTGGTTGGAATGGCAGATTCTTTATGGGACCATTATGTGAACTGTACATTAAAGGCTAAATAAATTAATGAAAATGGGCAAGAGTGAATCCGAGAAGGGGACTGGGACGTGTCTCGGTTACAATTCAATTCGGCAACTATCTTCTTCTTTCTTCGACTAGGCAGAGCCCCACAGTCTACGGCGGATTCAGACCGGTACCGAATTATTACTTGACCACGGCAATTGAAAAGCATAAATTACGCACAATACTCGGGTAAGACAACGATGTTTTAGGCAGTAACTCTAAGCTACAACTGACTCGCCGATCGGCCAGAGACATCCAGAAGGGTTCAAAAGGGCGATCTGTAAACACAAGCAAAGGATGACCATCCGTATCGCTAGAAAGGATCGATCCTGGAAGAGTAGGAATATCTTGGGTGCATACGGTGTAGAGGGCAGGCGCTAAGATGCTACCTTAGATAGCATGCCATCAGAAATATAACGATTTGATAAACTAGCAACAGCTTCAATGACAGGGTCTGTAATCTATACATGATGATGAAGGTTGTAACATTCTTTTAGTCCCCTTAGTATTGCTATGGTGTTCTCAACTGTAGGCAACATGAACTTTTTGGGGATCTAATGCACCCTTTTCAATTATGCTGAGGTAGTGTGGTTGCACCGATGTAATTCTCCACGTGGTACCGCTCACTTTAGCATATTACCGGCGTCCGTCGTGCCGACGTTTTAAAATGGTGCGTTACTACGGCTTTCTGGCTAATTGCTGGGAGGGCGCATTGCTGCCCTTCGTTTACAAAACAGTGGAGATGGGTGGGAGAATAAAACCACCATAGCCAGGCTTTGCCACGTCGATAAAGGGATTTTTAGGATCAGACCCTTATCGATGCATTGTTTGTGTGAACAGACTGCATTTTCATAGTACACAGGCAGGTACCCTGCTGATAGAGAGTGACCATTGACGAATTTGAAAGTATCTGTCGGATAGGTAGGATTTTAGGATCAGGCAGTAGGTAAAAGAGGAGCTCTGTGCGTCATACTGGAGGCTGGCTTTACATCTAGGAAACCGGAAGAGCACTCATTTTGCTCAAGAGCGGTAGTGACGACGGGTACAACGCAATGGCACTGCTGAACTATGGAATGAGAAAGTCTGTACCAAACTGTTGGTCGGGGCTAAGGTTATAAGACTGAAGGATAGAGAGAATGTTTAAAAAGAAGGTTTTCTAGGATTTTACCCATTATACGCAACAGCCTGATCGGACGGTACACCATATGCTTTTGGCATTGGAATCAATCGGATGAGAGGAACTAGATTTCCTTTCTTCATCAAGACAATGCCTTGATACAGAGTGTTCATATTTCAAATAACAATCAACTAGAAATTATGCATAATTAAATATATGTATTATTTATTTCTGCTATCTTCTAAAACGCGTATTTTATCGTTAAAATTTCCTGATTTTCTCTACACGAAATATTCATAAAAACAAATCAAAAGCAGTTGCAATTTTATTCTGCGTCAAAAAAATGACAAAAGAGAGAAGTAATGGTGTAATCAGGAAGATGTTAACACGGAGAGACATTCCCTTTGCCTGGACCCATTCTTGCAACCCCTGTAATTTATGGGCCCAACTTTAATGAGTCAACAATGAAGGCTGTCAACGCTTTTTCCCGGTCCCTCTCGCCGGTGCCCGTCCTCGAGCGGCTTGATTTGAAAACCTGTCAGAATCAACTTTGATAAGTTGGAAAATGATGAAGTTTTCCTCACGTTTTCCTCTTTTCCAAAGTCCCCCCTCCCGGCCCGGCTTGATAATCCAGTTGTGCCACTTGTTGGGGCGGTTTTGTCCTCGGGCTCATCAAAATTTCTTTGTTTCAAATGAATGAAATTACAGAAAATTGGTTACGTCCTAAACAAAAACCAACAACAAATCTGTACAAGTCGATACAATTCGGACAATTGAACCTTTTCAAAAAGTTTTTCATCCTTATCTAATTTCCCCTATAGAATCTTGTTTCATGATTTTCATATTGTTTGAGACGAACAGACAGACATAAAAATTAATAAAATTCAATAGACAGTAATAAACATTGGATTTGCTTCTCTCTTTTTTTCACTTCAAATGAAATGCTTTTATATTAGAAAATAACAACCGAGGAATAATAAATATTTACTTATCAGAGCAATGTTACTAATGTGAAAATTAATTTTCTTCCCTGATGAATACAATTCAATCGTGCGATTGAAGCTTTCTTGTCAAAACAATTTAAGTTATAAAAATTTATCAAATTTCCTTAGTAACTCGTCGAACAAAAAGACCGCTCTAAATTGACATATATTTGTAAAACCGTCAATAACTTTACTACTATTTTGGTAGATTAAGTAAAATATTATTGGAATATAAGTTTAAATAAGTGAGGCCGTGTGGAGAAGGTTGAAGCTAGGCGTAACAGCACGCAACCGCCGTTACTCCATCACCCACAGTTGCAAACGGTGATTTACAGTCGACCTTTTAAACTTAAAACTTTACCAAGATCTCACGGTTTCCCGGCAAAGTTTAACGGCCCCGCGAATGAGCTTGACACGCCTGTTCTAAAGTCGGACGAGCATAAAAAATGGTTCGGTCTACAGCGTTTGAACTGTGAAATAATGTCAGTTAAAAGCCCAAAATTAAATGTTCTATCATTTTCTGAGTCTGCGACAGGCTCGTATTGAAAACACGCTCAAAAATCTTTTATTCAAAAGTTATTTTTTAACGGCTTAACAATGTTTTTGATCGTGACCATAACTTCTTCTTGACTTGGACATTTTTAGTGAAGCTAGAACAAGAAATGTTAGACGGTGTCCGCGAATCCTTGTTTAAGACAACGAGCTCAAAGAGAATAAAAATGTATTTTAAGTACAGGTACGTTGTTTTATAAATTGGATTACTTCCTTAGTTGTGCATGCATGAAATGTATGCATATCAACGATAAGTTTGTTAAATGTGATTACATAAATAAAAAGTTCAAACGCCAAAATAAATTTCCAGTAAATTATTCAGAAATCGTGACATGCGGTCTGGTGTGATGTAGGTTTAAAAAAAACTTTTTCTTTATAGCACCAACGTTTCGATCTTTATTGGGATCATCATCAGGGCTCAAAGTTTTTGTCTTCTGTGTAATTATTATTTATATTACTTTGGGTCGTGAGATACGGTCTGGTGTCAAGTAGGTTTTAGAAAGACATTTTCTTTATCGTGCCAACCTTTCGATCTTTATTGGGATCATCATCAGGGGTCATAGTTTTTGTCTTCTGTGTAATTATTATGTATATTATTTTGGGTCGTGAGATACGGTCAGGTGTCAAGTAGGTTTTAGAAAGACATTTTCTTTATCGTGCCAACCTTTCGATCTTTATTGGGATCATCATCAGGGCTCAAAGATTTTGTCTTCTGTGTAATTGTGCCATTCTTGCGTGTCGTATTGAGGATTTTATTTACTCATAAATTTATTTTCATTTGTATTATTATCTATTGTTCGTATCTAGCATATCATCTGTTCTGTTTGTTTACTATTATCTATTAACATTATTTTTAAAAAAATAATGATAGAATGAGGACAAATCAATAAAAAAAGACGATGTGTGGTGATTAGTGACTGTTAGTCGATGGTCATTCAGAAATCCTGTGATGCGATCTGGTGTGACGTAGGTTTCAGAAAAATATTTTCTTTGTCGTGTCAACGTTTCGATCTTTATTGGGATCATCATCAGGGCTGAATGTTTTTGGCTTGTGTGTAATTGCGCCATTGTTTCGTGTCGTATTGGGAGTTCCATTTACTCATATTTTTCACCATATTTCAACCCTCACAAACTCTATAAATGTCTATTAATTTTCATTTGTATTTATTATTATTTTGGGTCGTGAGATACGGTCTGGTGTAAAGTAGGTTTTAGAAAGTTTCTTTATCGTGCCAACCTTTCGATCTTTATTGGGATCATCATCAGGGCTCAAAGTTTTTGTCTTCTGTGTAATTATTATTTATATTATTTTGGGTCGTAAGATACGGTCTAGTGTAAAGTAGGTTTTAGGAAGACAGTTTCTTTATCGTGTCAACGTTTCGATCTTTATTGGGATCATCATCAGGGCTCAAAGTTTTCGTCTTCTGTGTAATTATTATTTATATTATTTTGGGTCGTGAGATACTGTCTGGTGTAAAGTAGGTTTTAGAAAAACATTTTCTTTATCGTTATTCGGGTCTTTATAGCTTTTGTATGCCACTTTTACTGGGAGATTTTTTTTTATATGGAATCGACTATTTCTGAGTTATACCAGCGCCATCTTATTGTGACGGGGAAAAAAACATTCACATCTCGCGTCTTATATCAGGTATAACTGAGAAATGTTTGATTCTATCAAAATTTCCCTTTCAGTAAAAGTGGCATAAAATAAGTTCTACAATCGAATTGTACAAAAAAACAACCATGAAATCTCATTTAAAATGACAAAGTCTCAGGTAGACCAGAAAGTAATGTTTAATCTATTACCACCACGCGATTCCTAGCTAAAATTAAATTGGGATTTGCATAAGACCAATTTTTTGTCCAAATTAATCGTTTACTAATTATATTTATTAATTATACTAATTAAATGGTAGACTATAGAAGTTGATACATCCTGTATATATAATTTCTATTGTTGTGCGATTATATACAGTTATCAATTTTTTGATAGTTTATGTAAATTAGTTAGAAAAATCGGGATATCAAAAAAGACTATGTTTCAAACGTAACAAAGGTTAACAATAAAAAAATGAGATTGGCACACATGTGTCACCTAACCGTCGATCAATGAAATTTTAAAAATAAAGCCTAGGCCCAACAAGTTAGGTTTACTTGCCACATAGGCAAATGATGAAAGATGAAAACGTTAAATAATAAAATATTTCGTTTTATTTTCCAAATTAAACATTGACTACAATTAGGAAACATACAATTAATAGGAACAATTTTCTTTAGAAATTAAAGTAAAATAAATTTGTGTTATTACACTTTTTAATAATTCGGTTTTAACTACAAGAAAGAAAATAATATATTTTTCCTTTTTTTCTTAACCAACTCAGAATAAATTCACTTAAAGTTTTTGTAAAATAAAATAATAAATCGAAATAAACAAAATGAATTTAAGTACAATCACTCGAAGGAGGTTAGGAATAGAAAAGAATGATCTTAAATACGTTGTACGTTTTCTAATTCTCTCCCCTCGAGCTTTCTCTAAGTTTACATTTTTTATTTTAATTAATTTTATTTTGTTTTGGGACATCTATTTTTCAAGAGATGTCACATATGTTTTAAGTAGTTCAGATTTTTAGACGTGTCTAGTTTCTATAATTGAAAAATGATTTTTGAAAAAACTGAGGTCTGGATGCTAAAAAAAGTCCAGAACGCCATTTGGAAAGGGAATTATATGCAATGTAGATCCCCGTTGCCAGACAACATTTTTTAACATTATTTCCGTATCGATATGTTTAACTGGTATTTGTTTCATCGTTTCAACCCTTACTGAAAATAGGTGAGAGGCTCTCGTTTAAGATAAGGAAAGCGGATTATTAAAACGTTGCCATTTCGAAGTGGAAGCCGGCCGTAATTATAAAGGCGGATGGGACTTTAAAGGGGATGTCCTCAAGAGAGTAGGCTCGAGGAGAGCATAACAATAAGCTAATCAATAGCCGGAGGTTCGGTCCCTCTCCTGAGTACACTTCAACCGAGGCACACGGTGCAGATCAACGGCAGACAACAAGTGGCGATTCTCCCTTCAACAGACTCGCAAACATATCATCTAGGAGTGGGTACATAGTTGCAACCGTCCCCAGCAGCTCGGCAAACGTAGATAGTTCCTGACAGCCCCTCGCATTAAACAACGATTAACTGGCGCGCACACACATATCTATCTTCGTTGGCCCTGTTTCCCTCCATAATTCCAACGAATGCCTCAAAAATTATGACATTCTACCAGTGCCATCAGTTACACTATTTCGCTTTTAATTATTTCCTTTTTTTTAATTTTTGAAATATGGTAAAATTTGAGATTGGGTGAAAAAAAGTTTTCGATTTTCCGTTTATCAATTGGTGCACATTTTCGTTTTTCATTATTTGGAGGTCGTGAGATGCGATCGGTGTGATATAGGTTTGGTATGGTACGGTGAAAAAGGATACTAGGCAGCGAGTTTTGCACTCCCCAGGTACTGCAGCCTTCTGGCTTTTGTTACTTTCCTAGTTTTTTAGTTCAGTGCAATAGGCTCTATCCTTCTCCTTAGAAGTATCAGGTCATTGACTGTCGCTGCTACAATTTCCTTCCCTAAGTTTTTCGTATGTTAGGTTAAATCTCCTTTGAGTTGTTGTTTCGCAATCGAAGACGATACAAGTGGCTGTTTCTTCCTCCACATAACGTAATCGGCAGATG
This sequence comes from Cimex hemipterus, assembly GCA_039619505.1. Lineage (NCBI taxonomy): Eukaryota > Metazoa > Arthropoda > Insecta > Hemiptera > Cimicidae > Cimex > Cimex hemipterus. Next base: position 15,229,402 of record CM077108.1, read on the forward strand.
GGATCACCGTTGTGCCATATGGCCATGTTGTGTAGATGACTCAGATGCTAGAGACTCCTCTGAGTTTAGCCCTCTCCTACTGTAGCAGTCATTTTGTCAGGTGAGGGTTGTTTCATGAGTTTATAAGTTTACTATGTCTTGTACCGCTAGAGTTTATCCACTTCCCCTGGTGTTTGGTTTGGATCCTGCGATGGAGAATTAGATAGTTGTTGATGTTATCCCAACTATAGTTTTGGAGCCTATGTATGTTCTTGAGTCCTCAGGCCAGTCTCCCTGCTTTCTCGTTACCCAAATTCCCCTGTACCCCAGCATCCAAAATATCATCAGGCTGTTGTCTTTCCCCTGGTTTTGGATATTTTAAATGAATTCACTGAGCAATTTTAATGTGATTCTTTTACATGGCAATGCTTTAATCAGATCTTATGATGAATTTTTTGCCAGTTTCCTCTTTTAAGATTTTCCCGGGCATAAACATTGATGGCATGTATTTCTGATAAAGAAATTTGAAAAACCAAAATGTACTTCCTTAATAATTTGATTGCTCATATGGGCATGTACGGAAAACGCCCTATCCTGTTCCTTCATTTCTTTTGAGCCATCTGCAAAACAATATCATTCTATCTGATGCTGTCCTGCGTTAGTACGTTGAGACTTTAGAGCATGCTGTGAAAATTGCTCCCGGATCATAGAGTCAGTCACTATTATTAAGAATGGTGTCTCATTTTATTAATTGTAATAGAATACCCGAAGTTTTTACTGCCTATCAAGTTTAAATGTTTTTTGATCTTTTTTTTCAGACTCTCTTTTTATAAATATTTCCAGTAGAAGTAGCAATGTTTCTAGTACATTTCAGTTGGAGAAGTTGTTCTCTTTGCCCCTGTGATAAATAGGTTTGTTATCTTTGTAAGGTACCTAATGTTTGAGTAGCTGATTTTTGTTGAGCTTTGGTGCACCAGATTATGAGGTAGATTTAAGAAAAAGAGCCCTGGATGATCTTAATAAAGATCGAAACGTTGGCAAGATAAAAAAAACCTTTTTGTAAACCTTTTTTTCTGACGTAGTTTAGAAAAAAGAGCCCTGAAGATGATCTTAATAAAGATCGAAACGTTGGCGAGATAAAAAAATGTTTTTCTAAACCTTTTTTTCGGGCGTAGTTTAGAAAAACATTTTCGTTATCATACCAACGTTTGGAATTTTACTAAGAGATCATTTTCAGAGTGTGTGTAGATAGGTCTTTACTGAGAGTGCATCTCACGATTTTGAAACAATCATTAATTAACGATAACTAAACACCACACATTTTCATCTGTCTTAAGGTTCAGTAACTGAGTAGACTAAATGTAAACGTTCCCGCTTTTTAGGTGTACATTCGAACTTGTTATTTCATACCTGATTCGTGTGTTTTGACTAAGTTTGAACTTTTGAGGATCGATCGGATCCAAAGCATAGTCTGTTCAAGCGTGTTTGTTTAAGCATGGTATGTAACATATGGTCGTGAGTGGAAATAGTAACGTTCAGCTTTACTTCAATCAAATAGTTTATATATATTATATATCATAAATTTGTATCGGTCATACTCCTCTTTACAAGAAATTACGAAAAACTAGCTTAACAATTCACTTTAAAGGCCGTAATGTCTGTCGTGAAAAGCATAGTCATATTTGAGAAGCATAGTCTTATCCCGAAGGAGACAATTAATTAACTTTAAATAATGGATTTTCGTGGAATAACGGTTAATTACTTATTTATGTAATGTAATATTTAAAATAATTAATTTTTAACTTTTTTTCTGGCGTAGGTTTAGAAAAATGAGCCCTGGTGATGATCTCAATAAAGTTCGAAACGTTTGCCCGAAAAAAAATGTTTTTCTAAACCTTTTTTCTGACGTAGGTTTAGAAAAAAGAGCCCTGAAGATGATCTTAATAAAGACCGAAACGTTGGCACGATAA
>CM077108.1:15237436-15260413 GCA_039619505.1 Cimex hemipterus
AATTAAATTTTATGAGTACAATCATGTAATAAATTGTTAGTTAAATTAATTGTTTTAAATGTTTATATAAATTTTCATCTAAGTAATGACAATTAAATAAATTTTATTAAAAAAATGAATTTTTGATACCGTTTGATTTTGTTCGGAATTCTTTCTCCTATTTTCGAGACACTAATGACTAACCTACTTGAAAAAATTGTTTCCTTCAAATAGAACGTGTACTTGATTCAATTTGGTTGCGGTTTCATGAATTTCGGCCAACCTCGTTTACTACTTTTTGCACAAGTTGAAATCACTTGGCAATTAATAACCACTCAGTTTTTCCTACATTCCACTTTGATTTTACGTTATTAAAGAACGACGAGAAAGGCCATTCGTGAATGATTTTCCAGTGTTTCGGTGAATTTTTGTTCAAATGATAATGATTAAATAGTTTTTCTTAAAGCTCGTGCATTTCTTATCTGGCTTAATTTGGTTTACATCAACATAAGTATGTTGTAATTAATATAAAAACAAATACACATACAGTCTGAAATAAAAAAAATAAAATAGAAGTGTCTGGTTTTTGTCTTTCACGGTATAATAAATTATTATTAATATTTGTAAACTATGGTGAGTTATTGTTTAAAATGTCATATATTTATTAATTTCTTCCAAATTCAGGAATTTTATGTAATTAGTTTTTGTTTTTCCTACCATTTGTTAAGGTTTGTTGATATTTGACATAAAAAGTCACAAACGATTGATTTTAAAATAAAATAGTTAGCGTTTTGGTGGTTTTTTTGTTTAAATCATAATGATTAAATATTTTTTATTACAACTCATGGATTTCTGATGTCATTTAATTTTTTTTACATCGTCATAAGTATGTTTAATGAATATCAAAACAAATAGATATACAGTTGAAATACAACAACAAAATAGGTCTGTCCAGTTTTTGTTTTTGAGAATATAATAAATTATTATTATTTATAAACTCTTGTTGGTTATTGTTTAAAATGTCATATATTAATTATGTTCCGCAGTTTTTTTTTGTACTTCTTTTTTTCCAAATGCATGAATTTTATTTTTGTATTATATATTTTTTTGGCTTTTCCTACGATCTCCTAGATTTTGTTGGTGTTTTAAACAAAAGTTTTAAATTGATTAAGTCTCAAACGATTGGTTTTTAAATTAAAAAATATTAATTTAATATTAAAACAAGTTAGTTTGATACGGAAAAGAATTTTTTAGACTATAAATACTTAAAATTATAGTGAGTAGTTGTTTATAAATATGTTTTGTTTTAATGGATAATCTCAAATAAAAAATAATTTAGCAAAAGACTAGACTAACTTATGGGTTTTAATTAAAGCTTTGTCTTTAAGACATATAGTGAAATATTGTTAAGCCGATCTAAGTCCCAATGAGAACCAAAAATTAGCTTATTAGTTTTTGCAGGTTTTTCAATATTTGGTGGAATGCGCACTGGACCCTCATCGGAGACATGTGCCGTGGCCTTATTTTTTGAAAAGTGGTCGAATATAGAAGATATTAGTCTCAGCCGCCAAATTTATATCGTCTTTATGGTTTTCCGTTTTCCGCACACGTCGCCATGCCACATACCGCCCGAAGTCCATGACGTTTCGCACAAGTGACGCGTCAACTTTTAATAAGGCTGAGAGCGATTTGGATTCGACACGGAGGAAAATTGCCGAAAGCCGCCGGATAAAAGAGAGAGGGAGATATCTTGGCAAGTCTGAACACAGATTAGTAGGGCTGGCACAAGCCCGAATGAGATGGCAAAGTCTTATAGAGGCCGAATTAACTAAATAAACTTAACTACAGGATCTAAACCTAGCCAAAATCAGGATAAATTGTGATTACTCCAATTTCGAGGGATAATAACGTTGGAGACTATTTCCCTTCTTTTTTTTCCTTTTCCCAGACAACTTTCCTAGGGAAGACAGAAAGCAAACTTTATGACTTCTTTTGATTATAATTTATAGCAGTTTTAAAAAGTACAATCTAATATTAAAATGCACATAGGTGTGGTAAATCATGCGGATTTATAACAAATACATCTATGTAAAGGGCCTTTATCGGGATTGTCGAATCGACTGGGAGGGGGCTTAATGGATTTTCGTCAAATCCCGTTTTCATGAACCCAAATAAAAGGTACGTCGGAACCTGTTGCAGACCCCTGACTGGCAACTATGAAAAACAATCGTGGAAAATAATTCTAGCAATTCGGAGAACGCGGGCGGAACAACAGCCGAACCGTACATTCCTCAGCCAGGAAATTTACAAAGACCTAATCGACAAAGGGAATCCGAAACATTTGACGCAAAGTATTCAACCGCTGGTCCGCAGGAGTTACAGTACATGCAATAAAATCTCCTGGGAGATGAAAAATTTATTGGATTGCAATCTAAGATCGAGAGAAAAAAACCTTCACCCCAACAACCAAGAAATTCTCATTACTGGCGAGTTGCGATATCGGGGCATAAAATAAGAATTTATCTCGCTATTATTTTTATAACACTTTAAAACGAAAGTGTGTATTATTAAATTATACAGCAATAAAAGCCAATTTATGTTCACTGAAGTTGCATAATCTAACCCAATCAATTAGGAAATGCTAAACAATTTTAAGCAAAGCTATACAATTTAAAAAGAGTCAATCGGAAAGAAATACCTTAAAACAGAAAACCAATATCGTCTTGATCCTGTACAAATTGTCAGTAACGAACAACAAAAAAATGTATATTTGATTTCCCTTCAAAAACGTCCAAGAACAACACAAAGAGTAAAATAGAAAGTTCTTTTTTTACGAAATTTGAGAAATTAGATTGTCAAAGAAGTACCGGTTATATAGGTTTGCCTGTGCTCAAAAAAAATGAACTGGATAAAAAAAACAGCAAAATTAAAATATAGAATTATAAGGGTTTCTGAGGTCTTAGATATGATGAATCTGTATTTTGATCTATAAACCTTCCTGTCCACGAAGAAATCTCACAATTTGACAAAGCTCGAGAGGCTTTTTGTTAAAAAGGTTTTAGTCATCTAAATGTTAAATAAAACTTCAGTTAATTAAGATTTTTAGTTGACATAAAAAAAGTCAGTGTCACGAGCGGGATTCGAACCAGCGACCTTCGGCTGCGATCGATAAACTCGGACGCTAACTTTCCATCTCAACCGCATCCTTTGGATTTTCAACTCGTCTAAGCTGAAATCGAGAAAAAATGATCTAGGTCACGACAGCTCAGGTGGTCTAACGTATCTAGCGGAAGGTCATGGGTTCGAATCCCGTTCGTGACACTGACTTTTCTATCTCAACTAAAAACTTAAATTAATTGAAAGATATTGAATTTAAGGAATATTCACTTATTTTAACTATAAATGCGTTAATTGAACTATGATTTTTGAAACATATATTTAGTCTTAAATTACAATAAATTGCTTTATATTATTTATTTTTTGTAGATATGATACAAATTTAAGTAGAAGTCGGGAAATAGTTTGTTTACTTTCTAGTCCTTTTTTATTTACTTCTTCGTTCTTCTTCTTTGAATTTTCAACTCATGTAAGATGAAATCGAGAAAAAATTATCGAGGTCACGATAGATCAAGTGGTAGAGCAGCGGCGTATCTATACGAAGATCGTGGGTTCGAATCCCGCCAATAACATAACGAGTGAATGTTACTTAAATTTAACATCTTTCAAATAATAAAGGTTTTTAGTTGAGATAAAGTAAATAGCACGAGCGGGATTCGAACCCACGATCTTCGACTAGATACGACGCTGCTCTACCACTTGAGCTGTCGTGACCTCGATCCTGTCAGACACCAACTCTCCATCTCAACCCACTTTTCGAATTTGCTCAATTGGTAGAGTAGCAGGGTATCAAGCGGAAGGTCATGGGTTCGAATCCTGTTCGTGACACTTACTTTTCTATCTCAACTAAAAACTTTTATTATAAGAAGAATAAGATTAATTTCTTGCTTAGTTTTGTTTATAATCTTTACAAACCGTTAAAAATGACGAAGTGCCAAAAATGAAATACTGGTGTGATTAGGTCGTTCCAGATTAATTTAGCTATCCCCTTTTTTTAGGCGATAAAACCTCCTGAGACTTCCAGTGATAGACCTTGAATATACTTTTTCACTTTTTGGACGAAAGAAATTTCATAGATCTTCAGTGCTTGCTATAAATAGGAGAAGTCAAGTGTTTCACGCCATATTTTTTGTCCTTTTGAATTTTCCCGCCTTTTTGGCATTTTTTAAATGTCGTGTAATCGGTTTGGATTCTTGCGCGACGGTGAATAAGTTCAGATGTACGGCATGTATGCATATACAATCGGTCTTTTAGTGATTATCGCCTGGCTTATTTTATCCTTGGCTATCAATATGATTAATTCATTCTTTTAATTGTATTTTTTCAAATGAAAAGTCAGAGTTTTTGGCAGAAAGGAGGGAAAATTCGAAAGGTAGATTGAGATGGGAAGTTAGTGTCCGAGTGGATCTAAGTGACGATAGCTCAGAAGATTAGCCGAAGATCGTTGGGTCGAATCCCGCTCGTGCCATTGACTTTTTCATTTCAACCAATACCTTCCATAAAAATTAATTAACTGAAAGAAATGATTTGCTACCAAATATAATGGATTTAGTAATTAATAAGACTATTTCGTACTTTCCTCTAAACCGCCTTTTTAAGAAATACACTTTTGGAAATTCGCGATGATGAACTGAACAGCGGCCAGGGGGTTGAAGTTGAACTGAAAGGGATGTAAAAGGATAATCCCTTCAAGAACCTGCTGAAACGGATAAGCTTGAAATTACACGGGGGCCGAAAGGAAATGGAAGCTACAATGTTAAACAAATCGTATTAGTCAATATATTAATTGACGATGCAAAATTGGTTGATTTTTTTCTTTTATTTCATTTTTTTAAATGACAGAAAACATATTTGAGTAAATAAAAAATAGACTTATAAAAACGCCTTAAAACACTCATAAAAAATACATCAAATTTTATTGCTTTATATTAAAAAAACTACAATAAAAAGCAACGAAGTCGGTTTAGGATAGCAAAACTTGATTTTTAAAAAACACAAAAAGTTTTGCTCAAATCTTTAAACTAATCGGGGTGGATTTAAAAGTAAGATCATTTAAGTTTCTTGACTAGATTTAAAAGTACAAGATTATCCGAGTTGACATGAGACGTGCAAAAAAACGGATAAATTAAAAAAAAAAAATAAACGTACCCTTTTCCTTTGAGACGCCTTTAGGTAGATTGGACTGCATAAATAGTTATAAGGTTTGTCTAAATCTACTTCGAATCTTGATTAATTTATCGTTGGAACGGTTCGCAGCTTATATTTGATCCAGTTTCGGCCGCTTATTTATAAACGGCATTCTGTTATATCACGGAAAGGAAGTGGTTTAAATGTTTAGCCCGTTAATCTTATTGACGCTTTATTTACGAATCCCTTAAAGAAAACCAGACCGGCCGAGGCGTTGGCTGATTTTAAATCTTCAGTGGGCCCAAGAGAGTTCCAACAATTGTTGTATATAAAAAGATGAATTTACATGAAATATGTGTCTTTTTTGATTGGCAAAAACTAAGTCTATATATCAAGCGGATGGACGCGAATGAAGGACGCAACAGGCGGAGTAACGCAAGGCGACACCCTTTGACCAATCTTATTTAGCAGCGTATTGGAACAAGTATTCAAAACCACGCACCTAAATATCAGCAAAATTCTACTTTACAAAGAAGGGAGAAGTCTTTCGCAGAAATTTTTGAAAATATATTGTCACGTGTATCAAAAAAATCCACCAAGCGGCCGTGTAAATAAAATAAAATAATCTTAATAGCAAAAGGACGAAAAAAGAGCAGATAGAAGAAACTACAAAACGCCCGGGGAGGGGAACCATCTACTTAGCCAAATCTTGTTAGAAATGCAAAGGCCTAAAATAAATCATAAAAAAAAAATCAGTTGCCCATGTATGATGAACCCAACCTAACAAAACCAGCCATGGCCACTGGAACTAAAGACATTCCGCAAGTTATCTAGCAAGACCCCAAAGGGCATGACACGGCCAAAATAAATGAAAAATGAAAAGTACAAATATCTAAAAAACAAAAAATAAAAACGAAAGACCAGCAAAAAGATTTTAAAAAATCGTTAACAAGTAGAGGAGGAAATGGAAAACCCAGCCATTGAAACGAGAACAACACGAATCTAGGATAGATCTATACTCACGTCAGGGCCTAGTTTCATAAAGAAATTCTTATTATTTAAATCATTTGAAAAATTTTTACAAAAATTTAAGAGTGGGGCAACTCACCTTATAATTTCTTCGATATGATCTAAATTTCATTTTTTCCATAAACATTATTTTGTTCCAACTATGAAACTAATAAGAGTTATTTTTATTTATTTTATTTGTCAGTATATTATCAATTATACACAGTATAAAAAGCGGTTTTTTAAAATTGTAATTTTTTTTGGGGGGAGGGAGGTTTAAATTCAATCTTGTTCATTTATATTTTTAAAAAATTTAAAATATTAAAAGTCACATTATAGGTGCACTTCAAATGAATTATTACGTTGTGCTTTGTACTTGATAGAACTTAAATAAGCTGTTGTTAAAAAGTATAACAGAAAGCCATACTATTTTATAAATGATTTAATTTATTCTCCTAAATTTTCGCGTAATAATTTAATAAATTTTTAATTAGACTTTTTCTACACTTAAAATTTATATTATGAAAGTAATGTAAAATTATTATTTATTAATAATGTTAATTGAACACATTATTGACGAGATTCATTCACGGTGCAAAATAAACCGGCCCGCTTTGGTTACTTAGCGTAAAAATTTAATTTTCCACGAAAATAAACCAAAATTTATGGTCTATACCTACTTTTTTTTTGTTACATACAAAAATAATTAATAGGCGAGCCTGAAGATAAATCTTCAACCAACCAGATGAGTGTTGTAATATAACTCCTGCTCAAAATTAACGCACCACCTTAATTTTTAAACAGAAATTCTTTTTAGAGAAATCCAGCTAAATCTCTTCATGTTTATTCTCTTTTTTATGCTTCACAATCCCACAAAAGTAAACAAGAATTGTTTACAATCGTGTTAATCCGCTTTGAAATGGATTTGGTAAGATACACAAGAGTTTCCTCCTGGTTTATTCCTCAGTTTCACTGCATCTGCTTAACAGACACCATTTCTTTTGGAAGTTTAAACTTTAATTTAGAACTTATGGCGCCCATAAGACATTTGAGTGAGCGTGAAGCCGTCAGAGCGATGACTCTTCTTGAGGAGGGCTACAGCCAGCGACAAGTTGCAAGAATAATTGGATGTCACCATACCACCATCGGAAGAACTCTCCAACGGTTCAATGAAACTGGCAGCAACACACGGAGGCCTGGACAAGGACGTCCAAGAGCAACGACCGAGAGGGATGACCGATTTTTGCGCTTACATGCCCTCAGAACGAGGCAGGTGACAAGTTCGGAAATGAGTAGCCTCCTTCAAAGCACCAGGAATGTCTCAATTTCGGCTCCCACTGTTCGAAGAAGGCTGAATGAGTTTGGCTTGAGCAGTAGACGGGTTGCTTCAGGGCCACTACTGACCAGAGACCACCGAGTAGCCAGGCTGCGATTTGCCCGGGATCACCTCAACTGGAGTTTTGATGCCTGGAAGAGAGTTTTATTTTCTGACGAAGTTAGAATCGCTCTTAATTCTCCAGATGGTCGTGCTCGGACATGGAGACGAAGTGGAGAAAGATTTGCTCAGTGCAATATTATTCCTCGCGTCGCCTTTGGTGGAGGCTCCATCATGTTCTGGGGAGGTATCAGCATGGAGGCCCGCACAGAGTTAGTCGTTGTTCCAGGACGGTCTCTAAATGCACCAAGGTATGTGGAAGAGATCCTCCAACCTCATGTAGTGCCTTTCGCTAGGAATATTGGACAAGGCTTTTTATTCATGCAAGATAACGCTAGACCTCACCGTGCGAGATCGGTGGAAGAATTTTTAAATGAACAGAATATTGAGCGGATTGAATGGCCAGCTCGTAGTCCTGACCTCAACCCTATTGAGCATATCTGGGATCAGCTAAAAAAAAGGATTAGGAGCCGAATACAACCTCCTAGCAACCTTTCGCAACTGCGCCAAGCGGCATTGGAAGAATGGGAGAATATTCCACAAGAAAGGGTAAAAAACCTCATCAACAGCATGAGAAGACGCCTGGATGCAGTAATCAAAGCCAGGGGAGGCAACACCAGATACTGAGTAATTAAATTTGTGTTTGAACTTAAATGAAAATTTTTGACCTTTTCAGTCTTTTTTATGGAATATTTTTTAATAAAGTTTACCGTCCTTTTCTGCTTTTCATTTTCATTTGTAATGTTTTATTATTAATAACCTACAATACTAAAAATAAAAATAACGTTCAAAAAACACCTGAGAAAAACATATGGTGAAATATTGAAGTGGTGCGTTAATTTTGAGCAGGAGTTTAATTAAGCGTGTCAACAGGTGTTCAGGCGAAATTTTTGGACGATAATTTACACCTTGCTATTTACAAATATTTCTAAGGGCTCAAACCTTTTGTCATTTTTATTGAAATAATAAACTGTAATTTTTAGCCCTCTTTTTTATAAAATTTTAAACCACATGCAATGAGAATTTCTTCGTTTACCTTGTCTAACAGAAAATTGTGTTAGTTTATTTTTTCTTTTTCTCTGGTTTTCTGTTAAAATTGGCCAATAAAGTGTTTTTTTTTTTTTTGATTGGTTATTTACCCAAAACGTTTTACATCAAAATTGGTGTGGTTTTGGTTTCTAGCACGTCAATTTTCTAATTTTACGTTAGTTTTTTTTTTTTTTTTTTTTTTTGTTAACCTTATCATAAATTTTGTAAATTGAATGTGATCGTTCATACTTAGGGCCAGTTTTTATTAACTATTTATATTAACTTAATAATAGATTATTTTACCACGATTTGGGATTTTGTAATTTCATTAAAATAACGGAATGAAGTGTTTTTAGGACGTCTTGAGATACTCTGATGGAATAACGTGCGTAACAAAATTGGCGTGGTTTGGCTTTCAAGCAGTTCAGGTCTCCAATTTTACATTGGCTTTTTTTATTGCCTTGTTGTCGACTGAATTCGACAGAACATGCTTAGGACCAGCGTAGATTCGTATTTATTGACGATTATGTTAGTACGTTTTGGTATTTTGTAATTTTGTTTAAATAAGCGAGTGTGGTGTTAGTTACGTGGGATGAAGCAGTCATGACCTGTATATTTAACAATTCTTATGTAAAAATTCATGTTTTTTTTAGCTCATTTCAGTTACGTAATCTTACATTCGTTTGTTTTATCGAACTTTTGAACGGAATATGGTTAATATTTCGTAATTTTGTTAGAAAAAAGCAAATTTGATGTTGTCAAAGTGTCAGGAGGCGATAATTCAGAGTTATCTTATATATCTATATCAAACGTTATGTCAAATGTGCTATGTTTTAAAATATTTCATTGAAGGTCGTTAGAAGAAAATTATGATTTTAGCGTTTTGAACATTTAGGAAAGGGTGAGGGTTGGCACTAGGCGACAACTACGTGCTTATTTACCTTCAGGATCGTAAAGAGGGTCCGACACCCCCGGCCGGATGAAGGCCTCAATGATGGCGGCCGTTTTTCCTGGATTTCTTACGATTTTGGAGAGTGCGGCCTCACCGCACCAACGAACCAGCACCAACTTGCACTCGCGCCTCGGCCCGCTCACAGCCAACTTCGTTCGTCTCCCTGGTCGGACAGCGAAATTGTGAACTTGGGCGCATAAAAACTCTTCGTCGCCTAAGTCGGAGGATTTGTACCACGGCGGAAGAGAAGGGTCGTCTTATCAACGGAAATTTTTTCAAGGTCAATGTGTCAATTCCTTGGTATTTAAGTATTGGTACTAAGCCGTGGGGTATTTTAAAAAAAAGTAAGGTTTGAGAGGAAAAGAGCCGTGCTCCAAGTAGTGCGTTAGTATATTAAGGGACGAGAAAACACGTGCCTGTTTAATATAGGAACCCGTAGCAGAAAGGGCTCCTCTTTGAAGTGGCTTCTATTTAATGAATCCTCAGCGTCTACAAGAGAATGAATTAAGTAGTAATTTATGCTTCTGGTTAGAGAGGGACTTACCCATAGAGCACGCTCACGAGTGTGTTAATGAGAAATGAACCTCCTCTTACATAAACTATTTCCCAGCCGGGCGGACTGTTGCTCGCCCTAGGTTTTCTTCTGGCCCTTCTCTTCCGTGTTTTTTACGAATAACCCACAGTAAAGTCAGAACTGTCACAAGAGGAAATTTTCGTACAAGTCTTGTCAATGGGATTTTAACGTCATGGATTTTATGGCACGAAGAAGTGTCGTTTTAGTCAAATTTGCACCATTTACCTGTATGTATGTACCAGCTGTTAGTCACCGGTTCGAATCCACGTGCCGCGAGGTAATCGTAAACGGCGATGTTTTTATTGCTAAAGGCGGCGAGTCCCTCGTGAAGGGAGTATAAAGGCGTATCACGAGGTGCGACTTACACGCCGGTGAAAATTCGTGACAAAAAAATCTTTTAGTCTACAATATATTTTATTATTTTTGTTTTTCCTCTTAGTATCGATAATGTATATAATGCACCACAAGTTCACAGTTATAAGTACACTTAAAAGGGGGGGTTGTGTTTTGTGTGTGGGGGATTCTGGTGTGATGTGTGTTCATGAATCTGGGCTTTGATGATTGCTTTTAAGCGGTCCCAATGGCGAAGGCAGACAGATCCACCCACGATGTATGCCGCCGCTCAACTGTCCGACGACCGCCCCCGCCGGCCCCCCGCCCCGCCCCGCGCATAATCCTCGCTGCCAACATAACCCGATGATATCCCCGGCGCGAGGGAAACTCCTCTCTTCCCAAATAAATTCTCTCGCATGTTTCGATATTTACTCCCATGTGCATTTTCAATCTTCTCCACCTTTTAACATTTATCCTATTAATTATTTATCAGATCTAAATGCATTAAAATTAAAAAAATATATATTTTCAGGTAATACTAATCGAAATAAAAAGCTGACCGTGAAAAAAGGGCTAAGTTCTAGCCCTCCCATAAAAAAAGTCATCCTATCAAATTAGTGAAATATTCATTCTAGCCAACCTCACTTCATTCTTACTTTTATGAGCAACACTGTTCGTTTATTTTTATTGCTTTTCTTCTGAATTCGGTTCTGTTTCTGAATGAGCAATGAGGAGTAGGTTTTTCTCTTTTACTAAGTTCTTTATCTTCTTTCACCTCCTTTACCTCCATTCACTTATCCTGAACAGACTTGTTCCTGATGTTCCTCTACTTATCTATAGCATTTTCCAGTCCAATGAAACTTTTTTCAAGCAATTCAAACCTTTTTCCCAAGTAAATGAAACATTTTTTCAAGCAGTTATTAAAAATGTTGGTAATTTATAAATTCTTATTGCCACAAAAATGAGTTAAATGTTATAATTCAAATATGAAGATTAATGTAGAGTTATTTCTGCAGCACCAGCCGGTTTTTTTAACATTAGTTTTTAAAAAATCAGTACTTTCTTAAGACATTTTTGAGTAAAATTTTGGTTGAGATGAAAAAAAAGTTAATGGCACGAGAGGGATTCGAACCCACGACATTCGGGGCGTACTTAGGCTGCTGCTCTACCACTTGAACTATCGTGACTTGGGGGCCGCGGTAGCCGAGTGGTTAGCGTGAGAGACACTCGGCTGTAGACCCCGCGGTCGCGGGTTCGATTCCCGTCGTCGCCTCTGGCCTTTTTTTAACGACACGATACTCTTCAACCCCAAAAAAAACAACGAAAAAAAGGCTATCTTGACTTCGATCCAATCGACACCAACTCCCCATCTCAACCTGCATCTTTGGCCTATGGACAAGAAAGCTCGAATATTTTTGCGTCCAATTTGTTTCCTAGCCTAGCAGCTTCATAAAAGTTTCATTAAAGCCTATGGTCGTTCGTAGCCTCGTCTTATAGAATTGATAATTCACTTAATTACGGAAAATGATTATAGTCCAAAACATCCTAGAGTCCAAGTAACACGATTATTTGACAATCAACTGAATAGCAAAACTTGTGAGTTATGACTATAATATGGTGATTAATAAGTTTTCCATTTAACCGTACTGCGCTGTATATCGGGAGTTTGTCTTCGTCTAATAAAGTGACAACTTCTCCACTGTCTACAGCAGACTTGCTGTCACATCCGATAATGATCGGCATCCCTGCTTATGACTGATCATCTTGTTTCGAGGGCGAAGAAAATTATTCCCTGTGTAGATTGGAAAAATATTACATGTGTAATTTATGGCAGGTTATCGTGAGATAACATATAATCATGATTATTATCAAATTATCGTTACTGGAGAAATTTATTACTTGGTTTTGTCGAATCCATGTCATTTTTCAACTGCAGTTTTTTATATGGCTTTATGTTCTGAGCATGTTATCCAATGAATTAGGCGTATTCGTTTTGGAGGGGGGGAAGGTTAGTTTAAAAGAAATTCCAGAGGCGACGGTGGGAATCGAACCCACGACCACGGGACCACTCGGCCTTACCGCGGCCCTCGATTTCTAGCCTTGAACGGTACAAAAATGGGTTAAGAATAAAGGGACTTCGCAGAAATTAATAGCTTAACTATTAATCTAAGCCTAGTTTTGTTAGGACTAAAATGATGGTACACTGCAGGCTCTGGAAACAAATGCATGAACAGGGAGGTTCGTACTGCAGGTAAAGGAAACACCAAGGCCAGAAATGACCTCATAAAAAGCATTGGAAACCGATAAAAAACCTTAAGATGTCACTTCCCAGGTTTTGACCTGTCCATCATGAGTGCCTATGTTTATTTCACATTATGAAAAACATATTTTTACAATTGCTTATATAGAACTTATCAATCGATCTTAAATATGTCTATATATTGAGATATTTAAGTTTTTACAGGCGATCTAAAATCTAAAAGACCGACTCTGTCCCAACATTTCCAAGGACTGTGACTGTATCGACACTTTAGTTCGGAGGACCACCTCTCGTTTTCAAAGACCACTTTTCAAAATTAATAAGACTTTCATGCATTTAACTTAAGCACTAGTTGAAGTTTGAATGTTACAATTATTATTTTCCAGGTTAGTATGACAATTGTAGCAACATTCGAAAAGTCAAATCTGTGCCTACTTGATATTGATATTGTGATGGTCCAGTACCAGTTCTGAATTTATTCCTAAAATCAGAACCATGATCATAAATTCTATTTTTTATTGTTTGTTTTGTTTGACGAAAGTATTTCATTGAACGTACTTAACACGAGAAACTACACACTAAATACGATAAATTCAACATTTCGTTTTTTTTATCTTTGTGTTTAGTAGGCGAAGAACTCATTTTTTTCCTCTTGTATTTGTAAAAAAAAAATTATGTCGTGTATGTATTTTTTTATCGAATATTTTCATTTAGACGAAATGGGACGTACGTTATACGCTTGATCGTTTTATATTGTTTTTATTTTCGGCTACCACGACACCGTAATAATTAATAATATAAATACCCAAATAACAATAATCACATTCATCACGTATTGGTTACTCATTTTAAATTTTCCTACAAAAATTACCCATTGTACAAATAAGAATTGAAAGTTCTAAATGCCTGTTTAAGCGTTCGCCTCCAAGTTGAACGACTTATTTGCAATTTAACGCTATTATAAATGATTAAATAATATCTGTTTAAGGAAAACAAACATTTCACGATTCATTCGGTTATTGGCAAATAAAGTGCCGGTTGTTTGTCTCCCGCATACCAATTTGGCGAAATTAATCAGTAAACTGTTCACCGATCATTAAATTAAAAGCTGTTTACCTTTATTAGTCTTCGGAGCACACTTAAATATCGGATAGGTAAAATTTAACGACCTTAGACAATAAACTAACTACTTAAAGACAGTGCCTATTTTCTTGCCGTAAAAAAAAAATTAATGTCAAAGTATAAAATATTCGGTGCTCAAAAAAACAAATATTTGTCATATTTGTTTATTACAAATCCTTGAACAAAATGTACAAGTGTACTAACACTAACACAAGTAATTGTATTAAAAAGAGTTCACCGTGCCCCAGGGGGTCCCAGTATCATTCAGTGGGTCCGTGAAAAATTAAAATTGATTTGGGTGTCTCTGAACAACGTCAGGGGGTCCGCACAAGGTTTAATATAAATAATAATTACAATTAATTAAGGTTTTTTGCCTGAGATAAAAAAGTCAATGCCACGAGCGGGATTCGAACCCACGATCTTCGGCTTGATACGCAGCTGCTCTACCACTTGAACTATCGTGACCTCGATCCACTCGGACGCCAACTTCCCATCTCAACCCCCAACTTTTGTGTTAACCCTCCTTCAAAAGGTTCGTTTTCGTAAAACCCTGGCCAGTAGTTTGATCATAAATTATTTTGGATAATTAAGGAAATTTCTTATACCTTTTTTTCTTAGAGTAAATAAATTGTAAATATTCAGTTTTTAATTTAAAGTATTATCAATCTCCCATTTCTTTTTCCCAAAACCCTCTTAAGTATAATAAATATTTGCCGCCTATTTTAAAAGAGAAAAACAACACAACAAAATTTAATTGTACCTCTTTGAAACGGGTACGGAAATTTGCGGGCCAATTAAGATCCGCCCTTCCCCCCCCCCAACATTTTGGTCCTCCGGGCCGGAGATTGATAATACTTCTAAAATCAAAGAAATGAATACGTACAATTTATTTACGCAAAGAAAAAAGGAAAAGAAATTTCCTTAACGATCCAAAATAATTTGTAATCAAACCTACTGGCCAGGGTTTTACCAAAAACAAAAAAAAACACAAATATCTAAAAGAGCATGGTTTTTTTGCGGCTGGATTCGAACCCGAGACCTTTACCTTACAGTGATGAGCACCGTGTCAATCCTAAGCCGTTGTCTGAGCGCTGAAGCTCACATCGGGGATAATAAAATAAAATAAATATTTAATCACCTGATACGTGCGCAATTAATTAAAACAAAATGTAATGAAAGAGACAGAGGTAAAAGGAAAGATAAAATATGAGAGAGTTCACACGAAACAACCGCCGCCTTAACAGGCGAATCCTCTGCTTCTTTTCAAAATCTTGACGTGCCGTGTTGGGTTATAACAAACCTATTCTGATGCCCATGCCCCATGCCCTGCAATGTCCTATTAATAATCCTGTTAGGTTCAAAGTTTTTCCTGCTTCCTTTGATGCATTCTGTTGTTTCATTCCTTCTAAAATTTCCAACAATGTTCTTGGATTGTTTATGACCAATGCGTGCCCTTCACCGTTTTCTCATTTTCAATTTGTCGTGTTGTTTTTTTTCTAATGGTATATTGAGATGTTTTGCTGAGTTAAGTTTATATAAATAAAACAGTGATATGAAATTGATAGTACAAAGTAGCTAGAATACAAATGCGATAAGTGAGCAAGATTGCTAAAATTAAATTAACAACAGCTTACAAATATTTTATGACTGAAAAAATAGTGAAGTTAGGGAGAATAAACCGCGCAGAAGGGCCAGAATAGAGTATAAATTAAAATAATTAAAGATATTACGACACTGTAACAAATAACTTTGATCCGCTACTCATAGGACAAATATATTTTCATCCAAAGATCCGTGCAAGATCTTTCCAACTGTATCATGACGCTAATGCCGTCTTCATGGCAGTTGTAAATTTTAATGCGCCCAGTAGTAATCAACGGAGCCAAAACTGAACCTAACAGTAGGATTAGGAAGATTACAGCAGTTAATTTATAATTAATTTAGTACTAAAACCGGTCAGTAAAGCACGCTCTAATTTCCGTTTGATGTGGCAGTTCTGAGGGTTTCTTTTATAGGCGGGCAGTAAACCGACCGCGACGTTTCACGCCGTCGAATTATTTGAACTTATTTACTTGAACTTTTGTCCGGCACATTTTTCACCCTTTTTCCAACCCTCAGAAACCGTGTAAATGTATTTATTTTCAGTTGCATTTATTATTATTTTAGGTCGTGAGATGCGGTCTGTCTGGTGTGACGGAGGTTTTAGAAAAGCATTTTCTTTATCGTTCCAACGTTTCGATCTTTATTGAAATCATCTTCAGGGCTCAAAGTCCAGACACTCTCAACACGACAGACAGGAATGGCACACCTACACGGAAAACTAACACCTTGAACCCTGATGATGATCTCAATAAAGTACGAAACGTTGGCACGATAAAGAAACGGTTTTTCTAAAACCTACTTCACACCAGACCTCATCCCACATACTCCAAATAATCATCAAGTAACATTTTATTTTTTTTCAGTGGATCCCCTTGATCCGATTTATGGATAAAACACGTAGTTTTATTAACTATAATGATAATTGTGTCTCTAGCGTATGTTGAGATGGAATGTATTTATTGTGGATGTGCAGTATGAGGTCAAGGCGGCCAAGGTTGATCAAAAAAAGTTGCTCTATATGTCTCAGCTAATTGAAGAGTTCAAATCCATATAGAGAGCGTGTAGAAATTTCGAATCTTGGATGGAACAGGGCTGATTTATTATATATTATACTGGTAGTTTCGTCGCATAGCGTATATCGAAAGTGAATGTATTTATTAGCGTGAATGCCTTAGAACCGGACCAATGGAGGACTCCCGACTCAATCATCCTCGATTCGGTTAGTTATAAAGCTAAACGGTGATGGAGGAATATCAAGTACTCAGCATAGCATAGTGACTGGCATGGAAGAAGTAATTATTTATTGAAGATGAAGCGCGAATGGATTTGCCGGCCGACTTCCATGCGTGTGTAGATTTGAGCTTAATAAATCAGTATTGGATTTTACTTTTATGGTAATAACATTTGACCCTTAGATTAAATTAGTAACAAATCAATTCTCCCATCAGTTGATCGGGACACCAGGAAGCGGGGTTTGTTCTCCACAGACACAACAGCCTCCTGGCTTATTGTACCTTCCTGATTCTGTAGTTCAGACGAATCGACTCAATCCTTCTCAGAAGTAACGGGTCTGTCACTGGCGCAATTTCTTTCTCGAGGTTTTCTCTGCCAGGTAAAATTTCCGTTGAGCCGTTGCTTTGCATTCAAAGAGGCTGTTTCCTCCTCGTCGTTGTATACTCATCTGAGTCATACCCTCTTCAAATGCAGCAGTGAGTTAGTCAGTCTTGGTGAGGGATGTTTCATCATAAATTTACTATGTCTATCACCGCTAGAGTTCATCCATTTCTCCATTTGTTCCATTCTGCAATAGAGTGTTTCTGTTTCTGTTACCCAAAGTGTATGTCGGTGGTTATGCATCCTCCTCTGCCATGTGTTTTTCGTTACCCGTCAATTCCTTTGTGCCCTGGCGCCGAAGATGTAATTTTCCCAGGTTTTGAAAATTTTGGATGCGGACTAATTTTACTGGGATTATTTTACAGGCAGTAACACCTTCTTGGCTAACAGATCATATGAGGATTTTTTTCGCCTATAACCTCCCATCAGGACTAATGATCCGAACGAAATATGGAGAACTAACCGAACACAGTAATTGCTTTTTTGCCACTTTGCAAAACGTTCGGAAATATTTTTAATCTTTGTTTCAAACGGTCGGAGCAATTATTAAAAGCGAACCACGACGGCTTTGTTACAACTTTTGATTTTTTAAGGGTCTAATTTCCGAAATGGTATAACAAATGGGCGAAAGTTTTAAATTGAAACCCGTCAGAGGAGACATGTCCCTGTAATAACTCGCCACGTCTGATATTCTTGGGATATTAAAATCCGTCCCATTTCGACGAGACCGGATTTTTTTATTATTCTTTAAAGGAATTTGCATAGAATTTATTTACAACGGCTGAAGTTCATGCCGATATCAATTCTCTTGGGTGAATCATTTGTACAAATTAATGAACAATTAAATGGGATTATTTTGACATTTATTTGATTTATTTTCATAAAAAATATAAATATTTAGCCGTTTGAATCTTTGAATTAAAGAGAACAAGCAAATTACTAACGATCAGGTCTAATTTTCTTAGTATACACTTTGTTTAATTACTTAAAACGTTTTGAGCTTTATCCAATTCTTCACTAGGTCAATTTTGCTAATATGTCGGTTCGAAAAAAAAATTAGAAAAAGCACACATTTATTATTGACAAATTCTCCTAGAGCTCATCGTAGACTAATGCACTCGGTGGCTGCTCAAATTAAATTAATAAAAAGTACGCGACGATTCACACTTAGAACCAGGTCCAACTGTGCATACCGTAAGGTCATCCCTCCATTCACGCAAATCCGCTACCCTGGGTTTAATTGGACAGCATGCTTACATGGAACATTTTTCCCCTCCACCTCCCCTCTGGAACATAGGGTGACCCCATACCGGAGGACCTCGGCCTCCAATCTAGTTTTGCTTCTGATTTTGAGTCCTGGGGTACTTAACGCCATCTTTCGGCCTCGCCCTGTACACTTGCACTTACATGGAACATTCCCCCCCCCCTCCACCTCACCGAAGTGCCATAGGGTGATCCCAAACCGGAGGACCTCGGACTCCAATCTAGTTTTGCTTCTGATTTTGAGTCCTGGGGTACTTAACGCTTCCTTCGGTTTCGCCCTGTACACAGAAGTACACTTGCACTTGCACATACAAAACAAAAAGACAAGACCTGAACTAAAAATACGGACAACTCAGATGCCAAACTTTTGAACCAAATCTACTAGTATACACAACTAAATAGCAAAAGTCACTAATCAGACCGATTTTGACTTACGGAATCGAACTGGGGGATTCTGCCAAGTCATCCAACAAGACCTCCGTCGCGTCCTCAACGCTCCCTATGTCACTACGGAACCATCCACAAAGACCGGCATTATCAAAACACGATTCCACAACTTCCACTTTAAGCTCTCCTTCCATAGCAAACCATTAGTTCATGTCCTCTCTTGAACGTTCCAACACAAGAATACTACTCCAAGCTCCCTAAAAAGACAGTGGTCAGGTGACCTACTAACAAACCCTCAACCCCTAACCCGGAGGGTTCCAGGCTTCACCCCTCTATCCCAATCCCCGTGGTCTGACACGTACTTGCGAAGTCTTTCACTGATCGTTAAGAACAAATTGTTAAATGTGTAATTCTTGATTTTTTTAAACCAACGGTTATGAATAATTTGTAAAAAAAATTGACAAAAAAGAAAACAATCCATATTGAAAATTTAATAATGGATAGGATGAAAACATTTGGGTTTTTCATGAATTTGTGAAAATGTATAATGGCTGGTGTAATAGAGTGATTATCCTGTCGCGTGACTCTTCGGAAGGAAGAACAATTGTGAAACTGTTTCTCCAGGAGGTCGGAATTGTTATTCAGCCCGAGGCGGGGTCTGAGTGTTAATTAGACTAGAACTGATAAATTAAACAGAAACCTTCTACGAATGTCAATACAACCACCTAGTAACGATATGTACTACGCTTTATCCGCCTCCATTACCCGGGGGCCCTATTTTACTGCCCGACTGTCCCCTTGCTCCGAAGGCCCATCCGGATGATTGTCATGTCACGTAATTGTCTCATTATCTCTTATCTTTTGTTCGGAGAATCGGACATAATACCGACTTAACTCGAAATCGATATTAACGAGCCCGTCCCCGGTTAGTAGGATGGTTCTTTTTACTCCCATGGCGATAATTATCCTCCACGAGCGTATCCTCCTGGATTTGGGCTTTTATTTTTTACCCAATCGGAAGCAAAACAGCCTTAAACGGTAATACGAATAACATTATTTTAAAACCGATTAAAAGTTTAGACTGTTTATTGGGATGGTTTATTTCTTATTCCCTGGGCACCAACCTTTCTCATAAAGCAGTAATTATATGGTTTACAAAAAAAAAATCTTACCAATATTTTTTCTATATCATTTATCAAATATGGAAAGTTATCAGGTAAGAAAGTTAAAATTAAAATTTGTATTGCGTTAAGATACATGTTAGGATGTTTAATTTTACGGGTCGTACATATTTTCAATTCTACTGCTGTGCCATTAGAATTACTGCTCTCTCTCTCTCTCTCTCTCTCTCTCTCTCTCTCTCTCTCTCTCCCTTCCTTTCTTTTTTTCTCTTTCATTCACGATTCGCACGTTTAAATTGAGCGTCATTAAAAAAATTATCTGTTGATTGGAACGTGGCGTTTGCGGAGGTGTCAGCGGTTTCACTTTGGCAATTCATATCGAGAGGCGGGGTTTGTAGAAGTCCTTCAACCTGATGATGAGCTAAAACGCCCGAAATCCGGATCGTTGCAAAACAACTTACTGAGTAGGAACTATCTTTTTAAAAAGGAATGAGCCCTCTCCCTTTGCCATCCGAATATAACAAACTAGAAAAAGTTCTGAGAAAATTTATACTACAAGAATGAAAATTATACGTGAAAATTTAATCGAGCACTAGGAAGAGAAAAAAAGAGAAGGGGCGAGTGAATTTCGATTTAGAAAATTCTCTCTTCCTCTGTTGCGTAAAAATTTCGTATTCACTGGTGCATCAAAACACACAGAATTGCCAAATTTACTGGGGAGTTCGTATTATCAGAAATTATCAAGTTTCGAGTTAACAAAAGTATACTGTATCTCTTTCTCTCTACAGCCTTCAATCAGCTTCTATATATTGATAATTCAGGAAATTTTAAAAATTTCCATCAGCCATTTAGTGGCCAAAAGATAAACATACAAACATTTTGATAGTGTGTTGATACAATTTCTTAACACTTTAAATTAATTTCTGTAGTAGTAAATAAATGGTGACTCATTCAGAAAATTCCATTGTTAAAGTTTGCTCGTTTTGTTTTATTAAAGTGGATAAAAATCCAGAAGATCATTTCATACAATTTCGATTGTTCTGAAATATTGTTGTACGTCGGTATTGATTTTTTTTGATACGTGAATATGTGGATGTGGGGCTTAATAATTTAACTTCAAATCATCCGGCCGGCCCATCACTCTTCATCTCCGATCACGTCCGGCCTCGATGTTTGTTTAAGAGCAATCGCGTTTACGATGGCCGCCATCAGTCCGGCTCGATGCTAAAGTGAAGGCGAAACGCGTCTTATCGCGAACTGACAACAAGATCATGCGGACCCCAGACGTGATCAATAAGGGTAAAACGGCTGACGTGGAGACGATCCACCGGCCGACCATCGACCGGGTACATCTTGTCTTTTTATTTAAGCAATTTTATCTAATCTGTACAATCATCATTCTGGGACAGGCTGAATAACGGACCAATAACGGGTTCAGTTGCATGTCTGAGAGGCCATCAAAAGAAAAAAAGTGGTAATCCCAAGAAAAATGTTCAAAAGTGTACAAAACTCAATTTTTTACGAATTTAATTGACCTGGCCGTTTTTATTATATTGATCTTTTTACAGTGTCAACAAATTATAGCTGAAAGGGCGTTGGTTTAACCATGACATCTGAGAGGGTTGGAACGTATCTTGAGAGATTAGAAATTACAGGCCACGGTGCAAATTGATCCCACACGGCTACTTTGGGCCCCCATTTGTACAACTTAATTTTTATTTTATTTTTTTACGAGGGAAACAATGTTAATTTAAATGTAAAATAAGAAATATATGTTTTAATCTAAAAGTTTTTTTTTTTTTTTTTTTTTTTTTGCGAGGGTTCGCAATACCAGAGGTTATATCAATCTCGGGGTGCCGGTGTTTTTGAGAAAAACCCTGCGTGTCGCTTTTTTGGTTAATTTTCAAAAATAATGACAACCAGTTGGCGCATGTTGAAAAGACACATCCTGTATATGTACATACACGTAGGGATTTGGGCCTGTATAAATTCAAATCCAAATCATACTCTCTCATTATTCGACCTTCGATCTTTTTGTTAGGAATTTATTATTGATCCCCCAGTCATTTTAGTGATATAAATTTTGAGTAAATTAAGAAGTGTAAAAACAACCACTTAAAAAATTATAAGCTCCATAAAAACTTTGCTTGTTGCTATTATCTTTGGGAACATGATGGTTGAGTGTAGTCGATATTGGCCTCTTAAAAAATCGAAGACGGTATAATTAGTTAAGGTTTTTAGTTGAGATGAAATAATGTTAATGGGACTAGCGGGATTCGAACCCACGACCTTCGGCAAGATACGCCGCTGCTCTACCACTTGAGCTGTCGTGACTACTAAAACTACTTAAAAATTATAAACCCCATAAAAACCTTTTTTTTTTTAGTTGCTGTTTATTTTTGTGGACACGGTGGCTGAGTGGTTACGTCCGATCGTATTTACCACGCTTGTGGTCATAGGTTCGAATCTCGGTCCCCCCCACGGCCCCACGGAATTTTAATCTGGAATAGTATGAAGAAAATATTGTAAAGTAGTTCGCCCTCTTTATTTTTCTCATGGTGCCGGTGTTTTTGAAAAAATAAAAGCAAAGCACATTTGTAAGTATGTCGGGTTGAAAAGCAGGGCCGCTGGATTCGAACCCGGGACCTTTACCTTACAGTGATGAGCGCCGTGTTAACTCCTAAACCGTTGCGGCCACCGACGCCCCCTTTTACTTTTTATAACGATTTATTTTAAATTATAATTAGTTCATTAGTTCTATCCCTTGGAGAGCTGTTTTTACATGTAGTCGTATTATTTATTTGCACTTGTTCTTAAAAGTACTTCCCGGGTAAAAAACTAAAATTTTCTTTGTATTTCTTTTTTTGTATTTACTCTCTCTCTCTCTCTCTCTCTCTCTCTCTCTCTCTCACACACACACACACACACATACACTCTTTCTCTGTCTCTGTCTGTCTGTCTGCCTGCCTGCCTGCCTGTCTGTCTGCCTGCCTGCCTGCCTGCCTGTCTCTCTCTCTCTCTCTCTCTCTCTCTCTCTCTCTCTCTCTCTCTCTC
>CM077108.1:15287373-15311163 GCA_039619505.1 Cimex hemipterus
TGGATCCAGATCAAGTCAAAACTGAAGAAAAAGATTTTAGTTTTTTTATCTTTTTCCCAAGGTTATCTTCTGCCAAGAATTTATTACTCTCGACCCTTTCTAGATCCACATCTTTATTTAGATAAACCCAAAGTCAATCAGTGGGAGTTTTGAACTTGGGCACCGGCAAACCCTCGAATCATGTACCACCTCATCTGCAAGTTGTTCGTACGAAAAATGTTATATGTGGACACCCACTTTGAAAACCAATTTAAATGGAACTCAGAGTCTGAATTTTCTCCGAGTGGGTTTACCAACGCTATTTGAAGATTTTCTACTGCAGGTACGCCGAAGGATCATATTCCAGCTACCGAGATAGTTTGATAGGGCACCGGTATGATATTGTTGCCCACTTCGCACACCCGATCTTACACCGCCAGATTTTTATTTTTTATATATTTTAGTATGTTTTTAATTTTTTTTTTTTTTAATGAAGAGATTGACCTATCGTGACTCGATCCTCTCAGACGCGAACTCCCCATCCATTGGAAATGGCAAGAAGGAGAAAATTCGAAAGGTTGTAGGTTGAGATGGAGAGTTGGTTGTCAGACAGATTCGAATTCAAGATAGTTCAAGTGGTGTACATAGCCGAAGGTCGTCGGTTCGAATCCCGCTTGTGACACTGACTTTTTTATTTCAACTAAGACCTAAGATAAAAAGAATAATTTAATTAAAGAAGTAACTTGGTCAATTGAACAGTAAAACGTAAATGGGTTACGAATTTTAAATTATGTGCAATAAATAGGCACTAGCAAGTTCAGAAAGTTTATTAGGATTATGAATAATTTTAATTTTTGAGCACTTTCATGGCAGTGAAAAATATAACGTCCTGAATAATTAGTAGATAGTTGCCTCTGCGGTGCAAATTTTGTCGTTTATTTTCACTTGCCACTTTATAAACTATACTGTCAATTCATTCAGGTTTTGTAGGTGTTATTTCTTTGTATATCATCAGATAATGTACGTGTTGAAATGGTACCATGAGTAGGAATATCGTATGTGCATTGAAAATAGAAATGGGCCAAATATAGCTCCCTGAGGAACACCGCTCTAATGCTTACATAAGGTGAAACTAAAAATGTTCGACGATAGGACGTTATGGCATTATTGTTTTACCTACATACGAGTTTGTGGTCCGATTGACTTCTG
Organism: Cimex hemipterus; assembly: GCA_039619505.1. Lineage (NCBI taxonomy): Eukaryota > Metazoa > Arthropoda > Insecta > Hemiptera > Cimicidae > Cimex > Cimex hemipterus. The sequence goes on from CM077108.1 coordinate 15,288,562, forward strand.
TCAATTAAGTAATCTATACGTACAGGGTTCGATCCCCACCGTCGCCTCTGGAATTTTTCTGACGCCTAAGGGGGAAAAGAAATTGATGCGGCACTCATCAATGGAAGGGGCGGGACCGGATCTCAGCGACCCTGAACCTGGTCCCAACCCCCTTCAAAAATGAGTTTCTTCGATGGAATGGTACGACGGGGGCTCAAGTTCACTTTGTGTTGTGAGCCATCCCCCAAAAATGGAGCCAGGGTATAGTAAAATAAGCTGTACAGCTGCAGTGCTCAGGAGGGAACTCCTCCAGTCCCTGGTATCCATCCATCCATCCAAGGTATTGGTTGAGATAAAAAAAAAGTCCGTGTCACGATCGGGGTTCGAACCCACGGTATCAACTTCTTATCTCAACCCACCTTTCGAATTTTCCCTCCGAGTGGATCGCCACGATAGGTCAACTGGTAGAACAGCGGCGTATTTAGCCGGAGGTCGTGGGTTCGAATCTCACTCGTGACACTGATTTTTTTTATCTCAGCCAATACCTTACATAAAGATTAATTAATTGAAAAAAATCATTGTTAAAAATGAACAATTTACAAACAAAACAAAAAAGTTTTCATGAAAGTTATAAAGCATGTCATTTCTTGAAAATAAAATTAAAAAACGCAATTGAGATTTTTTTATATTCATTCTTTGGCCAATTTAAATATGATTGCGCCATCTTTTTCACTGTAAACTGTATTTTACAAGAGTATAAGTTTTCATTTAAAATTTCGAAGTTGTATAGGCTCTGAAATATCTCGAAAACAAATATTTTTTTAAAAAAATTAAAACACAGCTTAAAAAACACGTATTTTTGTGGTTGTTCGATAACGATATTTTCAAGAAAACGTCAGCTTGGTCACATAAACGAAACACCCTGTATATAATACATTATTGTTTCAATATTGCGCCAAATTTAAATTTACCAAGAGTTGAATGACAAACTACGTACATTTTAAAAAAACAAACAGGCTTTTTTTTTTTAATAATTTCCCCAGGGTTAAACACCAGTCAATTAAGTAATTACGGTCGTGTAGCGTGTAACCGCTCGTTTGACCATTCCGTGACCCTTTTGGAATTATTAAAAACTATGCCGTGGAATAGTCAAGTGTTACGGGTTGTTTTTAATTTTTTTTTTTTTTTTTTTTGCAATGGTGAAAAATTTTCGTTTTAACACAGCTCGTTCAGAAGATTTAAAAATATAATTTTTCCCCTTAGAAACTATCCGCATTATATAATATCTGTGCTTTAATAAATTCGATCAAGGTTTTGTACAGACTGGAATATTTCAAGGAAACAAATATGATTTTTTTTTATATTATTACTTACCCAGTCATACTTTTTCTGTATAAGTAATTTTTAGAAGTAATTAAAAGTTTACTGCTTAACTATAGCAGAGATTCAATTAGTTTAAACGAAAAAGGTGCACAGGTGTTCAAAGCGCGCGAGATTTTTGTTGACTCTCGCAGATAAAGCTTAATAACTGTAACATTTACTCCTCTACTCATAAAGGCAAAGGTCTGAGTAATAAATTCCAAAAGTTGCAGACCCCCTTTTTTTGAGCAGCAGGTGCTCGACTAGAGGAAATGTTGTTAAAATAAACAAAACGACACTTAAAGAAATAAACGCGGTGTCTCATTTCCCATAACTTCCTGGGACCGTGCTTCCTCCCCTAATATGAAAAATAAATAAGGCGGCATAACTCATGAAAACACGGTCTAGCGTAATTTATTCGGTAAAAGGAGGCTCGGTAAATCTTAATAAGGGAAAATTGCAAGGGTTAAAGTGCAAAGGTGTGTAATCTCCCAGTTTGTAAACTCCCATAAAAAAATGTTATCTCCCGATGAGTGGATAGCGGATGTATGCGCTCAAACTTTTTTTTTAATGATATTAGAAGTTATTAAAACCCGTCGGCGGTTTCGAATCCGAAGATAAGAACGAAAAACAATCGGCGAACAATTTTTTTTTTTTCTATCGCATGGAATTTCAATCTAAAATTGTAAATCTAGCGTTTTCATTTCAGGCACAGTGATAATACAACTAATTTAGCTTGGTCGATTCTTTCATTTATCGAACAGGGCGTGTAGAAATATTAAATGATCGGAAACTGTCAAATTACCGGTTCATCTCATCACAGAATATCAAAGAAGTTTTCACAAAAACTACTGAACCGACCACATGGTTTTTGCAGAAAAATAGCCAATTTTGAAACGAATATTTTTTCAGCCTTTTAAATAAAAGACCTGCGCTGGAACTCATTTTTAGACGATTTTACGCTAAAGAAAATGGCAGACAATTTTTAAAGATTTCCCTAACTTTAGACGCTAACCAGTACATTTAAAACTTGAAAAACTTGTTAATTTTTGCACTTCAACTTGAACTGTGGAGCCTGGGAATCGTCCTTTTAGCATTCGATTGTACATTTTAACAAATTTCAATCAGTCGCCTTCCACGTTGCCTGTTATGTCACCAATTGAAAGCTTATTCGAATTTCCTATCAATTGCTGAAGGCCCCTCCAGGACGATTTCCTAGCTCCGCAGGTCAATTTGGAATTTTTGTAAAAATAAACGTTTCACTTTTTTTTTCTTTTTTTTTTTAATTTGAAGATTGACTGATGATACGTCGTTTTGTTCAGATCTTTAAAAAAATTAAAAGCTGACCGCCCTGATTTTTACAAGAAAATATAGCCGACTTTTGAAATTCATATTTTCTCAGTGTTTTAACCGACAGACCCGTTTTGCACAGAACAAGTTGACTTTTTAAACTATTTTCCTATATGTAAGTCATTCAACAATAAATTAAAAATTCGAGAATATATAAATTTTTGCCTTTTTTTTACAGAAACTTCAAATTGAACTGTGGAGCCAGGAAAACGTCCTTTTAGCGCTCGATTGGAAATTTTAATTTAATTTAATTACTTTCAATCGGTCACATTCGACATTGCCTGTTTTGTCACCAATTGAAAGCTTATTAAAATTGCCTATCAATTGCAACAGGCCACAGCTCCAGGACGATTTTCTAGCTCCGTATCTCAATTTGAATTTTTTGTAAAAATTAAGGTTTCCCTAATTGTTTTTTAGTTTGAAGATTGACTGAAGATAGGTCGTTTTGTTGAGAAAAATTTTCCTATAAAAAAAATAAAATAAAACTGACCGACTGGTTTTTACAAAAAAAAAAAAAAAATAGCCAAATTTGGAATTTTTTTATTTTCATATTTTCTAAGTCATTTTAGGTCACAGACCTGTGCTAGGTCTCATTTATTTACTATAATTTACACTGAACAAGTTGACTCTTATATTTTCCTGCCTTAAGTCATTCATCAATTAATTCTAAGATTCGAGAACATATTAATTTTTGCACTTTTTCCGAAAACTTTCAATTGGGAATAATCCCGTCGCGGCGCCATGTAGCATTCGATAGGAAATTTCAATAAGCTTTAAATTAGTCACTATCCACTTTACCCAATTTCTCAACGTTTTCGAATTATGTACGAATTTTGGGGGAAAAAAAAGTGGTTTTTTACCGAACTCTCTCCCGATATTTCCATACATAAACCAATTGTTTCCATACATTACTCTATGCCAAACTGCCTAAAAACCTGTGAAAGGAATGGAAATTTTGATTTTTCAAGATGAGGTAAACAAGTCATCAGAAACAGTCCGCATCCCAAAAAGTCAAAAGAAGAAAAAGTTAAGAACCTGTCCTCGGAACAAAAGTCGTTGAACTTGAAATTTGCCAAAATATTACGGTTCAAAATTTATACGCTCATTATTCAGAAATCCTGAGAAGCGGTCTGGTATGACGTAGGTTTCAGAAAAAGATTTTCTTTATCGTGCCAACGTTTCGATCTTTAACTGAGATCATCTTCAGAGCTCAAAGTTTTTGTCTTCTGTGTAATTATGCCGTTCTTGCGGATCTTGTTGAGAGTGCGTGGAATATCACTTTGAGCTCTGAAGATGATCTCAATAAAGTTCGAAACGTGAACTATGTACGGGATAATGTAATAATGAGGAGAAATCAATTGATCATTTTCAGGGCTCAAAGTGTTTCTGAGCGCTGAAGGGGATCTCGATAAAGATCGAAACGTTGGCACGATAGAGAAAATCTTTTTCTGAACCATACGTGACACCAGACCGCATCTCACGATCCCAAATAATAATAAATACAAATGAAAATTAATATACATTTACACAGTTTGTGAGGGTTGGAAAAGGTTGAAAAATGTGAGTAAATAAAACTCTCGACAAGACACGCAAGAATGGCACAATTACACAGAAGACAAACATTTTGAGCCCTGAGGATGATCTCAATTAAGCTCGAAACGTGGCACGTTAAAGAAACTGCTTTTCTGAAACCTACATCACACCAGGCCGCATCTCACGATTCCTGAACTATTATCGATTAACTGTCACAAATCCCCACACGTTTACACGTTCTTGGAAATAAGGGATTTTTTCCAGGGGAACTTAAAAAAACCAAGTTTTTTCCCAAAAATCGCGATTAACTTTAAAAAGTTTGAGATATCAGGCAAAGTGGTGAGCGATAGAAGGCTTATTAAAATTTCGTATCGACTGCCGAAGAGCTCCGCTACAGGTTGATTCCCTGGCTCCTCAGCGAAATGTGAAATTTTCGTAAAAAATGCAAAAATCGACGTATTCCAGAATTTCTGAATTTAGTGATGAAGTAGTGAATCTAGGAAAATATTTAAAAAGGCATCTTGTTCAACGTAAACGTCTAAAAATGAGATCTAGCGCAGGTTTGTGACTTAAGAGGCTGAGAAAATATGCATTTCAAAATTTGGCTATGTTTCCTGGAAAAATTTGTCATTTTTTTATTTATATTTTTAAGCAACTACAGTGATTTCATACGTAGTATGATATGAAACGTAAATTGACCAATTTTGGACACGATGGCTAATTGAATAGACGTAATTATTAATACCCAAATTTTTATATATTCAATCAAATTTAACTTTTACATTTTATTTTCGAAATTCTTGTAATCTCAGACAAATTTATATACATTACCAAGTTTCAGTTAAAATGAATTTTTTTTGTATACAGTGGCTAATTGCATGGACGTGGTGAGTGATTAACATTGCAAATTTTACCACGCTTTATTTACATGTCATGAAAATTCAGTCAAATAATGCAATGTGTATCTCGACGACGACGGCAGCTAAGTGCTCTGGGCGAATGGGGTTCCTGTGAAACCACTTCTGGACGTGGAACGTGGTACCATAGAAGACAGTAGACTTTACCAAATCCCCTCATGAGAATCCGCCATTTTTGCATTTACCCTCCTCTTAAGTGCTCGTGCTTAGCAAGTGAGTTGACATCGGCTGAAATTTCAGGCCGACATACGATAGCGCGCATGCTTCTGCTGATCCGGTTTCACCATTTTAAAAATTGTCGTTCGTTTTCGACATGTTTAATTACAAAAACTATATTCAACTTTAAAGTTGCTAGTTTTGTCTGGTCGCCCTTTAAAAAAATATTTATGTACAAAACTTGATACAGTACAAAATAAAATTTTAAAGACACATTGCTTTTAAACATTTCAAGGTTTTTGTTTGACAACGATTTATCAGAGATATTAGCAAGGTGAGTCAGAAAAAATCTTTTATAAATTATTGATTATTCGTGTATTTTTTAATTAATTTATTTATTTTTGTATGCCGCCTTTTGAAGAGAACCTTCGTTAGAAAGGTTGTACTTTGTCTACAACACTAATAAAGTCAAGATACTAATAATAGTCATAAAAATATGAAAACATGTGATCTTTTTAAAAATTTATTTTACGACATTATATTAAAATTTGGACAGTTTTTCATAGCGAAATTTTATCGAGAGTCCTAAGAGTGATTAGCCTGTAGGTTAAGGTGATAAGCAGGGTGAGGCAAGGAGCCTGTTATTAAATATTGTACTAGAATTGTTTAATTCCATATTATCGAGTTAAATTAGTAAATGGATAGTAATTGTATTATGTGATATCGTCATGATGGGTTAGGGTTATAAGCAGGGTGAGGCGAGAATTGCCATAAAACAGACTGAAAATCCATTGAAGATAGAAAGAAGTTGAACCACACATGGCAGAATATTCTGATCAAAATAGAAAGAATCTTCCAAACTTCAAGTACAATACTATTTAATAATTATTTATTATTATGAATGTATTCAATCACGAATTATTATTTTTAATCGGAAAATGGTTCATAATTCTATTGTGTGATTTCCTCAAGACGTTTGTTGGGTAGAGAACCAGCAATGGTGGGTTAAGGATATAAGCGGGGAATACAGAAAACGTGCAAAACAAAAAGCCGCAGGACCTACTGAATACATCGAGAAGCAAACAAAAGTGGTGAGTAACTGCAATTATATTTTTTTCACAATATAGTTTCGGAATTTAAGATGTATTTTAATCTTTAATGGCAAGAAACGAAGATTTTTTTTTTTGTATTTAGCTAGAAATAATAGTACGATTTTAAAGTTTGAAGCGGTTATAAAATACACTTGACAATATCCCGGAAACGATTTATGAACCATGAAAATCAGCCTACTAGATATTGAGAAAAATGTTGTTAGAGCCTGCAATAGCAATGTCACTCATACCGAAGGTCGTCGGTTCGAATCCCACTCGTGACACTGATTTTTTTTTATCTCAGCCAATACCTTACATAAAGATTAATTAATTGAAGAAAATCATTGTTAAAAATGAACAATTTACAAACAAAACAAAAAAGTTTTCATGAAAGTTATAAAGCATTTCTTGAAAATAATATTAAAAAACGCAATTGAGATTTTTTTATATTCATTCTTTGGCCAACTGTCAGTAAAAAAATTAACTCACACCGATTTCTGCCAAAGTCGGTATTTATGGGTTTTATAACGCAAGTATCATCAAATAATAATTTATTATCAATCATTATCATCATAATTGCGGTTATTCAATAATTGTTAGATAGTTAGGCTAAACCCGCACAACTGCTGTGTCATGCCGAACTGTTGGTCCGTTTTATTTTTTTTAAACTATTTCAGTCATCGGTTAATGAAGTTTTATTTTGATTTTTTTGAAAATGTAATTTTAGTAGCAGTTACATGATTATAAACCGTTTAGAGAACAAAAAAAATCTCATTGGTTTCTAATTTTTAAGGAAAAAACATTATGTTTTGAAAAAATAAGTCAACAAAATACATGTTTTTTGCATATTTTAATAAACATTTTGTAAGCAAAGTAAATCTGAAAATGGTCGAAACATGGATTTGGCCTCGTTGTGATTCTAGCGTGCATTATAACTATCAAAACTAAATAAAAAATTTTAAATCGGATTATTATTTCTACAAAACATACTTGACAAAAATATTTTCTTATAGAAATACTTTTTATTTCGCGTTCCACTTGCTCAAATCAACTACGTGAATATACTATTTTTCAGTATTTTTTACGTAGATTGCAATAAAAACATAGTAAACGATATCAAATTTTATCAATAACCAAAAAAATTCTAAAAACCAAATATTTTTTAAATAAACTAGATCGTAATGTATTTCTTCTCAAAATCATTATAAAATTTTGTTTTAATATCTCTAAAGACCCTTAGTGATAAAATTTTGTTTGAATTTAATTTTTTTTTATTTTGTAACCCTTTTTCCGAATTGTAATTAATCGTTATGGGATTGAAATGGGTATAAGTTCAAAAACGGCTAAAAGTTTGTTAACGGAAGAAAGGAGAGGAACATAGATTTTTTAACGACTTATGTTCCAAAAAAAAAAAAAAAAGATTTTCCTTCAAAAAATTTCATAAAATAAGAAAATATATTACAAATTATAATATTATTGTATTTTTTATTTTAACCGACAATGAAATTATTACCAAAAATAATGTCTAATTCTAAAAAAAATTTAACCTCTAAATAATGATTTATGCCCAATTTATTAAATTTATTGTACATTTATAATTTTTATTAATATTTCAATTTTTTCTAATAACTACATCAAAAAATCTATAATCGATATCAATGTCGGGCTGTTATTTCTATTTAAAATATAGGTAATTAATTAAGTTTTTAGTTGAGATGAAAATGATAATTGTAATGTATCAATTGGTCAGGCGGACCACTAAATTAGTGAAATTAAAATATAGGGTTAATTTCTAACAAAAATATTTTCTCATTTTATGATGGGTTTTTTTAGAACAATCATTTGTATCTCTTATTATATACATTTTGGTAAAAAGTGGACTTTCCTTTTCTTTCAAATTCTATGTTTGACATTAAAATCCTTGTAGTCGTTTTTGAATTATAGCTCTTTCAATCAGACTTCCCGAGAATGACTTCTCAAAAATCGAAAAATTTGAGGAGTCGAAAAATCGAAAAATTTAAATTCAAAATTTTTACATTTAGAGTTGTGTCGAGGTGCTAAAACGAAATTTCATATTAGTTTTACGAATTTTTTGTTTCATTTTTAGAAATGTTGCAGTTATTGATATACTTTGAGGCCTTTTACTTTATTTCTATTGCAATCTACATCAAAAATGCTGTAAAATTATATATGCACACAGTTGATTTCAGTAAGTAAAACTGCGAAATAAAATGATTTAAAAAAAAACGATAAAATTCAAGATTCAAAATGTTTTCTAGCGAAACCAGGGCCTATTTACATGAAGTGGTAGGTATGTGTCCGATATTTCGAAATGTAGAATCGGCAGAAAAGTTTGATCCAAATCCGTGACACACCAACCTGGCCGTCCGGTTGCCAGCCAAAAAATGAGAGGTCCTGACTCGCTCAGGTGTTACACAGTGAGCAGTAACAGAACCATCTCACAGAGAAGAATAATTAAACTAGATAATTTCTCACGTAAGTTTGGTGTACCAAGACAACTTCAGATTATTATTGGTCAAGTCGAAAAACGCCTTTGAATAATCAAGTTTCTTGTAAAGTAGAAAACTGTCTATGAGTTCGGTACAACGTTTAAAATACCCAGAACGAATGGATGATTCAAAAACACAGCAATTAGAGAACTAGTTTTCATAGTTGTTCGAGCAAGGCGCAAAGTTAATATTAAATTTTTAAGAAAGGGTATTGAACTCCGTAAACCGTTAATTATTTCAACCGCCGAAATTTTGGAAAGCAGTCTAGCAATACAACTTATACGGCAGTTCATACTTATTGCTTGATTTTTGTTGGTTCTTGCCCGTATGTCTTTTAGTAAATAACTGACAAAAATATTGAAAATAATGACAAAATATTTTGAATACTTTTTTAAGGATAGTTCCTAATTACAGTAAGTTGTTTTGCACGATCCGGATTTAGAGCCTTTTAGCTCATCATCAGGTTGAAGGATTTTTACAACCACATCTCTCGTCATGAATTGCCAAAGTGAAACCGCTGATACCTCCGCCAACGCGACGTTCCAATCAACAGCTGATTTTTTAATGACGCTCAATTTGAACGTGCGAAACGCGGAAATTATAACACAAATAAATATTAAATTACTGTACAAATGATTAGTTTAATTTAGAGTGAATTTGGATGTCTGATATTATTTATGTACATAATTAAAATGAGAGGTAGATCAAAATTTCTTATATTATTAATGCATTTATCACGATGTTGAATTTTACATGTTTGACATTCAAATTGCTCAAATCAATACAGTTCTTTCCCTCTGTTGAAATTATGTAACACTCTTGTATTTAGATTTGGATCGAAATTATGTTTTGTTTCTTTTAGATGGCCCTTAAATTCCGCAAATTTGCTCGACTTAGGCAAGTGTTCTTTTACTCTTGTTTTTATTTCTCTACCGTTTCGTCCTACACATTTAATATCACAATCATTACAATTGAGTTGGTAAACCCTACTTTTTGTCAAGTTGACCATTTTTTCTTTATGTTTTGAGAGGGTGTTTTTAAGTGAACACGTACTTTTTCTGATAATTCCGATTTCCGCGTTGGCGGAGGTATCAGCGGTTTCACATTGGCAATGCACGTCGAGAAACGTGGTTTGTAGACGTCCTTCAACCTGATGATGAGCTAAAAAGCTCGAAATCTGGATCCTTGCAAAACAACTTACTGTGAGTAGGAACTATCCTTTTAAAAAGTATTGAACACCACACTCAATCCATCATTTATCATTTCTATAAATATTTTAAATTTATTTAAATTGGGCAAAGTTTCTTCATTTTATATTTCTTAAGGCCTACTTATTCGAACTTTAGCTTTTTAGTGGCACAAATACAAAGCAATTATTATTTCATACGTAGAAATATTTTAAATATGACGTCGCAGATTCAATCTTTTTTTTAATGTAAAATGAGTAAACGAATGTAATAGCCGAAACCAGCGAGAATAGGCGGACCAGGATCGGAGACGATGACATTCCCAAATAGTTCATCTCGACTAACGTCTTCCCTGTTGTTTTTAGATTTATCGGATAGTATAAAGAAAAAATTCCCTTGTGGAAGGTTAGTACTTATTAATTACTAAGGTCAGGTCATATATATATCGGTATAGGACCCATTCAACAATGAGAATTTCACTGCTGCGGCAAATAAAACGATGTAATCCAAGATAAAATTTGCTTTAAAAAATTAATAATTCTCTGCTATTTTTGTAATAAAAATAGAACTTTTAGAGCATGATTTGATGTTATTAAACTAGTGTAGTATTTATAGTACTATTGCCTATAGGAAATCTTTAATGGGTATTTTATCTTGTCGGTTCAGACTTCATTTTTCATAAATTAAATGTGCACTTGCTTAATGAGCTTATTATCGTGCGATAAATAAATATTCGGAAAGATAAATGGGGAATTATTTTTCTGATAAGAGTATATTTTGTTTGTCCAATATATTAAATGGCAGGTAATAAAAGCTTCGGATTTATGAATCATTGTTTGCCGTTGTGATTTCGGAGTTGGGGTGAGTCATCGTGAAGCCCGCGATGGAGTCGACGCCGTTCAAACGGGTGGTTCAAAGTGGGTGGTGGTCAATTGATAACAAAAAAGAGGGTTGATAACTTTCCCGAGCATCACTGACCTTTGTGCATCCCTGTGAACTTGTCCTTGAGCACGGCGAACTCGTAAATCGGGCCGAACTCTTCGAACATGGGCCTGAGGTGTTCTTCGTTCAGGTGCCTCGGGATCTGCCCGACGAAGAGCTTCACCGGCCCGTTCTGCCGGTCCGATGAAGGGCTGCTCGGCCTGCTGGGGCTCGGCTCTTCGAAATCTTCCAGCGTATCCTGCTTCGGCATGCATTTCGACTTCATCGGTGAATCCTTTATCAGAATGTCTTGGTCTTCCCCGTGGCCGTGTTTGTCCGGATCCGGCGACCAGCCGCCCAGGCCTTTACGCCTGTACCGCACATAAACCGACTCGACGACGCACTCCAGCATTAAATAAACCAAATTTGTCAACAAAAAAAACTAACAAAACCAAAATGCACTCAACAACTGACGACCCCGCACCGTCTGTCTATGTTACACTGTGAATTCCACCTTGGGACACTGTAGCGATAGTGTAAACTCGAGGGAAACACCTGTTACTGCTTTTCCTGGAAACTTTCGACTCGACCCCGGGGGCGAAATATCAATGTCACAGGCAGCCGTCGTTACTGCTGACTTCTCCCGCACGGAAACAACCGTTCCCCGTATTTATCGCACAAAACAAAACGAAAGAACGAACGGAGTCTACAACAGAACATACGTTAGATAGATGTGGCGTGGAGGACGCTAGCAACCCTCCCTATTCCACGCCGACCCCACCAACCACCCCCAGTTCAATTAAACCATCCCTTCCCTGGGGGCGGCCATTCAAGACGCACTACTATCCATCGTAAAAACATGGATACCACGTGTTATTCACGTGCACTACCGCAACATCATAGAAATAATTCGGTGACATTAGGGGGCGGGAATTACGTTCCGGTTCATGACCTTTAATTCCAGTCGAATCTTTTGACAAAAAAAACTCAAATAAAGATCGACTCGAAATTTCGAGTTTATATAGTATATTTCGGACAGTGCAATAAAAACCCCGCTGATCGTCCTGTCATGATAACGTGTTTTGTTCTTATTCCGCCCGTGGAAAGAGGTAAAAAAATATGAAATGAAAACATGAAAGACGGCACACGATCTCTTCATTCGACCGTAATCCCTCTGGACGTCTTCCATGTCGGCGATACAACAAAATCGCTCTTTAATTTTTTTTTTAATGTTACAGATAAATAATATTTTTATTACGACTAAATTCATCAATTAATTAATAAAATGATTAAAGAGTGGTACAAATGCAATCTGCAATTTTCAGGCTCTTTTTGAATAACATTAAAAATCATAAAATATATTGAAATTTAGTTTTTCTCTAATCATTTTATATCTACCTATCGTAACAGATTTGATCTGTTAGACGCGGTTCGACTTTTCGCCTACTTCAATGCTGGGTCTCACAATATTTCTCACTGATATGATATCTGTGTAATAATAATAATAAAAATATGGGATGTTTAGAGGTAGATAAACAGCTGCATCACTGACCCTTTCGTGTTTTTACATCTTTTTCGTTTGAAATCCTCTAAGTAGATATACTAAAAAGCTTCTTATTAGTACCTAGGGTGGTTATCTACAGAATAAGCCATACAATATTTATGTGATGTAGCGTGCCTCGTTCTTCTTTTTTGTTGGGCCCAACCCTGAATTCGGAAATCGAAAACAAGGTCCCAGAGGTTTTTAACGATCGGACCTGACTACAATAATTTCTTATATCGGTCAGGCACCTTTTATATTTTATTCAAACCAAAATAAATATGGCACCGAATGTTTGTTGAATTTGAAATTTTAATTATAATTTATTTCACACAACTTTACAATATATTTTATTAATTATTATTTTTAATTTAAAGAATCCTTTTAACATACAATAAGCTTATCTCAATTCTACAAATTTTAATTTTAAAATGAAATTTAAATCTTGTTTTATAGTTTTATAAAGAAACGTAAGAAATTATTATTATTATTAAAATTTTGACCACCCAAATAAAAATAGAAATAAACTTTGAACACAATTTTTTAACATAAATATTATTTCTTCTGTTTTTCTTTATAAAAATATATTTCCTTTTAAAAACTAAATTACAATTGTTATTTTTGTTTTGACGTCAAATTAATAAAAATTAACTCACATGAATAGTGTGCACACCCAATTTTTTCTTTTTTTTACCAAAATAACTGTTTATCCACGGAAGCCAGAAAGGGAATTGAATTAGCACTTAAAAAAATATCGCCCTTTCTTGACCCCTACTCCTTGCACTATTAGAGTGTGTGGAGGGGCATGGCAGTTCGTTTAAATCTGAATGTTACATATACATATATGTACATTGAAGTTTGGTTACATTCACTCCCTCAGAGTACGCAATATTCCTCGGAGCGGTGTTAAACAACTCCTGCCTTCCATGCTAATAAATAACATCTATTCCAATAAATTAACATAAACACCCGATACAAACACAGTAGTAACACCTGCAGAGTAGTCACACTTCAATCTAGCTAATAACTTGCTTTTACTATATAGACCTTCCACTCACCCTTGAGTGCACGATATCCCACGGTTTGAAACTAGGACATCTGAATTTACAATTTAATTGCGTATATTTAGAAAGACGCACGAGTTATTATAAATGTATACAACAGATATATGGTATCGATCTCCTTCCGGTTACCATAAATAATACTGCCAACAGAACTGCCCATTTAAACAAAATTTACCATAATAAAATCCTGGTGGAGGTCCCTTATTCTTTGAAAGTTCAACTAATTTACTAATGGTCCAATATAAAATCTTAGATTGTTATAACAATTTATTTCGGTTTGTGCCAAGGTATAAAGATTAACTTGAAAATGAGTCGTTCTCTTTACGAACTTGCCCACCGATACCAATGACCAATTGCTCTATTATGCAAACCCAAACTATTATTATTTACAGCTCTGAGTTAAGCTTAAAGCTCTTTTTTAGTATTAGGAGTATCGACCGCTTTTTCACTTATAAACACTCCGGATCGAGGAATGGTTTTGAAGAACAAAGCAAATTTAGCAGCCACTGCCAAGCTTTCGACCTATTTTAAGGTTATCATCATGGCCTATATTTATTTCATATTATGAAAAATATTTTTTTACCATTGATCTACTATAAAGTAAATTAACTAATTTCGTGGTCAGCTTAACATTACAATTAATTAAGGTTTTTTAGTTCGATACGAGGTGGATTCGAACTCACGATCTTCTGCTAGATACGCCGCTGCTCTACCGCTTGACTTATCGTGACCTTGATCCACTCGGACACTAACTTTCAATCTCAACCGCACTTTTTGAATTTTGAAACATTTTTTTAAAATGGCAAAAAAGGAGGGGAAATCGTAAAGGTTATTTAAATTATTTCCCTTCTCTCTCTTCTCAGTCTTTTGGTATAACGGTGAACTGTGCCAATAATTTTTTTTTTTTTTTTTAATGGCTTTACGTTTCCGCATTAGCATGTGCCAATAATTTGATACGTAGACTTTTGTCACTAAACAGCCCATGTTTCTGAAGTGATGTTAAATAGTGAGCTTGCCTCATTTTAAGAAGTAACGACCAGAACACATTGAATGTTGGAAAAAACAGTTCAAGAGTATAACGTACGTTCCATTTCGTCTAAATGAAAATTTCGATTAAAAATAAATAAATAAACGACATTGTTTTTAAGAACATAAGAGGAAAAAATGATTTCTTCACCTATTACACACAAGGATAAAAAAAGAAATGTTGAATTTATCGAATTTTCTATATAGTTTCTCGTGTAACGTATATCAATGAAATACTTAATTCACTGGTTTCGTGGTCCGTTCGACCAATTAATATAACACAATTAATTACGGTTTTTAGTTGAGATGAAAAAAAGTTAACTTTTTTTGAACGGACCACGAAACCAGTGAATTAATGATTTAAAATGAAGTATACTTCACTAAAGCTCTCCGTCGCCATTTCAATTGTCGTCCAGAATCCAAACAGATTACACGATATTTGAAATATGGCAAAAGGAGGCAAAACTCGTAAGGTGAGGTTGAGATGGGGAGTTGATGTCCGAGAGGATCGAGGTCACGATAGCTCAGGTGGTAGAGCAGCGGCGTATCTAGCCGAAGGTCGTGGGTTCGAATCCCTCTCGTGCCATTAACTTTTTTCATCTCAACTAAAAACCGTAATTAATCAATGAAATACTTTCGTCAAACAAAACAAAGAATAAAAAATAGAATTTATGATCATGATTCTGATTTTAGGAATAAATTCATAATTGGTACTGGACTATCATAATATTGAATATCAAGTAGGCACAAATTTGACTTTTTCAATGTTGAAATAATTGACGTACTAACCTGCAAAATAATAATTGTAACATTCAAACTTCGACTAGTGCTTAAATTAAATGCATGAAAGTCTTATTAATTTTGAAAAGTGGTCTTTGAAAACGAGAGGTTGTCCTCCGAAATAAAGTGTCGATACAGTTACAGTCCTTGGAAATGTTGGGACAGAGTCGGTCTTTTAGATTTTAGATCGCCTGTAAAAACTTAAATATAGCGATATATAGACATATTTAAGATCGATTGATAAGTTCTATATAAGCAATTGTAAAAATATGTTTTTCATAATGTGAAATAAACATAGGCACTCATGATGGACAGGTCAAAACCTGGGAAGTGACATCTTAAGGTTTTTTATCGGTTTCCAATGCTTTTTATGAGGACATTTCTGGCCTTGGTGTTTCCTTTACCTGCAGTACGAACCTCAGTCTGCAATGGTCTCCGCACTAACAGAGGTCATGTGATGATGATGTGATATATTTCGTTCAGGCATATATTTCCAGAGCCATCAGTTTACCATTGTTATAGTCCTAACCCAACTAGGCTTAGTTTAGTAGTTGAGCTATTAGTTTCTGCGACATCCCTATATTCTTAACCCATTTTTGTACCGTTCATGGCTAGGTGTCGGGGGCCGCGGCAAGGCCGAGTGGTCGTGGGTTCGATTCCCACTGTCGCCTCTGGTATTTCTTTTAAGCAAACCTTCCCCCCAAAAAAACTAAAAACATTGTAAAAAAGAAAACAAAGCTTGGTGTCTTCAATTCATCGGCTTCTTGGCTGCCCACTGCCCTGTAGGCCCTGGTGCCAAACAGGGGTATTTTTTGTGGTACAATTCAAAACCAGTACGATTTCGAGTTAAAAAAATTCATTAGTACTACCCAGCCTTTTTATCTACAAGTCAAAGTGTTCATGTCATCATATTTTATAGTAAATTTTTAAAAGTTTCCTTGAAGTGAGAGATGAATGACCAGTATTGATGATTCTGATTAACTTGGTTTTTTTTTATTTTAATGTGCGTTGTAACTATAATTTTTTAGGTAGTCTCCATCTTAAAATGTTTGATTTATAAACAATTTTTTAAATTGTTTTTTTTTCTATGGTTTTAATATAATGGAGAATTGTTGGTAATCCAAATTTTAAAAATAGGACAGGAACCTGCTTTCACGGCTCGATAGAGAAAAAACTTGCCGCGTTCTTCCATTAACCATTTTCACGGGGTTGAAGTGGCATAAACAATTTTTACGCCCTCCTTATAAAGAGCTATGAAAAGATTTATGGGTCAGCACTAGAAGAAAGGTTTTCCTTGCACATCCGACATTATTTTCCTGAATTGCCTTTTAGCCGGGGAAAGTGGTTATGAACGGAATGGGCCTCACCTCGGGGGGCACGTTCCGTAATATACGGATTTCGTGACCGACGTCTGACAATTTCGACAACAACCTTTGAAAATCTCAATGGGTTTTTTTTTTCATTTTTATTTGTAGCTGTGGCAATAAGTTTGGTACAATAAACCAACAAGTCAAAAACCTGAAGTTTTTCCCTTTTATAATAATATTTTCGTATTTTATAAATAAAAGCCGGTTTCATTTAGTAGCTGAAGAAATTGTAGGCGGTATCGGCCTCGACACTCGCTGAAAGGGCGACACATGGCGTGAAAGCGAGTGCATTAATTAATTTACCATTCAGGAACAATTGGATTTTGCGGAAAGCATATGCTGAAACTTAACACAACGCGTGGGCATAATATTCACTTTCAGTCTCTGTGCATAAAACGCTTTTAAACGGACGACTCACAATCCCAACATCCTGTATAACTTTTTAAAAAACTTTTAACAATTTTGTAGACAAAGTCCTATTTATTATTGGGATATACTAACCGAATTTCAGGTGGTGTTAGCTTATAATACTTTTATTTAATTTTGTATTTATGCACTGCCCATCCGCGAAAACCGACCGCCTGGTTTGTACGGGACAAAAATGGCCAACTTTTGAAATGTATATTTTCTCAGTCTTTTAATCACAGACCTGTACAGGGTCTCATTTTTGAGTATGTTTTACACTGAACAAGTCGGCTTTTTAAAATATTTTTCTACCTTCTGTCATTCATCAATAAATTCGAAAATTCGAGAACATAATGTTTGCACTTTTTCCGAAGACTTTCAATTGAAAATAATCCTGGAGCGGCGCCCTGTAGCAATCGATATGAAATTTCAATAAGCTTTCAATTGATCACCATACACATTACCCAACTTTTCAACCGTTTACGAGTTATTTGTGATTTTGGGGAAAAAAAGCATGGTTTTTTTTACGTGCTTATGGAAAAAACCGATCTCTCCCGATGTTACCACACGGCAGCGGTATTTTGGATACCTTGTTCTAATTCACGGAGGAAACCGGGTAGTTTTATTGTATACAGTACTGATAGTTTGGTGCCCCTAGCGAGTGCCGAGAGTAAATGCATTTATTAGCGTGAATGAGTAGTAAGAGTGGACCTATTGCGGAGTGTTGTGGGAGTGTGAATGGGAGATGGACTGATAGCGTTGGGTGCTGAAATGACCTATCTGTTGATATCCCCTTATTATTTTTCACTTTTGACGGAAACTTCAACTTGAGCTTTGGAGATGTGGGTAAAGTACGTGCTCAAGGAAAAAATCAATCAGATTCTCTCCCGATTTTACCGCACAAAACTATTCTTTCATTATATTATTCGAAGCCAAACTACCACAACACCTTCGAAATGGGAAGGAAAAGTAGAAGTTCCTTGAAGCGGTAAACAAGTGGTTATCGATAGCAGTGTTTTTTTTTTAAGTTCTCGTGAAAAAAAAAACCGATCACTCACTAAATGTGTAGTGATTAGTGACCGTTTATCGATAATTATTTAAAAATTGTGAGGTCGGTCTGGTGTGATATCGGTTTCAAAAAAACATTTTCTTCATCGTGCCAATATTTCGATCTTTATTGAGACCATCATCAGGGCTCGAAGTGTTTGTCTTCTGTGTAATTGTGCCATTCTTGCGTGTCGTGTTGAGAGTGTTATTTACTCAGGACTAACTCGAGAACTGTTGAGAAATCGGACAAAGTGGAAGATGACCTTTTGAAAGCCTATTAGAATTTCCTATCGATCGTTAAAAGGCGCCGCACCAGGGCGATTTCCCGGCTCAACAGCTCAAATTGAAGTTTCCGTCAAAAGATCAAAAGTTAATATATTTTCGAATTTTTGAATTTACAGATGAATGACTGGAGCTACGAACATATTTATTTAAAAAAAAAAAGAATCTTGTTAAATGTAAAACGTTATAAAAATGAGACCTAGTTCCGATCTGTGACTTAAAAGGCTGAGAAAATATGCGTTTTCAAAGTGAACCATTTTTTCCTGAAAAATCCATGTCGGTTTTTATTCGGCAGTGTATATTTGGTAGTAATTCATTATTAATATTTATCCTTTTAAAATTTATTGGTCAATTTACCAAGTTACTAACAAGCAATTAATACTTATATTATTATTGTTAAAATTAACAAATAATTCAGTCTGACTTGAACAGCCTGACTGGAGGGAATGGTACAAAGGAACCACTAACTTTGCGCAGATGAAACTTCAAATCCGGAATATACGATAAGATTATTCAAGGATAATTATATTGTACGCTTAGCTCTCCTATCTATTTCATAACTGCCACTAATCCGCTATTAAATACGAAGTTTCCTTATCAATAAAAGTATTTCTTATATCCAAATCTGTAGGACACACCAAATGGAACTGGACAGTAAAAAGAAGTAATAAAAATTTTTACAAAATCTAATCGTAAATAAATAATGTCCGATAAATAATATTATTCAATCTTTAAATTACTGCAGTATATATATATATATATATATATATATATATATATATGCAAGAAAGGCCTTTATTTCCTTAATCAAACTCGACGAGTGAAGATGAAACGCCGAGACGAGTAAATAATGTAAGTTAGCTTGATCAGAACTATAAGCAGGCAGAGGAAAGAAATTAACACACCTGTGTTCTTATTTAAATAATATAAATACTTTTAAAAAAAATCAATCTTCCAAGATTGTAGAAATCTCAAAACGAGTCTAACGTTCTAAACAAAACCTAAATGACGAGGCTAATCTGTAAGCCATTATCAGTACAAGGTCAGGTTTATAAGCAAGGGGGTGGCAAGAGTCCAATCAACGTCGCTACAGAAGAGGAAATGCCAAAACGTGTTTAACAATCAAAGCATAAGTTTCGCAAACTGTTAAATCTCCACGCAGTCAAATTTCAACCACAGGGGTACAGGTGATAAGCAAGGAGAAGCAAAGCACTAACAGACCTGCGTTCTAATCCTGACATTTACGAAATCCACCAACTAATATGATGAAATTCCAATATTTGACGGTCTAATCATAGCCAATATGACTTGCCTAATATCCAAGTTATGATAAGTGGTTTGTCGGGTTTACAAGCAGTAGAGGACAGGCAACAATCAACATTATTAACTTACACCACCTCACATAGGAGAATGCCAAAATATGTTTAAAACTCTACGCATGAGGTGCACAACCTGCCCAATCTCATAGCAGAGTCCAAAGAAACAGCTACAGCGGTCGGTCATGGAGATAAGCAAGGACAGGAAAAAAGAATCAGACCTCATGTTCTTTGCATATTAGCCAAAGACAATGTATTGTGTGCGTATTTGTTTTTGGGAGGAAGGGTATCGTAAAAAAAGGCCCGAGGCGACGGCGGGAATCGAACCCACGACCGTGAGGTCTACGAGCCGAGAGTTTCACACGCGGCCCTCAAATCACCTTTTATTTTAACAAACATGAATTCTATAATGAAGGTTGTGAAATTCTAAACCATGCCTGACGGTCTGCTCACAGCCAATCTGACTTGCCTAATATCCAAGTTATGCTTAGTGGCTTGTAAGCAGGTTAATTCCTTATTTGATAATTCAATAAAAGTCACGACTAGTTTTCGTAGTCCGCTTAACCAATTTATACATTTCAATTAGTTAAGGTTTTTAGTTGAGATAAGAAGTTAGTCTCACCAGCGGGATTCAAACCCACGATCTTCAGCTAGATTAGTTGTTCTATCGTTTGAGCCATCGTGACCTCGATACATTTCCATCTCAACTCCAACTTTTGAATTTTCCCTCCATTTTGCCGTTTGAAAAAATGTCGGAGTGGATGGAGCAGCGGCGTATCTAATTGAAGGTCGTGGGTTCGAATTCCGCTCATGACACTGACTTTTTTATAACAACTAAAAACCTTAACCAATTGAAAGAAAACAACGTTGGCATGATAAAGAAAATGTTTTTCTAAAACCTACATCACACCAGACGGCACCTCACGATCTCCAAATAATCACTGGCTATTGGTCACGAAACACCGCACACTACGTCATTATATACTTGCACAACCTCATCACAGAGGAAGAAATGCCTAAACATGTTTAACACACTAAGCTTAAGCTACACAACCTGCCTAATTCCCAACAGTCAAAAAGTCAATGACTGTGGTCGGTTAGGGGGATAAGCCAGGAGAAGAAAAACACTACAAACCTGCGTTCTTATTTTAACATTTGCCAAATCCACCAAAAAAAAATCGAAACCTTTAAGCATAACCTATACGACCTGCCTAATATCCAAGTTATCATCAGCGGCTGGACATGTTTATAAGAAGAAAGAGCTGAGAGTCCATCACACCTACGTCCTTCTTTATATGTACAAGCTCATTAATGAAAAAGAAATACAAAAATGTTTAATAGTCTAGGCATTAAGTATTCTATGGCCTAATTTCTAAGTAAGTCCAAATAGTAGTGATTCGTAGGAGACCCAACCCAGTTACTTCCATATTTCCATCCTTACACGATCCTTGCTTAAGATAAAATGCCGAAACTCTGGACAGATCAAATCAATCTCAGATTCTCAATCTGAACCAAACAAGATTCTTTCTGTTGGTACAGAGAAAAAAAGGAAATCTTGTAAAAATACTGAATACTGTTACTCTTCTGAACTTTTAGTCTTAATATATATTTGACCTTGATTAAAAGTTAAAAGTGTGCGCCTTTCGTTATTAAATTCTGAATCGAAAAGGGCATAAGGCGGGATTCTCGGGTTTGACAGAATTACTCGAAAAAACGTCTGATTGTTTTCCAAAATTTGTCATCCCTCTGTCGCCTTTCAAGTCGATGACATTAGAAATTAAAGGAAAAGGAAAGGGAACTGCATTAAAGAAGGAAAATCAAGAGGACTTTATTTGTTTGACCTACTTTCCGGGCGCCATTCGTATTCATTGAAACTGCCCTCCGCTCTACATGACGTCCTAGCCTCAAATGAAAAGTAGGCATCATTGAATGGGTAAAAACGCATATTTCTTTTAAAAACAGTTTTTACCGACTGTGTAAAAAATTTATTATTACAATAATTTTGAGAAGATTCCGGCCTATTATCGGTTTTTTTTGTGGTTTTTTTTTAGATACAAGTTCAAATTTCAACCGTTTAAACCTTGGGGTAATCATTGACCTGTGAAGTTTTCAATATTTTCTTAAGCTTCTGAAGAAACTCATTATCATGTTTAAACATGCAAATTTTAATTTTATACACTTCTTAGAATTTTTGTGCAATCAAGTCCAGTTAAGTCAAGAATAATAAAATATTTTGTATATAACATACACTCTTCGTTCAAATAACAAGACTGTTTATTTATGTAAGCTATCGTTAAATAAACAATACCTGGATCTGTTCCAGAAAATAAAGATTGTTTTCTGTCTCAACCAATTTTTTTGCTAGTAATTTACCCTCTATCATGTACCGAGACGAATCTTTGAAAACTCTCGAATTATCAAAATTTTTCTTATTTTGCGGTGAGTATTCAACAAATTGACACTAAGTCCGAGCGAGGCCGTGCATTTGTCGAGGAATGTGTTCTGCATTTTTTAATTCTCACTGTCTGAAGATAAACGTGTTGCCAAAACTAGTCGAAAACTGAGAAAAATAACAACTTCAAATTGAGTAAAATAAATGTCAGATTTATTACATTTCCATCAGGACTAAATAAAGGTCTTTTTTCTTAAATTCATTAGTTTTTATGGCCGACTTGTCCAATCTTTCGATTAATTAAGTTTTTTTTAGTTGAGATAAAAATTCAGTGTCACGAGCGGGATTCGAACCCAAGATCTTCGGCTAGATACGCCGCT
>CM077108.1:15311173-15364430 GCA_039619505.1 Cimex hemipterus
AAAACAGGCATGAACTTATAAGAAATCCCTTCTCGCCTTTGATGTGCAGATTGCCCTGATCTATTTGCGGTGTTAGAGCTGTTGAAAAAGATCTATTTTTTAACACAAGTGTTTGATCAAATCTTTTTCAAGTGACACTCTTGAGTCCGACGAGTAGCCTGTTTTGACATTACCGTTGGTGATGAATATTTCTACACCTCTTGAGGGCATCGTTATAAATCAACAATTCAAATTTTAATTTTCTAATTCTCAAAAAGATCCTAAACGAACTTTTTCAAGGGGTATTATCAAAATTTGTCAATCCAGCTAAATCCAGCGACGTTTGTCTCCTATAGAAATGAAGGAAAAATTTTATGCGTGCAAACAAGACTTTGATCACTTACTCACAATATACATGTTTGTTACAATAAAACTACGAAGTCATAATGATAGGTAAGAATGGAGATCTTTAAACCTAGTAATAAATCGGATCGCCTTATAATATGTAATTAATCCGGATTTATAACTTGTGAACATATTATCCATCGGTCATCTTTTCAATCCCTCAGAAAAGGGACTTGGTTCGTTAGGATACACTGTACAATGTTTTATTGTATACGATTTGCCACTGGAAATCGAAACTGTGCTCAATCTTTTTCGGAGCGATATCGTATTTGTCGGGTGGTTGCGAGTTTTCCTTACTTTAGAGTTTTTTACATTCTCTCAATGCACAATAAAATTTTACGCTACGATGTCTGGAATGTTTTCAAAATTTAAATAATTTCCTGAGAGTAAAACTTACTTGTATTTTTTCAAGCCTAAGAACTAACAACCGAGTTACCATTGCTTCTCTTTTTATTTGTGTTAGAAACTACATTTATATTAGTCATTACTAATCACCACTGAAGATGAAATACTAAAAACGCAAAAAACATAAATTATGTTTTACCCTTGTAGTCAAAAAGCCATCATCACTGGCTGGTCTAGTCAAGGCGATAAGCAGGGAAAGGCTAAAACCAACGCTGTCTGGAACGTTTTATCTAAATTTACAATTTACATCATTTTCTGACGGAAAAATACCAATTGCTACTACTACTACTTGCTAGCCAATACTTGTCATTTCAAAAAAAAAGTTTGTCTGGTAAAATTTGAATGTTTTCTTAAAAAAAAAAGATTTACAGAGAACGACAGTGTTTGGTGTTCGCGGATTTGGGCAAACTTTTTTTCGTGTTTCTGGACTCCAAAATATCGGCCTCGTATAAGCTACTTATTATGAATTTCACCACAGAAAATTTTCAATTATTCCGTGTTTTAATATTTTTATTATTTTAATAACTTTATCATTTTTACATTTTTTATGTGTATTGCAATCAAAAATATAGTAAAAGCTATCAAGGTTCATCACTTAGAAAAGATCTCTAAATTCCAAATATCGTGTAAACTAGGTCAACAAATAAATTTCCTGGAAATAATATGAAATTTCGTTTTAGCACCTCTAGAGGTTCTTAAATGTACAGTTTTTGTTTGGATTTAAATTTATCGATTTTTCGGCCTCTCAAATTTTTCCGATTTTAGGAGTTAAACGTTAAAACCATGATAGTCGAAAACCATAATCATTGGCTCGTCTGGTCAAGGATGTAAGGAGGGAGAAGCGAGACACAAACGAAATTTTAACCAAATTTATACAATTTCCTTTAAAAAAAATAATATATTGTTAACAATGATTTGTTTGTTTTCACAAATATTAAGCATTCTTTCAAGACAAGTTGCTTTTTCGTTTGACAATTGTTATATATTTCACATAATTTATCCCTTCTTTCTTTTTTTTTAACTTTTAAAAACTTAGAATATGTTATGTATGAAATCGGAACAGGTGACCCCGACGATTATCATACCGGGTGGCATTTCTACACGCTCTCTATAAGGAGCCAAGGAATTACACGCGTCAAATAGATGGAACATATCGAACAACCTTGTTCTGCCTATGGAGCACATACGCTGGCTTTGGTCCAAATGTGTCGACCTATGCCTATCCTAATCCGGTGAGGAGGACGCTTCTTCTACGAGCCAGTCCTCCGAGGGCCTTTTTATGCTTCACTGCTGTTCCGGCCCATCGACGCTTTCTTGTGATCGCGTTTTTATTTTTTATCAACAGAGCTGTTAATACGTTCAACAAGTTCTTTTTTTAACTTTTTAAAACTTAGAATATGTTGTAGTTTGATAATGTCCGATTTAAAAATTTCATCAACAATCAGCAAATTATCTTCGCTGTGTTGATATTTCAGACGCGTTTGGGCTTCTAGCTATCTTAAGTATAGGGTCTGTCGCATTGTTTCACCCTGCTTATAACCCTGACAGCCAATGAGCGTGGGGACACTTAATAAATAGCAGACTAAAATTATTGGAAAATATCAATAGGTTTTTCACCTTACTCCTACAAGACGATAATTTAATTTGTCTGATAAAAAATTTGGTTTTTATTGCAATGGATTAAGTACTAAGCATTAAGTAAAATATAAGGTCTTACTTGAAAAAAAATTCTGTGAATATTTTTATGAATGTATATAGTAAGCAAGATAAAAATGCGCTCGTAATAAAAAGACAATGGCTGAAAGTAAATTACAGCGTGATGTTTTTTGTCGTCAAATTTAAACTAAAACAATACATTTTTAAGCAGAATTTTCATTATTTTTGAGAACAAAGGCCATTTTTATCTACTCAAAGTCCAAAGTCAATTCATGGAGTGAGAGAAGTTTGTTTTGTAATTTACAGGCGCGGTACTGGTTAAAAAAGGTAGGAAAAAATATGGTTTATGCGTGAGCATGAAGGGTCGGCGAAGTAGTAAGTTGTAGTGGGGTCGCAGGTGTCCATGATGAGAACCTAAGTGGTGCCCATCCATGCTTCCACCTTAAAACCACACTTGCCACCGCCGCCCACATTTTTATTGCACTTATTCTCCCTTGCTTTCATCCACCGCCATCTTTGCTCGAAGGCCTTTCCTGTCTTTTAATAATTTACCCAGGCCCGTCTCGGCATCCTCTCAGGGGATACTAATTATATTTGGAAATTGCTCAAACGCCGCTAATTGCCCCTTTTCAAGAGCCCCCCGTCTCTATGGGAGTTGTATAATTATTTACTTTAGGCTAAATTTAATTTATTTGTACGCCTTCTCTTTGCAACGCGGTGGATATTAAATAATGCGATTTATGTACCCTCCCATTGACTGTTGATAAAATGCAATGGAAACATGTAATATACCGGATTAGCCATATTTTTTTAAACCTTGTTAGCTGAGCAGTTAGGTGGATAAGTATGTTTAGATTATACCTTGTATCATATATCTGACATGAAAACTGTATTTCAGTTTTGTTTTTTTCTTTTCTGGAATTCAATAGCTCTTCTATGGGTAAACAGTTCTTTTTTCCCGTCAAATGGACTTTCTATAATTCAATAGATTTTAATTTCAAATTAACTTTTCTTCGTTTCAATTTTTCTCTTTTTAAATTTAAAATTACTCTTTATAATGTAAAATTAACTATTTTAATTAAATTAATTTTAATAGATTTCAAAACGAACTTTTTTAATTTCAAATTAATCATTTTTAACTTCAAATGATCATTTGTTGATTTGAAATTAACCTTTTTTTAAATTTCAAACTATTTTTTTACATCAAATTACTACATTTTTATTGTAATTTTTTTTACTCCCAAATTAATATTTTTTTAATTTCAAATTAGCGTTGTTTGATTTGAAATTAACCTTTCTTAAATTCAATTTAACTTTTATCAACGTCAAATTAACCTTTTTTGTAAAAAATACTATTACTATTTCTTCTACGTACTATCTATTATATAATGTAATATTATTTTTTATATATTTCGTACCAAACGTAATCTAACCTACCTTCATTATTTCTACCAATTTAAACTTTCTTAATTTATAATTTGCCCTTTTAATTTTTTAAATAAATTAATTTATTTTTTAAAAATACCCTTTATAAATGTCAAATTAACATTTTTAATTTCCAAATTAACTTTGTCAGTTATGATTTTATTACCTTTAAATTAAATTTTCTTCATTTCAAATTAACCTTTTTTTACTTCTAAGTAACATTTTGTAATCTCAATATAACCCTTGTAGCTTCAAATTAACATTCTTCATTCCAAATTAACCTTGTTAATTCAATGTGTCAAATTAACATTTTTAATTTCTAAATTAACTTTTTAATTTCTTTTTTTTTTACTTTCTTAATGTCAAATTAAATTTTCTTCATTTCAAATTAACCTTTTTTTACTTCTAAGTAACATTTTGTAATCTCAATATAACCCTTGTAGCTTCAAATTAACATTCTTCATTCCAAATTAACCTTGTTAATTCAATGTGTCAAATTAACATTTTTAATTTCTAAATTAACTTTTTTAATTTTTTTTTTTACTTTCTTAATGTCAAATTAAATTTTCTTCATTTCAAATTAACCTTATTTTAACTTTTAATTAACTATTTTTAATCCCAAAATTAACCTTGATAGCTTCACATGAAATTTTCTCATTATCAAATCAATCTTTCTTAATATCAAATTACCCTTTCCACATTTTTCAAATTTACCCTTGTAATTTCAAAACTACTCATTATAGGGTAAAATTAACTATTTCAACTTTGAAATAACTTTTCTAATTTGCAGAGAAACCTTTTATATCTTCAGATTAACCTTTCGTCATCTAAAATTGACCGATTTTCACTTGAAATTTACCTTTCCAAGATTTGAATTAACTTTTTACCAAATCATTACTCACTGTTTTCGTCGTCCGCTCGACCAATTAATTTATAACAATTAATTACGTTTTTCAGTTGAGATGAAAAAAAGTTAATGGCACGAGAGGGATTCGAACCCACGACCTTGGGCTAGATACGCCGCTGCTCTACCACATCGACTCGGTTGATTGAGGTTGAGACGGGGAGTTGATGTCCGAGTTGATCGAGGTCACGATAGCTCAGGTGGTAGAGCAGCGGCGTATCTAGCCGAAGGTCGTGGGTTCGAATGCCGCTCGTGACTTTGAGTTTTTATCTCAACTAAAAACCTTGCAATTTTAAAATTGCAATTCAATTTTCTACATTTGTTTTAAACCAATTTGAACCGCGTAAATCGATATTTAATATTGTAAATTTGTTTAAATTGATTGATTCATTGAAGCATATTTTTTTATTTAAAAGTTTTGGAACATCGATTACCTACAAATTTAATAATGTAGTACCAACTTGAGTAGTTCTGGTGTCAGTACTACTCCTGCCCCGAAGGTTTTTTTTTCGCATTTGCATCCTACGGAGCATAGAGAAGCAAACTTGCTTGCTGGATAAATTACATTTGGACAAAGTGTAAATGAATGAATAGTACCTTTGTTCGAGTAAAGAGTAGACAAAAGGCTTAACCTGTTGGCCAAGATTTGACCATGGCAACGAGATAGCGGTTTATCTGATCATGAGCGTTCACCCAATTAACGCTGTACTACCAATTTACGAATACAGGATGCATTTGCCGTCTAATACTAATCACTTACGTTCTACAAGCTAATTAAAATCTTTACATGAGATACAGAGGAATGGAATTGCAACGCAGTCAATGGCCTAGTACCTTCTTAAGGGAAGGATCAAATCGATGCACGGAATTGTTAAATGTTAGATGCATCGACCACTTTTCTACTCCTGAACACTCTGGATCACGGTATGGTCTCGATGAAAAACCAAATTCAACTGTTACTGCCATGCTTTCGACCTATTTTAAGGTCATCATCAGGACCAAACGATGTGAAAAATACGGTGTGATTAGTGACCGTTAATCCACAATTATTCAGAAATCGTGAGATGAGGTCTGGTGTGATGCAGGACATAAATTCACTATTTTCCACATTCTACATGCATTTGTTAAATTTAAACAATGTTTGTGAATCCCAGGCCCTGAAGATGATCTCCATAAAGATAAAAACGATGGTACGATAAAGGTGTTTTTCAGAAACCTGCATCATTGATTTCTGAATAATGATCTGAAAAATGTAAAACCGTCTGTGAAAAATTTCATTTGACGATGACCTTAAAATAGGACAAAAGTTTGGCAGTAACAGTTGAATTTCGTTTTTCACCGAGGCCTCTTGATACAAAGTATACCTGAACTAAGGAACTAGGAAAGCATAAAAAGCCATATGGCTGCAGTGATTGGGGAGGAAAACCTCCCCGCTTCCTATATTGTACCCTTCATAATCAAATTGTAAAACAGACGAGGATCAATGCAAATGTTTTTGTTTTTTTTAATCAGAGCGAACCGTTTAAAAGCAGAATGGGATAAGGTAGAAACGTTTTCCTGTATTGTTGGCAACAGGTGGTTCAAATGGCCAGACGAATTCATCACTTGTGCGAATAATCCTACAATTTGCACCGTTTACACTTGGACTACCCTCAGAGGGATTAATTTCAACGAAATCCCTTTTTCCGCGACGCTGTGGTTACTACCAAATACAGGAAAAAACCTTTGTTAAGAAGAAATAGTCGAGAAAATGAACAATTTTGAAAAATTCCACCACATTGAGTCGACAGGATATGAACCGAGGAGGCACGGCGTAGAAAGTGTTCTCGAGCAATTTGCTTACAGCTGAAATATTCGAGATAGGTTGTTAGTCGTGGAATATGCACTGGGGGTGAGTCACTCCGGGAACTACCCTACCACAATCTCACCCTCTCTGATCGATACTTACCCCCCCTTTAGACACACTTCACGCCCTGTCTCGCTTTCTCATCGGCTCGGACCCTCGGACGTACGAGGTCCAACAGACGGACAGCACGCGAGGGGCGATATCACGCTTTTCACACGAATTCAACATGTGATCGAAAAATTACTTTTTTTATTGCCTTTTTCGTGACGATTCTGATGCAAAAATTCTATAATGAAATCTAGACGAGCATCTGTTTTTAGAGGGCACGGTAATAACACAACCGATTCCTGCTGCAATTTTTTTGGTCACTAATACATAACATTTATTTGAATCTCCATTTATTTATTCTAAATAAATAATTTTATTATTCAGAAATTCAATGCGGTCTGGTGTGACGAAGGTTTCAGAAAAGGTTTTCTTTATCGTGCCAACGTTTCGATCTTTATTGAGATCATCTTCAGCGCTCAAAGTGTTTGCCGTCTATGTAATTGTGCCATTCTTATGTGCCGTGTTGAGAGTCATAAATAATTTTATCTTACATCGTCGAAAAATCTCTATCGGAATGAAGAAGTTGCCAGTTTAATAAACAGAAATAATCGTGGGTTCAAATCCCGCTCGTGCCATTGACTTTTTTTTTATCTCAACTAAAAACCTTAATTAATTGTATAATAAAGGAGGAATAATGCTGAATCGGCCGTCTAGTGGATTTGTTTAACTACTCAAACGCTTTTTACCATCTTCAGGAACAGATACTCCAGCAAGTTCCTCTCTGATGATGGAGCAACGCCGGAATGGATTTGAGTAAGCTAACAAATCGCGTGTGAAGACAGACCCAATAAATGAACCAAAGCAGTTCAGCACGAGTCCACCTCCACCCATCATCGACTTTAATCAAGAAGAAGTTATTGGTAACTTTTTTCTCAGAAAAAACCCACAGTCAAAAAAGACACAATCTGTTGGTACACCGATTCGGGAAGATACTTGGGCTGGAGTGATTGGTCCAAAATCTAAGTACTCAAAGTGCCTCTTTCCGAATTAAAAAACATGCAATTTAGAGGTAAACTGGATTCAATCTGAACAAAGAATACAAAAATCAAGACAAAACTACCATGCCAAACAGCCAGACGGCCGTCGGAGCACTCAATCATCATCACCTCGAGAATGGTGCGAAATCAAACAGCTTTAAAATAATCTAAACAGCTTTAGGTGTATAGACTGTGGTTAATATGTATCCTGACATATAAATTTCAATACATCTTAACCATGTAAGTTAGGTCAACAGTGTGCTCTGGTGTCTAAAATAGTCCAAAATAAGTTCTTATGCCCAAGAGCTCTTTGTTCGAGCTGTAGCGGTATTGTGTAAGTACCAAGAAACGTTGATCATCTTTCTGGATTCCGTTTGGCAAATAGTTCGGTTCCAATGGCGACCAGCCGGGTCCGGGCATAGTCTGCAGGTTTATCGTTAAATCGGGAAGGTATTGGTTAATGACTTTGTTAACTGCTGTGCAGGTTTTCAGTAGTGCGTTTACTCCGATACCAATGGCCTACTAACAGCAAGGTATGTGTAGGTGGTAGAATCTGCAATGTATGTACGATATTTTGAAAGTCAAAAACGTTCCCGACATTGATTTTCGTTATGAGCAAATTATGGCTTTTTTTATTTTAAAATAAATAGGGCATCTGAAACGTTTTCATCCTCATTATAGCATGGTGCAAAACGGTCAAAAATCAGCGTAACCGTGATTAATATATTTCTTAAAACTTTTTTTTATAAAAAGAATACATTTCCTAGCTTTCTGAGTTGAGTAATTATTCAAGAAAAATCATTTAATTCAAGATGGCACTATAATGAATGGATGTTTTCAGAGTTGCGATTTCACAGCACTTAGAATTGATATAGCGGGCCGTAGTTAAAAGGGCGTTAAGTGATATAAATCCTTAAAGGCGTGAAATGACCTTAGCCGTTAAATCGTCCGTAAAATCTATTAACAATATATAATTTATTGCATATAAAAGATTTTCTATATTTTAACATTTAGAGTTTTTTTTCTTGAGGGAAAATAAAAGTACTATTATGGGCGTCGGTGGCGGCAACGGTTAAGGCTCATTATTGAAAGGTAAAACTCTCGGGTTCGAATCCTGCTGCCCTGTATTCGAAACCGAGACATTTTCAAAGGGGCTTTTTTTTCGAAAACCATCGACCCCCCCTAGGATTTTATATGACATCTGCTGTTGTGAATCCTCGTATTAAAAAAAGAATAAAAACTATTTCAAATGGGTTTTGAAATCCATGAAATCCATCAGACTGCATTAAACAATGATTAAAAACATTATGAAATTGTGATCTTCACTGATAATTAGACATTTTTGCTTTACTATCTCTAAAAATCTTGTGGGTACGCCTAAACAGAGAAAAGCTCAGTATTTGTCAAATTACTGTACAAGACCAATAGGCTTTTTTCTGGGAAAAAAACAACGACTCTCTATGGGTTGATATGATCTCTGCTGTTGTGAATCCTCATATTAAAAAAATAATAAAAACTATTTCAAAAAGGTTTTTTTTCCATTAAACCTATTTATCTGCATTAAACATCGACTAAAAATATGGTGAAATTACGTGATCTTTACTGATTTTTAGAAATTTTTGTTTTACTATGTCTAAATTCTCTTGGCTACGCTAAAACAGAGGAAAGCTCAGTATTTCTCAAATTACAATGCACGGCATGATTCGTTATAATTTTCGTTAGGGAAATTACATTGCATTTATTACCTGCAATAAAACGTGCTTTGCGTATTTACTTGAGTGTTTTTGGACGACGTAGAACGTAGTTCAGTTCATATGTCAAAGCACGTCTGAGAGTATGACAGGGAGACGAGTATTATCTGAGACGATTAAACTACTTCACTATCATCAAATCCAAGGATGTTTTGACAAAAACGGAACGCGCAGAATTTACAGAAGACCAATAATCATTAAAAATCAATCACTAGGTTAATCAGGGTAGTCAGAACGCACGACGAATAATAGGCGAACTCTTCTACTCTAACTTCTCTTCCAAGTTTTCAAGACGAAATTCCTCGAAAATTGTCGGATTGAAAGTCATTAATCATTCTCTTGTAAGTTTTTCTTCCGCTTTTAATCTCGGTAATACGAAAATTACCATAATGCGAGGGGAGGAAAAAGGACGTTTGTTCAGGGCAGTTTTCTAACTTTTTTTCCACCTCAACCCGACCTGAAACGACTGTTTATATTTCAAGGGAGTCTCGCCTGAACAAATAAAACTGATTGTTGCAAAACTGTCGCGTTGTTTTAATTGTTATAAGTTCGGTTAGCGTTAACTTTTGTCTAGTTTTCATGCAGTAAACTTGGCTTACAATTCACGACTTGAAAAACCATTAAAACTAGAAACAATGAAGATTTGAACTTACGCCCAAGTTTTAAATCCGCGCGATAAAACGCGAAACTATTCATTTTACAAAAGGTAATTATAGTTCAAGTTAAACACGTGAGTAAAAAATATTACCGTTTACAACTTTCTAAAATTTCTATTGAATTCATTCCTCTATCAGCTTTTACTACAATAATCACTAGATGTGCTTGTACTTAATAATACATGGTCGCGTCTGGTCATTCACAATTGAGTACCTCTTTTTTGCAAGTTCAATTTTTTTATGAGATCCTTACATCAATCGCGTGTTTTGCGGCTCAGGTTTGGGGTTTCCTCGGTACGATAAGCTAAGGTAAGATATGCAACCTGATGAGAGGATGTCAGGAGAAAGACCTAAGTAGGGTTTAAGCCAGGGTGAAAGGAGAACTTTGGATTTGAAGGACTAAATACTACAACCTTTTTTAAAAAAGATGGTTCCTACTCATAGCAAGTTGTTTTCCAATGATGCGAATTTCAAGCACTTAGCGCATCATCAGGTTGAAGGATTTCTACAACCACGTCTCTCGACATGAATTGCGAAAGTGCACTTTTGGTTGACGACGTGGTTGTAGAAATCCTTCGACCTGATGATGAGCTGAGGGCTCGAAATCCGCATCGTTGGAAAACAACGTGCTGTGAGTAGGAACTACCCTTTTTAAAAAAAGGATTAAACACTGTACCCACTCCGTCATTCATCATTCTACTAAATACTACTACTACTTTGCTAGTTACTAGTTTCTTATCATTTGTATTGTACATGTACATATTCTGCACGTATTAGTCATGTGTGAGTTACAGTTTATTCATTTGTGCATTTGCAATCTTAAGTAGCAAAATCGTTTAGAGAGCCTGGAGAAAGTGTTTTTTGTTTTGGCATGTCCATATTAACCAACTCTTTCCATATTAGACTAACAGACGATCGTAGAAACTGCTTTTCGCTTAGTTCAAAATTTGCAAACACTTGTGGAATCTACTATCTTTGTCGGTTATATCGGCTCGGAACGTAAAAATCAATTATGCAGCGTAATTAAATCGAGATCAGTTGTCAACGAGGCGACCCGTTCAACAGGATCACGATTTGACAAGTGTCGAATAACCGTGGCTTGTGATCCGGTCCGCCGTGTCTCGCTAATTGCGTTCTGCTTTGTCATTTTCAGTGGATACAGTCAGTTAAAAATGTTAAACGTCGGAATTTGAAGTGATTTTTTTTTTCTATTTGAGCAACTATTTTCTTTTAATCTATCAGATTGATTGGACAAAATTACACCTTGCTTTTGTGAATAAAAACCCTTAAAATTCATTAATATATGTTTTATCTTAGGTCATAGGGTAATAAAATTACGGTGAAAATTATTTTAAAATATATCACGTCAGAACAAGAAATATTTAATATGTACATTCATTACTTGCATTTGTCACAGAACCTCCAAGTGAATTTCATTGTTTTTTATTGGATTTTCTCAAAGAAGAATGGGTACTTTGCATCACCCCTAGGAGAGAGAG
Organism: Cimex hemipterus; assembly: GCA_039619505.1. Lineage (NCBI taxonomy): Eukaryota > Metazoa > Arthropoda > Insecta > Hemiptera > Cimicidae > Cimex > Cimex hemipterus. The sequence continues at coordinate 15,322,785 of CM077108.1, forward strand.
AGAGAGAGAGAGAGAGAGAGGAAAAAGTGAGGTGATGCACGGTGAGCAAAGTAGCCCCCGTTGACAATGACAAATCAGCAAAACGGTATAGATGGCAATTGATTGCAAGAAAGGCGAACTCCTAAATTGAAAGAGCACAAGATACGGGGGGAAAGAGATAATGGAGCAAAAAGCGGCTGTGGGTTTACCGGATCGGATTGATCTTAGAGATCACAGTTTCCAACAAGTTCAGGAGCCACTTCCAATTATGAGTAGGCCCTCGTGTTGCTTTCCTTCCCCACGCCGGATTCCTTCTTAAGTAGATTCATTTTTGTTATTATTTACGTGTCCTAATACTAATCACGTGAGCTTAATTGTATTTTTTTGTAAATACAAGACTTGATTTATGATGAATAATATCAGACAGAATAGGTTGAAAAGGTCTTGGTGGTAAAGAAAAAGTCCATTCCACCCAGTTTAAATATAAGGAAATACTGCAAACACACAATGCATTTTTTGAAAAACATATTTGAGCACATTGCGAGACAAGGAAACTTTTAAACTCTGTCCTTAATTTTCTGATTTTTCTATTCAAAGAGATCATTGTTGGTAACATCAACGCTCTGACCTGACTTATGCGTTTGTAGGCTCAATATTGGTTTCAGACAATATTGCTTGGATGCGTTGTCACGATTCGTTTTCTGACCAGTCATTCTACGATCCAGCAAGGTTTAGAGTAGTTGACACCATTTCCTCCTAGGAAACTGTGTATTGCTTGTTCTCTCTTTTTCGGTGTGACCACTTCAGATATTCGGAGACGAATCGTGTGGTTCAGCCAAGCCATATCTAGCGCATTCCATGCATCAGAATTTTCATAGGTATTTATTGAGTTACCTCAGCATCTACAACGACCTCTACATTCCTCTCGGATATGAGCTGATCAATCCTGCTTTCTAGTTCTACAATAAGTTCGCCACCTAAAGCTAACCTCATTGCCAAAGCTATCTCTGCACTTAGCCATTCCGAGAACTCACGACGTTGTCTTAAACGACAATGGCCTGGCGACGTCCTCGACCCTCGCTATTTTATTTTGAGTGTCAACGATGTCTGGCTATTTGAAACATGTGTGCTTCAGGAACATAACCTTTTTAATTTCTCATCCGCTGAGAAATGTTAACCAAAACCTATCGTATTATGATTATTGTGTAATGCTGTTTTACGTTGCTTCTCAGTGAAGTGCAGCTACGAGTATTCAGATATAAGACTGACACAAGCCGGCGTCCCACAAGGGTGCATTCTTGGTACCTTCCTTTATATATCATGCTGACCTTCCATCATCATAAAACCTCAATACCATCTATGCGGATAACTTGCTCACGCCTTTTCTTAAGTTGTCTTTTATGTCTTACGTGGAGATTCCAAATCAGTCTTTTCTCTAGGTATAGTTGAAAGTATCTGACTTTAGTTGATGTAGGTAATTAATGCATAGTGGACAGCAAGATTGTATTTTCAAGGTAAATGTACAACTGTGTGCATTTTATTCCGTCATTCTGTCATCCATTTTAAGGCTCTAGACATTGCTAAGCTCAAGCTGTTTTTAGATGTTAGATGATAGGATTCAGGTTAGAAGACGTATTTGTAGTGGCATCCCCATAGGTGGTATTGAGTTATTGATGGTGTTGGAATGTACAAGAACATCAACAGTGTAGAAAAACGACGGGACCAAAAATGTATGTTATTGAGATGACGCCCTGAATCATTCTAATATCTGACTTCACTCTCAAGCTGCGGTCAGTTAATTAGAATTACAGGATAAGTTGTGGGTAGGAAACGTTTAGCTTATAGGAGGATCCTAGGTGCCAAAGCCTATCAAAAGCTTGGGTCACATCCAGAAACGCACACCCAAGTCTTTGCCTGGAATCAATGTTGAGCCTACGAACGCCTATCTCCAACTATGATCTGTTAAATTAGAATAAATCATTAAATTACGTACAGAATGTAAAATTTTGTTTGTGCCGCAGATGTATACAAATAGTTCAATTAAGCCGTCCAAAATTTTTCTAAAAGAAAATAATCAGCTTCAACAAACTTTTTAGATTTATCCTTAGCGGAAATCATCTTTTGGTAATGTTTTTATTTGAGATAAGTGCTGTTTTTATATTCGTTTCTACCTTATTAAATTCGTGGGTATTCTTCATGCAGTACGCGTAATAAATAATACGGCCTGATGTAATGCAGCCAGGAGAAAAAACCTACTTAATATCGTAGGCCAAGAGAATACGAGTAATGTTTGCTTTTTGTTGATTAATGTTACACGTTATTCCGTTGTCGGCTTCAAAATAAAAAAACAGAAAGCAAACAGGAATTTTTTTTTAAATTGTTAGTAGATGTCTGAGCGTTTTCCACTCGCTAGTCCGTTTGTAGAACCCTGGTACAAATTAAAATCCACCATCTAACATACTGCCGCCGGAAAGGACTCTCAGATATACATAATTATATTATAAATCTTCCATTATTCCCTCGTTATATAATTTATTTGCAAATGAAACATAAATAAATGATACAAAACAGTGTATCATGCTATTACAAAAATTGATAAAATATTATCTTTGTGTAAGAATAATTTCCCCCAGATTTTCAAAAGAAATACATTTATTTTTAAGACGTTTAACAATATTTTAATGTTTTATTTATTCTCTTCCCCCTCCCCAGTTATTCACACTCGGTTTGCCGATTACGCCTCGGCCGCTCGTTAGGAATCAATTTTAACTTTCAAAATTCTATCTAGTTGGATAGCTTACCGGCTCTTTTACCGGCTGCTAGCTCGACGGGATCATCGATCATCGTTCTCATCTTTCATCACGGAACATTTGGCCTCATCATCGTTTTATCATCTTTACGGCATCTTTATCCTTTGCCATTATATGGGTTCATTCCAGTCTCGTATTCTAAAATTTCCATCTAGATGCACGTAACAGTTCATATAACAGTATATTAGTTTATTCGTGTTGTATAGCATATTTTTAATAGGTTGTTTCATTCTGTCTTTTTTTTAAATTAATATTTCAACTTAGCTTCAATTACTAAATATTTTACAATTATAATTAATTTCCTTTATTATGCTATTAGTGAGAAGAATTGGGATCCCGTATGGCTACTCGTTTGAACTTAAAAGATAAAACATAATCCCATCCAGGGGTCTCGCCACTAAGCCACTAAGAGAAAGAGAGAGAGAGAGAGAGAGAGACATTCAGGATCTGGTACTCTAACCCGCAGCTTTCTTAACGCATAACGAGGGACAAGGTAGGCGGTTGTCATAGATCCTCGCATGCTGTATGCTTCCTTGGTTCTATCATCCAAACGCATTCTGAGGCTGCTTAAGGCAATCATGCTCGCCAGGAAACACAAGCCAACTGTACTTTAGAGAGTGTGTTAAGTTCTCAAGGCTACACCATTATTTTGGGCCTGGAAACTCCCTTGGCAGCTTTGGCTTGGAAAGATTCTGCTGGATTCTCCTAGGAGCACCCACTGCGCAGTCCCAGGAATTGCACTGAGAAAAAAGGGAATTTTTGTGAGATGCTCTTGCCCAGCACATATCCCAACCTGCCCCTTCAATGTTACTCTTCCCCACATTTATAGCTCCATGAGAATGATCTACCATTCTTGTGCGGCATCTCTACAACGAGATCCTCCAAGAGAATGGTTACTTTACTATTGTACCGAGAATTTAAGTTGGGAATGAGATATGAGCACTTAGCTTAAAGTCCGTGTCCGAAAGTCTACATGGGAGAATCATAGCTTTTTTTTTAAATAATCGTTTATATATGAACTCTTCTAAAAGTTAAACTAAAAGTGTATGGCCAAGCACAGTACCTTGTCGTAGTCCTGTATTGATTCAAACTATTGTCATACCGTCTGTGGTAGTAAAAATATGCACTATTTAATTTACAAATATTTACAATTTCAAAATGATTAGTCCATGCATTAATATTATGAAAATAAGGTTATTTTCCCTAAAAAGGAAAGATAGTGTTAATTATATAATAAGGCTTGTTATAATTGTCAGCATTGTTAGCAAAGATATTTATTTTTTCTTTTAGATAGGAAAAACTAAAATTAAGGTAATTTTCCGCCTTGGTTTGTACTGTCAGAGAGCTAATCTGCATCCGTCCGGCAGAATATTGCATCCAGTTTATAATTCCGTTACAAGGCTGGGGGCAGGACTTTTCATTAAGTCGGCCCAGGGCCCACATATTCGGCCCCGTCCCCCTAACCGAGTTAAACACCATTTTTCCCCGGAGCCCAGTCTATTTGCATCGCCGCCACTCTATAATGAAAAGTTAATTAAATTTCGCCAGCCCCGCCCCCAGGCACCGACCCGATTTGCATAATTGGTTGATCTTTCCAATCTAAGCATTGTTTTAACTGACCGACAATTAGCAAATCAAATGGGAGGGTCCTGTCCCTAATCGACATCTGTTTTCGCCCAAACGAGTGCAATCGACGCGTCACGCGATAGCCTGGCGCACTTTTAAAACTCGCTTGAACTTTTTGCTAGTTGCTCGAGTATCTACGATAACACCAGTAAACAGTCAGAAAAACATGATGTGAAGTCCAAGAGAAATCGATAGTAACGAAACACATCATTAATTTCATTAGCAGAACTTTGTCATTACGTGACGACGCCCAACTCTCCACACCCTTACAAATCATAGGTCACTGATGAAGCTCTCAAAGGGGCGTGCACTTTCTCTCGCGCCCTGAGAAGCTCAATCAACCCATACGCAATCATCTATGCCAAATGTTTTAAACTGTGATAAACAAAATCGTGTCTAGTAACGGCAAGCTATTACAGAATCATGAAGCTATGACATTTGCTGCCCAAGGGCTGTCATCTTCTTCTAGTATAATCATAGGGTTGTATAAAAAGGTTGAAATAAAAGAATTAAATAGTGAAGTTGAACTTCAGTGATCGTTACGGGACCGTCTATTTTCGTTGGTTCACTGATCAGAGTTTACGTAATACAGTAGATAATTCTAACTGAATAATATTGACATACTGATACTCCCCATGATAAATAAACCGACCATCTAGTTTTTGCACGAAAAATGGCCAAATTTGGAAATACATATTTTCACAGCCTTTTAAGTCAAAGATCTGCGCTAGGAATTACTTTTTAGATGGAAAAATTTTGAAACTTCACATTTTCGTAAATTTTACGCTCTACAACGTTTGTTCCGAAGGCGTTTTTAAAAACTGACCAGGGAAGCGACAATTCTCAGTCGTTCTTACTTTGAACTTTTGGCATATGGACTGCTTATTCTATCGATAACCACTTGTTTACCGCTTCAAGGAACTTCAACTTTTCCTTCCCATTTCAAAGGTGGTGTGGCAGTTTGGCTTAGAAAAATGTAATGAAACAATAGTTTTGTGCGGTAAAATCGGGAGAGAGTCTGATTGATTTTTTCATTGAACATGTAAAAAATCACGTTCTTTACCCAAATCTCACGAATAATTCGAAAACCGTTGAGAAATCGGACAACGTGGAAGGTGATCGACTGAAAGCTTATTAAAATTTCCTATCGATTGTTAAAGGACGATTTCCTGGCTCCAAAGCTCAAGTTGAAGTTTCCGTCAAAAGTGAAAAAATATTAAGGGGATATCAACAGATAGGTCATTTCAGCACCCAACGCTATCAGTCACCCATTCACACTCTCACTTAACCTCAAATTCATTCTTTCATATTTACAAGCCAATCGCTCAGTTAGACACTCCGCAATCAGTCCACTCTCAGTACACATTCACGCTAGTAAATAAATTTACCCTCACCACACGCTAGGGGCACCAAACTATCAGTACTGTATACAACAAAACTACCCAGTTTCCTCCGAGGATCAGAACAAGGTATCCAAAAAACTCGCTGCCATGCTCACGAATAGTTCTCCATAGGGTGAATCTTGCATGCTCTCTCTACAGAGCCAATTGTCCCCCTTCAATTAAAGCACACATCGAACAATATTTCTTTGCCGGTATATCCCGTATAAGTATTTCACAAAATGATTTAGCTTACAATTAATTAAGTACACTTCACTAAAGCTCTCCGTGGCCATTTCATTTGTCCTCGAGAATCAAATCCGATTACACGACATTTGAAAAATGGCAAAAAGGAGGGAAAATTCGAAAGGTGGGTTAAGATCCGAAGTTGGCGTCCGACTGGATTGAAGTTACGATAGCTCAAATAGAGCAGCGGCGTACCAAGCCGAGGATCGTGGGTTCGAATCCAACTCGTGCCATTAACTTTTTTTTCATCTCAACTAAAAACCGTAATTAACTGTGATATATTAATTGGTCGAGCGGACCACGAAAGTAGTGAATTACTTGATAATAATGAAAATAAATTTAATATAATAGTGTTAATCATTTCTTGGCTTTTTTATTTCAACCAATACCTTATAATAAAGGTAAAATAATACACAATATTTTTTGTTGATCATAAGTGAAATAATAGTGTAGAGTATTGCTTTTAAACTCAAAACGAAGCGACATTCAAAACTCATTAGATCGATTTTATGGGTAATGTTGAGTAACCAATGCTTTTTACCTACAAGTGAGCTTTTGAAAGTTTATTATATTAAAACGATTTATTATATTAAAAAATTAATAGGGAGATATGAAAGAAACCTGTGAGAAATATTGTGATGACTAAACTATTTTCATACAAGAATATCAGTCGTGAGTTTCTGGATTTTTCATATTATTATTTGTCTTGGAGGTCAGTAAAACATAAAGTAATGTTTAGCTTTGTTTTGTGCTTTTTTATTGTATTTTACTTGAAATAGTTTTCTTATCTGTCCTTGCCAAACGATAAGGAGAGGGCGTAAAATTTTGCTGCAACCGTTCGACTTTTTTCTCAAAGTAAAACCTTGTGGTATAAACAGCTTCCGGCATAACGGCTTCATTCCCGACTATAAAACTTTAACACAGTCGATATTTCTTGTTCGAGATTTGGGCCAGGGAGATAGGAATGCATGAAGGAAAAGAGCCCGGATTGAGAGGGTAAGGATAGATAAGGCCGAGATTGTTGAGGGAGTGAGTGATAGGAGCAGAACGCCGATAGTGTTTAGTATCCTCAACATTACAAGTGTTGATGGTCTTTTCTCGTGTGAAGAACACAAGGAGAGTGCCGGGTCGGGGTCGTAAACCGACTCTTTCTCGGGAACTCGCCCCCTCTAAAAAGTTTCCCCATAAAGAAAAGTCATAAACATGTTACTTCTTGTGTTGGCAGATGAAGATTTTTATCGGGGAACAACGATTTCGTCCGGTCTCATCAGATATGCCTGTTTTATATTTGTTCCAAGTCGAGAACAATCCATATGGACGTCGCCACGTTATCGACCGTCGAAGATGGATCTGAATACAAACTTAACACCAATGAAAAATCAATCACCTTCCAGCCTGTTCATTCACCTAATACTTCCATTAAGATTTTTTCCGTTAAATGGGATTTAACCCCCTAATTAAATTTATTTATTTAAAATATAACACCTTAGCGTCCCTGTTTTCTGTTAAATCGCCCCTTTTCCAAATGTGACAATGGCATGACCAATTCTAATTTAATTTAATATGGAATGCCACGAACATTTACAAAATTAAACTTTTAACACGCAAAACTTTATTTAGACGAAACACTAATAATTCGAAAGTTAGCCCGATTATACGAGATAAAATCCGTTCAATAAATCAAGATAATATAATTAAATTAGTAAAGGTTTACGGAATGCTACTGGTCTATATTTTTATGTCTGGTATACGATTTGTAAACTATTTGTTAATAGATTTTTAATTATTTAATCACAGGAGCCTGTCTTTGTTAAAGAAACCTTTTAATAAAAATTTAAGTGATGAAACCGTTCGCAATAATAAAAGGTAATCCGAAGGAGCTAGGTGGGATTGATGTGTGAATTCAACTTATTTGCAGTTGTCTGCACGTAAAATGTGTCACCTGTAAAACATCCATGTTCGGTCCTTTTTCCGCCTTGAATAACAACAAAGATTCCTGGATAAGAATGAGCGGTAGTCCGAAGGAGCGAGATCTTGTTGACGATGTAATTCCACATCTGTCCAATCCCTGTGATCTAAATGTAAAATGTTTGACCTTGTAAAATATTCTTGTGAACCATGCTTCTACATCAGCCTTGAATACTTCGTCTCTAAAAAACAAACAAAAAATACGCATGGAAAAAAGTGGTAGTCCGAAGGAGCGAGGTATGGTTTATGATGTAATTCCACCTTTTCACTTTCCTGTGATATCTGAATATAAAATGTTTGACCTTGTAAAATGTTCTTGTGAACCATGCTTCTAGCCTTGAATACTTCGTCTCAGAAGACAAACTAAAAATACGCTTATATAAAAGTGGTAGTCCGAAGGAGCGAGGTCTGGTTATTGTTAGAATTCCACTTTTTTGCAGTTTTCTGAGATCTTGTAAAGTGTGTCATTTCGTAAAATATTTTTTGTACTGCTTTGCTTCTTCAGCTTCCTTAAACGTTCCATCTCTATAAAAATCTATAAAAAATGGGAAGGAATGCGTAATTCTGGAGAAGCGAGGTCTGGTATACGGTCGAATTCGTCTTCTGCCGTTTTCTATGGTATAATTGTAAAACGATCGTCTCGTAAAATATTCTGGTAAACCTAAGCTTATTTATCCACCTTAATTTTTATATAAAAAAGACGCACGTGTAGGAATAAGTAGTATTCTGAAAAGGGGAGGCCTGGTTGATAATCGAATACCACTATTGTCAGTTTTCGACAATCCAATTGCAAAATATATCACCTCTTAAAATATTTGTGTGCAACTTAGTTTCTTGTTTCACCTTGAATGGTCCTTCCCTTAAAAAAAGATTCGTGGATAGAATAAGTGATAATACGAAGAAGTGAGTTTTGGATGACGTTAGATGACGTCTTTGCACATTTCTGTTCTTCTTCTTTTTTATTCTTGAAGTTGGGATAATCAGAACAGCATGTGCAAGGTTCTTTTTTTAATATATGCAAATCCGAAGGAGGTAGGTCTGGTTAAGGTGCGATTACACTTCTTTGCAGTGTCCTATGGTTTAAATGTCTCACCACGTTTTTGGACATTTTTACAGATAAACTAATCAGAAGAGCATGTACAAGTTTACCAGCGTGGCATGTTGGCAGTATAGTACAACCCCTAAAATGTTCGGGGGTTTGGAGTCAAAACCTATTTTTAGTTTGTCACATTTATTTTCATTCTCTATTTGATGAACCATAATGGTAATTCATTCAGGTGATGTAATAAGTGTTGAGTGTTTATGGATGGGTCTGAATTGCGTGTAACCACATGTATGTGATGAAATATAACATATATAGGAATATCTGCAAAGATAGTGGAAAATAGAAATGGGCAAAGTATGCCTCCTTGAGGAACAGCCGCCCTAATGTAAGGTGATTCGGAAAAATCGGTCCGTCAGATATGATATCATGGGATAGTACGCATGAGGTAGGACGTTCAATTTCCATTGCGAACCCGAGTGCTTGATAGAAGGCCTATTCTAGACATCCATCAATGTCGTTTTTGTACAAGGAAAGAGGCGATTTGTCAGTAAAACGATGCTTCTGTCGAGTCGTTGAGTAAACTGAGCGTCCAAACTAACGATCGAGAATACTGTTACAATAGAATTTTAAACTATGGGCAGTATTTGCCAGGAGGTTTTTTATAGAATGTGGGCAAACCTAGATAAGAGAATATTGAGGCCGATAAGAGCAGGGAAGATTTTCCTAGGAAGAACATCCATTGGAATAAAAAATATAAGGACCTGTGTAAGTACGGGTGGCATCTATAAGTAAACATCTGTGGAGCAAAAATTTATGTTTTAAATTAAATCAAATCCTGAAGCTTTTGGACAATGCTTAATGTCAAATACAAGCCAAATAGTACTCATTCGCTTATGTTTAAATTAAATCTAACTCGTCTGAAGTTAAAATTACAATTCTCGACGTTAACAGTCATTCCGGGGGGGGGGTTATGGTTGTTCTGCAAGTTTCTGAACCTTTCCCTGTGGTTTGATTTTCCCTTATTATCATCAGGGAAGATAGGAATAATTCAAAATCAATAATTAATTAATCGAATAAGTGTTTACTTTTATATTACGTTTAATGGGCGTTAATTAGCGTTATGTTGAAATTTAATGTAAACCTGACACAATAACTTTCAAGGATTTGCTTTAAAATTAAGCCTTTTTCCTATTTGGATCCCGAAGGGTTGTCACTTCTGATGTGTTGACCTTAGGGACTATATTTCAGGACAGTTCATCTACCCAGTCATGTGGCAGGGTCGCTAGTATACACCTTAAGCTAAATGCTCAGAGGATCATCGTTTTCCAGCCAACGGGGTTAGGCTATAACGGGAGCTTTTAACAGTTAGGTCATTTTAGCACAATGCACGCCTACTACATCTAGCCTAAAACTGACTCTTTAATACAGTCGCACTAATAAATACATTCACACCTATGTACATTGCACTTATTCTGTTTAGTCGGTGGAGTGCTCGAATTTCTATATCGAACACAATAGTCTAATCTAAAGTAGGTACGATATACATATACATATTATATACACTTCTGGAGGGGCTATTCACAACTCACTCTAAAAAATACACGCGCTCTTAAAAATCTATGATGTAACCAGTAAAAACAACCAAAACGAGAAAAATTACATGGTTTGTATTGCTTACATTGCTTATAAATTGATGATCAATTTGTTTGTACCCTAATTACAAAAATTATTTATCGATTCTAAAAATAAAATGAAACCCCACAGAAGGGAAAAAATCCGTATGTCCAACGTGCAAACGACATGCGCCATTGTTTGAACTCCGAGAGCCTCTTGTACCCTCGAAAATTATTTGGACCCTAGATAACAATACAAAATAGAACCGGAACGTTACATTTTACGGCTGTGGCCCTGAAATTTTCGTCGGGATAAAGAGATATCGCACGGGAAGTACGGTTTTGAAAGGAGGTTAGCGGCGATGGCTCTACAGGGGGCTTAATTGTATTAGAGGTCACTCGTCTCTAGTGGCCTCTCTTCTAATTGCATTAACTCACACCCTCACGAAATCTTATTGACTTACTTTATAATACTACAGCCTTCGGCTTTAAAGAAAAACCGATAAATATTTGGCAGAGAGGAAAAGAATCAACTAGCTGATACACGATAATCAGAGAAACTGTTGTCTATTGACACATACTCAGAGGTTCAACATGAAAATTTGCAACTTCAACACAAAAATTAATTGGTGAGATTTTCCTTTGAGACGGCGGAGTGATGAAACTGCAATTTGACCGTTTCCGATCATTTTGAACAGACTACCCTCGTGTTTGTCTATCAGACTTTTTTCGACTAGTCGCCGTCTCTCCCTTCTTATAACCCTATCCAACCAACCAGAACAATATGGTCAGACTACGCTAATCTTTCTGCTTTGGAAAATAAAAAAGGTAAGCCTTAATTATTATTAAGATGGATTATTAAGATGTTCGCCTGCCTGGTTGGTAGATTTCAGCCTTGTGGGGTATAAGTAGGGCGAGATCGCGAAATACATCTGAGGGACGAAAACGGTGAAAAAGGAAGACCAAAATTACCGGAAGCGACCAAACTGCAGTTCATTCACTCAGCCATGTAAATAGCATGTTACCATTTACCACAGGATCGATGCTTTATTTATAAAACATTTTATTTCTCCCCCCTGGAAGTGCCAAGATTTAAGGATTCAAATTTGTGTCCGCCTATTCTCGATGTTTCATGAACCTAATTCCTTAATAATAATTCAATATTTATCGTTTGATAGTTCCTGATCGTTTTGGTAGTACTGCATTTCGCCGTCATCAGTGTTGGGCATATGTAAGATAAAATTAAATAGATTAGTATTTTGCCTCATACCTATCAATGAAGATAACGAAGTGCCAAACAATTTACAGTTCATCACCACACAGAAATTTTCCCATTTTTTTCGTCTGTCAATTTCGGAATTTCGCCAACTTTCGTCAATACGAAAAACCGTAGTTTTTTCTGTACAACTATAAACTCAGTGAAACTGATTATATAAAGATAAAATTTTCACCCGAAACATGTTTAGCGGTATCTGAAAACTTTGGTCTGCATGGTTGTCACATTTGACCTTATGGAAAATAGGTGGAGCGAGACAGCGAGTCGCATCTGACAGACTAAAACCGTGAGAAAAGGCGGACCAAAATAATCGTAAACTGTAGTTTTGTAAAACCGCACGCCTCGAGAAGAAATTTTATAATTTAGAATCTTTGACAATCAAGTGACACAGATATTTCTAGCTTCGACATTTAGAAAATCGATTTTCTTCTTGGTTCCGACTAGCCCAAATCCGATTTGGACCTTTCCTGCCTTTGAGTTTTAGTTCGGGCTAGTCGATTGTTTCATAAGGTGAAAAATTTCGGCCCGAGATGTGATAGAGTGAGTAGTATCCATCCTCGTTGGATTCATCGCTCATCCTTTGAACAATGCATCATACTTCGCCTGCTCTCCGCCCATTAACCCTCGGCCTGTCCGGTTTTCTTCTTCCTGCCCTGAGGAAATTTATTAACGCGAATCCCTTTCAGAGAAACTCGCCAGTAGGAACAATTATTACCATTGGGTATATGTGAAATTATCTGATATGTAAATTTTGTTTTCTTCATTTGATAAATCGACATAAAATTATGAACCTTTATATGAAAGATTTTATGCTAGTTCGGCTGAATGGGATCAGAGACGATAATCGACCTTCACAAGATTTCTTTTTCACAATAAACTCAAACCTAAGAGGCAATTTCGCCGTGAAGATGAAAAGCCATGAACGTTAAACGTTTTTGATAAAGGCTTTGGCATCGGGTTTATAATTAAAAAAATATAAAGAGAACCCTTTAAGCATAAGCTGGGCGTAATAAGAAGGGAACGGGGTTTAGAAGATAGCATAAGTCTAACCCTTGGGGGATGGCGAAGTGAATCCTATAAGGGGTTTGTCACGCAGCTCGTATAAAACTAAAGCTTATCAGCTGGCCAGCAGGCACCAGCTCTACATCACACCCTCGGCTCCTCCCAGTCCGACGTACATACATAAAAAGGCTTCTTCACGTTCGGCATGAAAAATTCCTTTTCAGGGTATTAGCGCCGAAATTAATATCAACCACGAGTATTTCCGGCCTTATACGATAATAGGTCTCTAATTTCATCATTTTTCGACGAGGAATTTCGCGAATCTCGGAAGACTGAGTAATTAGTGGCAGGGTGATTCGTGTATTAAAAAAAATGGCTCCAATTCATTCATTTATCCTCCTGGCATGCTATTTTTCCGTATTCAGAGGTAGGCATGTGCAAGATAACAATGTCATAGGAAGGATTCTTGCCTCACCCATACCTACCAGTACCTGATTCATCACCGCACAGACATTTACATAAATCTATTAATTAGATGTTATTTTATTTAAAACAATTACTTGACAAAACTTACAATTATTCTGCCATTTCCAAGTACCTATTGAGTCCGCAATATTCAGTTAAAATCTGCTACGATTTTGAATCTTGTCTAATTTTGATCCTACATGTCTGTAATAAATTTAGAATCTTGTTCCACTTTGGTTCAACAGGTTTGTAACAAGTTTAGAACTTTGTCCTGCTTTGGTGCATTCGATCTGTAATAAATTTACACTCTTGTCCAGCAAATCTGTAATAATTTTATAATCTTGCCTGGTTTTGTGCAGCTGGTTTGTAATAAGTTTAGAATCATGACTGTCTTTGATGCAGCAGATCTGTAACAAGTTTAGAATCTTGTATGGCATTGGTGGTCTGTAATTCTTACTTGTCTTTGGTGCAGCATGTCCATAATAAGTTTGCAATAAAATTTGGCTTTGGTGCAGCAAATCTGTAATGATTTTATAATTTTGCCTGGCTTTGGTGCAGCTGGTTTGTTATAAGTTTAGAATTTTGTCTGCTTTGATGCAGCATGTCTGTAATGAGTTTAGTATCTAATTTGGCTTTGTTGCAGCAAATCTGTAATAAGTTTAGAATCTTGTATGGCACTGGGGGGTCTGTAATTCTTATTTGGCTTTTGTGTAGTAAATTAGTAATAGTTTATAATCTTGCCTGGCTTTGGTGCAGCTGGTTTGTAATAATTTATAATCTTGTCCGTTTTGATGCAGTATATCTTTAATGAGTTGAGAATCTAATTTGGCTTTGGTGCAGCAAATCTGTAATGATTTTATAATTTGTCCGGCTTTGGTTAAGCTGGTTTGTAATAATTTAGAATCGTGTCCGCTTTGGTGCAGCAGTCTGTAATAATTTTAGAATCTTATTCGGCTTTGGTGCAGCAAATGTGTAATGATTTCATAATCATAACCTGTTTTGGAATAAGTTTAGAAACTTGTTCAGCTTCGGTGCTGCAAGCTGTAATTCTTGTCCGGCATTAGCGCAGTAGTTCGTATTAAGTTCAGAATTTCTTTTTTTCTGTACCCCAAAAGCAATCTGTAAAATGAATAATTTATGTAGGTCTCAAAACATATTTTAAGTTAACCAATACCTTTAAAAATGATAAACGTGTTGGGGCACACAATCATTGGTTTAATGTAAAACATTTGTTACCAAGTTAATCATAAATGCTGCAAGGTTGGTTTGAAAACAACAAATGATTGGTTTTATTTAAACTAAACTATTTAACTAATATTTATGGAATTATGAAGGCAAGATAGTGTTATTTTTGTTCTGGGACCCATATTTCTTGGTGTGATTTTAAAGACGTATATGTCAAAAAAGTCTGCTCCTGGAAAATAAATTAAAAGTAAAAGCAATCTGTACTCCAAAATAGTTTATAGAAACTAACCTTACTTCCTGTCTGTTATTTCATAATGTCATATACATAAAACATGTCTGTTTACCCTTGATAATAGCCAAAATTAAAATGCCTACTAATTTCAACATTTTTTAATAAACTCATTTGTCATTTATTGTAATTCAATTTAGGTTGAGAAATGAGCAATTTTTTTACCGTTGTTCTTTTAAACTGAGCTTTTAAAAGGATAGTAAAAGTCTAAAACACAGGTGAAGAAAATTTCATTAATACTTTATTTATATAATTACTTTGCATTATGAAACACAAACATAATAAAAGATCTTTTATTAAATTTAAATTGTTTTTTGATTTGTTTTTAATATCAACTGGTTCATCACTCTGTGTATAAAACAAAATATCATGAAAATTGAATAGAATCGAATAAGCAACAAAGATACGACAATGTAATAAATTCAAACACTATATTATACGTTTTTGTGTATATGTGCAATATACACATATATACATATAATTTTATTTTCATTTTTTTTACAAAAAGAAACATATGGTAAAACTGTATACATATTTTTATTTAAAATTTTACGTTCTCTGTTAACAACTGTGTACTTGTCATCTTTGGTGACATTTACATAAAGTCTTAGAGCCAACAACTTAAAACTGTTAGAAGGAATTTAAACCGAGGTGTAGCATTTCTTCTGTCTTTTGTCGAAATTTTAAATTGCTGGGCACACGATTATGTTGAACGATCATTTCTTCCCGACAGTTTCATCGTTGGTACTGTGCCATGTGAGCCTCTCTTCGTAAAACTGAATAACCACTTGTGGACATCTCACATTCGCCACCTTTGCTTGAACAAGATCGGCTAAGTCGGTACCTTTCCTATTTAAAAAAAAAATAATAATAATAATAATAACCAATTATGCCACAAAATATGTCACATCCTGCGTTGAAATTTTTATACATAATGAAAATATGACATCAATTATTGCTGATTCAAATGTACATATTAAAATTGGACCTTTATATTATTAAACATCTTTAATAATTGCTTTTTTTTCCAGTCACTCCAACAAATTGGAAAACCACAAATATCGTAACGTTACACAAACCGGGCAAAAGCCCAAAGACCCTCTAAGCTACAGGCCAATTAGACTAATAAATATTTTAATTTCAGCATTTAAGCATCCTACTTTGCTAAATTTTGAATGTCTCTAGGCAATCTCTGCAGCCAAGTTCTCAAATTAGTCCCAGGCTCTGTTTCATTTGTGGATTACTGTCACTAAAGTTGTCAAAACTGATCAACCTGTGTTCAACAAACAGAATGAGAAAACAAAATTATTTACTTACCACTTCATTAGAAACATTAACTCCCCACTGGCGTCAGTGGCACCAATAATTTTATCGGGTTCCAAGCCTCTGTCAAAGCCACGTGGCTTGTCATCCTATTAAATTACAAAATATAAGTAAACAAAAATTTGATGGTACTGTAATTTTAAATAACTGGAAATTACATCAGACTTCCGTTTCTTTTCGGCTGGTTTCCGGTCATCCAACATTGGACTTGTCGTACTGCTAACTATACTCTTCCTCTTTTTGGCTGCGTCTTCTTTCTTTAGGTCGTTGCCACTTGACATCTTTTTTTTTCTTTCCTCCTCAAACTTCTGAATCAAGTCGGGACAATCAAGGTTTTCCTCAGGTTCCCAGGTATTGTCACTCCTGGTGAAATCAATTCTTATAAAATGGTAAAGGACAAGGAAGTTAATAAAATTCTTATAAAATAAATGGTGTGATTTTAAGGAAAAAGTGTATTTTTAGATTGTATATATTAAAACAAAGGATAACAAATAGTTTAGCCATTGAACAACAATTAATTTCAAAATAATTTTTTTTAATAAATCATGAAATTTGTTTAGTTAAAAACGGTCACCAACACAGTTTTATAATTGCAAGTAGGAAGAAACAATCATTAAACCTACACTACCGAGCCTTTTAACTAATTAAATTTGCACATTGAAAAAAATTAACCCAAACTTGCCAATAGATGGACAAACTCAACAAACGATGGTACAAACAGAATACTGAAACTGAACTAAATGCAATAATGAGGGTAATATCCAGCTGATATTAAAAGATATCAAACCCGGCAAATTTCAAAACGCGTAGATGTGACAAATTGTATTGATAAAACTTTTTTTTTTATTAATGACTTTATAAAAAGAAAAAAAATCTTTCAATTTTATTCACATATGTATCACATACATATGTAAAACTGAAGCCAAAATGCTATTAAAAGCCTCGATAGCTCAAAATTGTATAAATTAAAATAAAATATCTAACTAGTTACATGAAATTAATTCTTTGTTTTAACCTTACCATTTTTGAGTGGTTCAATTAAAACATTAAACTTTACAAAGCAAACTATTTGTTGGAAGCAAAATAATTTTATCGCTACATCATTCTACATGCTCTTAAGTTTGTTCAACACTGAAATTAAGTGTTTTATTTCAAAAGCATTAATGTGCATAAACTTGTGTCACTTAATTCACTGACAAAAAAAAATCTATTTACCAGTGAGCATCATATTTATTGATGTATTTCTTTTTTCATTTAAGATTCATAATGAAATATGTTGGGACATTATCAAATTTTTATAATTCATCCGATGATTCATTATATTCCCAAACCACTGATAAATAACCAAATGTTCAATTAGCCCTGCCTTGAATGAAAACTAAAACAAACAAAAAATATTGTACTAAACAACAATATTCGTGCAAAATTTCATCGTTCTTAATTGATTCAATACAAGATTAATTGATTTGTTGCTGTCGTTAAAAACTTCAAAATTTTGTCATTTTTAATATTCAAAGAATCAGCGTATATACGTGAAAAACCTTTGAAGGCTGTCAAATGTGAATCTTGCAAACTAAATGTTTTTTATAAAAAAAAACCTCCATTAAAAAAATATAAAAAGTCAACATACAAAACAAAAGAAAAATATTTAAGTGTTATAGAAAATATTATTTTACTTATTGAAATCATCTTCAATCGTTCATATTAATCTTTCTCTTTATAAGAAACAAGGTAAAAAAATTTTACTTCTGAAAAACTAAATTCAATTTTGGTAAGTCATTCTAATTCAAGACTGCCAGTCCAAGACTAACCTGGCACAACAAAGTTCAGCCAGTCAAACTGTTTTAAGCGTATCGGGGCACACTCACTCCCTTACTTTTATTTGAGCTATGATGGGGGCTTGTTTTGTTGGATTTTCTTTTATTTTATTTTGGGGTTTAGGTGCATAGATTTTTTTAAAATTTAAACTATATACATTTTATTAGAACATCAAAAAGGTAAACAAATTTTTTAATTTAATCTTACAACCTCGATTTTTCGTAGAAAATTTTTTTTCTTTATTTTATGGTATATTTTTTGTAACCATTGTTCATAACCACATTATTACTTTTTTAAATTGAACATAGAAAATACGAGATTGCAGAACCACAACCAGGTCATGTTCATGGGAAAAAAACCCCATCAACCCTCTAACTTTTATCCCTTATTAAAAAACACCTTCGGAACAAAAGTTGTAGTGTAAAATTGGTAAAAACATGACAGTTCAAAATTTATGAATTCTTGAAAATCAGGAGAGATCCAAAAACAAATTTAAAAAAAAAAACATGTTTTTTGCCCAAAAATAAAGAATTATTCGAAACTGTTGAGGAATCGGGCAAAGTGGCGACCAATTGATAGCTCATTAGAGGTTTCCCATCAATTGCTAAAGGG
Organism: Cimex hemipterus; assembly: GCA_039619505.1. Taxonomy (NCBI): domain Eukaryota; kingdom Metazoa; phylum Arthropoda; class Insecta; order Hemiptera; family Cimicidae; genus Cimex; species Cimex hemipterus. The sequence continues at coordinate 15,341,421 of CM077108.1, forward strand.
ACCTCTCAAGCACTATTTGAATTTTCTGTAAAAAGTGCAAAAATTTACATGTTCCCAAATTTTTGAATTTACTGATTAATGAAGTAGGAAAACATTTTTTTAAAAAGTATGTTCAGCATAAATAAGATCTAGCGTGATCTGGGGCTTAGAAGTTTGAGAAAATATGCATTCCCAAATGATATTTTATCGTGTGCAAAAACCAGGTGGTCGATTTTTTGCTGATGAATAATGTAGTTTTGATTGCCTTTTCAAAACCTGCATTATTTTTGCGCATGCCCAATATTTAGATTTAGATTTTTAGTTAAATTTAGCATTTGCATTACCGCATGATTACAGTTTCATTCATATAAATGTTTGTTTTGTTAATATTAATTTTAGTTTGTTAGTCGGATTTGTCAAATATTGAGCCAAAATTTACATTTATATGCGTGATTTGTATTTGTTAAACGATGTAAAACATTATTTGTGAATAATTCACTAATTTCGTGATCCGCTTGACCAATTAATACATTACAATTAAATAAGGTTTTTAGTTGAAATGAAAAAAGTCAATGGCACGAACCATTGAGAAATGGCAAAAAGGAGGGAAAACTCAAAAGGTGGGGGTTAAGATAGGAAGTTGATGTCCGAGTGGATCGAGGTCTCGATAGCTCAAGTAGTAGAGCAGCGATGTACAAGCCGAAGATTGTGGGTTCCAATTCCGCTCGTGCCATTTACTTTTTTCATCTCAATTAAAAACTTTAATTAATGTTGATTAATTGGTCAAGTGGATCAAAATTTGTTACAGTACCTATTTTTTATTTGTAAATTACTATTTGTACAATACTTGTATGTGCTTTCACTTTAGTAACATCTAACTGTTTCTTAATAATGTTATACCTACAAAGAAAAGTCCCGTTGGAGGAAAAATCGAGAAAAACAATAAAAACTGTAAATATCAAAGCCAAATAAAGTGGGTATAGACTGCAAAAGAGGGAACAAAGTATGGCCCGGTACAGGTCAAAAACGGTGCTGATCGTGTTAAAACCTGGTACAGATTTTATTTTAAAAAGTTTTAATCTAAATATTATTGTGGTGACGCAATCTTCTGTAATAAAGAAATTTCTTTTGATTTGTCACGCCAACGATGACGCACATTAAATTCTTTTGTAATAAACGAGCGTTATTTATTTGAAATTCCTCCGTCTGAAGGTTAAAAAAAATGAAATCAAACAACCTACATACTTCGCACAGTTAGAGAGATCCGGAGAAGGATGGGTCGCGCGCGAGGACGGCCGATTGGTTCAAAATAGGGGGAGGTTGCACGGGGCCAGGTTCGGATAAAAAGGACGCTGACCGGAATACAAACGTTTAGTAAAAACCGCGGAAAATTTAAAAAATAATAGTAATGAAAACTCACTAAATTCACTAGTTTTATTAGTCCGCGTGACCAATTAATATCTTTTAATTAAATAATGAAAACGACGGTTAGAAATTATTACTATAATTAATTATTACAAGAATTAATTATTTTTAATAAATTAACGAAATATATAAAAATATATGATGTGCAGTGTCCCAGAGATATTGCGAAAAAATTTTGTGGTGGTAGTACACACTATTTGCAACAACTTCCAGCATAGTCTTCATATGATACACTGGGTGTTGCAGAGATAGTACAAAAAAATTAAATATTACACCCTATTTCCAACAACTTCCAACGTATTATCTTTAAGACACACCTTTATATATCGTTCCTATTACAATCTCCAGGTCCCCTGTTACGACTTTTTGTTTGTTTTTCAAGGAAACATTCTTCAGCACTGTTTACTAAAGAACAACACACGCTTAACAAATCTCAAACATAAAAATTCATGATAGTAAGATTTAGGGGAATGAGGTGGCTATGGATATGACAACCGATCCATATGGGATATTCTGGTTCAACCAGACTCGAACTTGTTGCATGCAGGTGTACAGTTCAGTAGTGAACAATGCTGAAGATTTAAGGATTAAAATCATCAAAGAATCTGGATAAACTTAAAACCAATTTGTGCACATGAGTAATTGTAAGTGCCACGAGAAAAAGAGCACAGGTCAGACATCACGATCATCATTGTGAAAACAATTTTCGACATCTAACGCTTGTAAATCAATCGATAACTTACTGTGGATAAAATCATAAAACTTGAAACCGATATGTGGTAAAATTACAACAATCAGAAGGGGTTATGGATAGGATAATCTTATACGGTTTAAAAAGTTATTAAATAATGAATTTTTTATGAAGTTGGACAATCTCTAGGGTTAAACATAGAGGCATACCTAATTATACATTATTTACTAAAAACCAAACTTAGTGGTATTTTTCAAATTTAAACATTTATTGAGGTACTTAATTGAAAATTATTTTACACTCAAATAACAAAAAGAAAATGTAATGCTGACTCCAAACTTGTGATAACCCTTATGATATTTGTGTTTTTCTCTCCTTCAAGTAAGGTAAAGTATCCACAGAATAACTAACAACAAAAAATCATAACTCATCAGGGAAAAAAAATTCACACTGTCTGGGAAACCCTGTAGACATGCAGTTCCATAGAAAAACTAACAAAAAATCGTAACTCGTCTGGGACAAAAAATATTCACGCTGTCTGGGACACCCTATAGACATGCATTTCCATAACAACAAAAAATCATCCCATCTGGAACAAACAAAAAAATTTCATACTGTCTGGGACATCCTGTAGCCATGCATTTCCATAGAAAAACGAACAAAAAAAATCATCTCGTCAGAGACAAAAAAACTTCTAAAAAACCTATATCACCAAACGAATTTCGGGGACAGGAAAGGAAACAAAAATAAAGCATTCCTAAATATTTGCAAAACCAGAAACTTATGTCGTATGAATAACAAAAAAATTGCATTTAACACAAAAAGAGGTGTTGAAAAACAACACGCACAAAATAAGATCAATATGGGCCTTGGGCATGGTGTGAGCATATCTGGCGATGTAATAGTGCGTAATTCGCAGCACATTAGTCTGTACATTGTAATCAATATATGAGGAAGATTTTTCATTCATTTTCCATAATTGTCATTTGATTAGAGGGAAATGAGTCAAGGCAAATGGCAAACTTTTAGGTAACTTCAGTTAAATCATTCAGGCAAAACAAATAGAAAATTGACATAAAAACTGAATATGCGAGTGACCTTAACAGTTAAAAAAGATAGTACAGGAATAACTGCTAAATGAAATGAACCATTTTGTAAAGTTGGGTAGCATGAGGAAAGGACACTCATATTTGTTGTAGTTTATTTCAAACTTACAAAGTACATGTAATTTTGTTGTTGTATTAATTACATGTTATTTAATGTAAACCAAATTAAACAAGATCAAAAATGTATGGTTTTTATGAACATTGTTTAATTACGATGGTTAGGAGTAATTTTATTTAAAACAATCAAGTTAAACAATTTATTAGTTGGTTGTGCTCATAAAATTTAACTAATAATTTATTTCAAGGTTTTGCTCGAAATAGTGCATTAAGAACAAAAGATGCATTGCGATTGTGATCGATGATTATTGTGACAAACGTTGTGGACTGTACGCGACGTGTACTCGCATCGGTTAGATGTGCACACTCCACCAAAAAATGGCGTAGCATCAGGTAAGTGTTTCCGGCTAAACCCAATACCGGGAGTGCTTGTGTAAGGATCATGAAACAGGCTAAAAGTGAGGAAAAATGCGAGAACATTTTACTGGTCACCAAGGGGTGGGGGTGGGGCAATGAAAAGGTAGGACCAGAATGAGACGTTAGAAGAAAATATAGCCAAGCTTAAGATCAAGGAAATGGAGAATAAAGCACAGCCAAGGGAAAATGGGAAAGGGTTGTTGGAGACACCAGCCTTAATGATGAATGGCCATTGAAGAAATACATTCTATAATCTTAAATCTAAAGACCTAGAAGATAAACCTTAAGGACCGAGATGCTAAATGTATTTTTTTTTAAAGGCAGTCAGTACCAACATTCTATCTGTGGCACCAATGAAGAAAAATGACCTGGTTTACATCAAAAGGCATAGAAAAGAATCTTAAGGTATATTATAGAAAATAGTTTAATTAACACGTTCGTTAAGGACAACAGACCGTTCCCCATATATGGACGTTCCACAATGATAACACTTCCGTGATGGCGAATCTTTTTCTTTCTCGAAAATAATTTCATTTGATGGTATAAACAAGGAGAGGGGGGCTGCGGTAGCCGAGTGGTTAAGGTGTCAGACTCTCGGCTAGTAGACCCCGCAGTCGTGGGTTCGATCCCCACCGTCGCCTCTGGAATTTTTCTGACGCCTAAGGGGACCGGTGGCCGCAATTAAAAGAAATTGACACGGCACTCATCAATGGAAGGGGCGGGACCGGATCTCAGCGACCCTGAACCTGGTCCCAACCCCCTTCAAAAATGAGTTTCTTCGATGGAAGAACACTGGTACAACGGGGGCTCAAGTTCACTTTGTGTTGTGAGCCCTCCCCCAAAAATGGAGCCAGGGTATAGTACAATAAGCTGTACTGCTAGAGTGCTCAGTCCCTGGTATCCATCCATCCACATCCATAAACAAGGAGATCACGTTAAAGAAATTTCTTTTCTATTTTTTTGGCCTTTTGCTCCATCATGGTTTGTTTGGTTTGGTATATTTTTTATTAATCATAATTCGTAAATATGTATTTTGTAAATAATTGTAAGAGTATGGTAATAATTATTTGATTTGTAAATAATTGTAATTTTTTACCACACATTCAGATTTTATTTATTTTTATTTATTTTACTAAAATTTGTAATTATCACAAATAACTTTTATGCAAATAAATTTGATAATATTGAACAGGTAAAACATATATACTGGTGATCTGCCTAACGTGACCTTTCCCGTGTACCAACATTGTTCCAAAACATGCCGAAAATCTGAACAAAAAAAAAATTTTTTTTTTAAATCCCATTTCTAGCCAAATTTCCATTAACTGTCAGTTATCAACTCTTTTATAGATAACAAAATTTTGGGGGGGGGGATTCGCGAGTATCTGTAAATCAATGCTGTAATGAACATATTAAAAGAAGAAAAAAAAAGATTGCAGGATGTAAAGGCTTAATGAACAGTGATGACAGCAACTATAGAAATGTACCTTCTAATGTTCTGGTTTTGATTAGAAATAATTTTTTGATAGTAAGCTGAAAGAAGCAATTCTTATACCTACACATTTCTGATATCTATCAAGTGTGAAAAACGGATAATAGGGTAATAAAACATTTTTTACATAATAGTTGTGAAATTTGCTCAATGGTGAAGTCGAACAAGAAGATAGCCAAAATGAATTGATATGTTTCAATCGTATCATGAATTTTTAATAATACGCGCTTTCTTTAATTTTCTTATTTGCTCAAAGTAAGTGTTAACTCATATGTCTGGTCACCAGACCACATCTCACAATTTCTAAATAAATATCGATTAAGTGTCACTAATTGCCACAGATAATAAAAAATAATTTAGTGATTTTATTTACTAACACGTATTTACCAACTTACTTATCATCAATAAACTATCGTCTAATAATACAAATTTTAAAAAATCAACATAAACTACTATTAATTAAGGTTTTTAGTTGAGAGGAAAAAAGTCAATGGCACGAGCAGGATTCGAATCCACGACCTTCGGCTAGATACATGAGGTCACGATAGCTCAAGTGGTACAGTAACGGCATATCTAGCCAAAGGACATGTGTGTGAATCCACTCGTGCCATTGATTTTTTTTTTATCTCAACTAAAAACCTTAATCAACTGTCATGTATTAATTAATTGGTCAAACGGACCACGAAAGTAGTAAAAAAACTACTATATTTCAGTGTCCAAAAAAATTTTTTTTTTATTTGACCCACATAAAAACAGAAGGTTAAAAAATATTAGCATACTAATACAAAATTAAATTAAAAGGAAATAATTTGTCAAGCTGCATGCATTTAAAATCAGTTCCACACATGCAATATTTGTCGCAAATGCCATACATTCACAGAGAATTAATCATAAAAGGCTAAGCTTGTGCATCGGTGAACATTGCGTATTATTTAACACCCAATCAATCAATTGTGCAAATGGCCAATTCTATTTGTCAGCGGCTTAGGACTTGAATACTGCATGTGTGGCTCTGGTTTTGGGCACACGACTAAGTTAATTGTTTGTGAAAGTAATTAAAGCGTAAACTGATTCAGTCGAATATGGTAATAATAACACAAACACCAACTTACTCCGAGTAGCCTTTCCACATTAGCAGGTATTCAACCTTTCCGTTCCTTATCCTCCTGTCCAACACTTTCTCCACGGAAAATTCTTCTTCTTCCTCGCCTTGATTTTCTGCAGAGGCATCATTATTATCAGCTATAGGTTGATCACCTTCTTTTTTTAATAAAGGGGAGAAAAATACAACGATGTAACAAACAAAAGATAAAAAGATAAATGCATAATAGAGAGCAAGTTACAGAAAATCTAACACCAATAACATTTATTCCAATTAAAAAGAAAATGTCGGAAAATTACCTTTCATCATGTTGTCCTCAATTTTGTGTCAATACCTGAAATGAACAATTATAAACTAATATTATTCAAATACCTTTTTTATTTTCTATTAATTATTTCCATGTTAATTAATATATTACTCAAATTTTGCAATCAGTTAATTAAAAAATCTTGTAAAGTAATTTTCAATTGTTTCTTCAAATAGTCACACGACTGGACAATATTTGTTTACAGTAATGAAAAACAAAGAGATGTCACACAAAAAATGATTGTCTGATGAATTCAGGTAAATACTTTTTGTTTTTAGCAATATTTTAGCCACATGAAAAATGGGTCACTTTCAGTTTTGTTCCTGGAGGATAATTCTGGTACTTCTCAGTTAAGTAACAAAGCAAACTTACATCGAATAACAACATAAAAACATATTTTAAATCTATAACACATTTTTGAAGTGGGGGGGAAACTTCCAGATAATGAAATTTAGCTGACGAAGTTTTTTTTAAGTTTTGACGAAGTATTCACAGAAATGTTTTTTATTCAAAGTTGCATGTCATCACAACCAGACACATTTTTCATGAGACTACAATATTACATTCTACCACACAATATTAAGGAAATGAAATCACTATAATGGGGCAAATAATGCAATTTGTGGACGTTGCATTGCAAGTGCTACATAAACGTGCAACGTCAACAAACAATATTAGCATGTTTGGTAGACTATTACATAAACCAAGCTAGTATTAAAGAAAACGAGTAACAATTATTTTATGGGCTAAAATAGGCCTGTTTCTAAATGTTTCGGTGTTTCAATGCCAGTAAACTGTTTAACTTAGGTTTAATTTCAATTGAATGCTAAAACCTGTGCAGGTGACCAAAGCACCCCCCACACACACACACACACCAGGTAAACAACAGTGCAGAAGAATCGAAATTTGATAGGTCGCGATATTTGCACAATTTCACTAGAAATTGAGACACATTCGGGTTTATCAGTTCAAGTAGGCCTCTCCGGTAAGCCGCTTTGTTTATGGCCGGTCTAATCAAGGTGGAGCGAGTCTATCAATTCATCGGTTGAAAACGTTAATTTTCTCCTCAACCATCGTTTTAAACCAATGAATACTTTGTTACATTGTTTAATTGTTGAAAAGAGGAAAATGCTACAGAAACATACGCCGCCAACAAAATTAGCCCGATCTAGAATTGAAAAGAAAACTGTGGTAGTACATTTTGTTGCCTATGCCGTGCCAATTCTAAGTACTTCAGCAAAAATAATTTATTTAGGAACTTTGTAACTGCAAGCACGGATTCAAAGATTGACCCCATACCAAAACAATACCAAAGCCCTTACAATATTAAAAAAAAAAAAATAAATAAATAAATAAAAAAAGAGAATATTATCCGAACAATAAAACACAAGGCCCCATTCAAACCTGATATACATTTTTGTTTTTTCAAAACACTGAGACACCTGAAGGATATGCACATGACCTCTGCTGTTGCAAAAAATAAGTAAAATAATTAAAAAAAGATACAAACAAGTAAATAATGAAATAGGGCTGCTTAAGTTTTTTTTAAATTATAAATTTTGTTTTTACATGTTGCAAACCCTTGTAATAAAAAAATAAGTAAAATAATAAAAAAAGACCTAAACAATGAAATAGAGCTGCTTAAGCGATTATTTATTTATTTCTTTTTTTCTGCTGTTGCAAACCTTTGTAATAAAAAATAAGTAAAATAAAATTTTTAAAAAAGACCCAAACTATGAAATAAGGCTGGCTGGTTAAGCTTTTTTTATTATATTTATATTTTTTACTTGTAGCAAACCGTTGTAATAAAAAATACGTAAAATAATGAAAAAAAAAAAAATCCAAACAATGAAATAGGGCTGCCTAAGCTTTTTTTATTACTATTTATTATTAATTTTTAAGGGTGTTTTAATGGCTAAAGTCATTTCATGCCTATTATATTTTTTTTTTTTACTTGCTGCAAACCTAAACTGCAAAAATAATTTTTAAAAAACCATACGATGAAATAGGGCTGCTTAAGCTTTATTTATTTATTTTATTTTATTTTTTAATCTGCTTTTAGTTGCATCTGTAATTTCGGAGAAGAGTTAACCATTGATGCTTGTGTGCTTTGAAATGAGCGATGAAAAACACTCTTAGAATTGATGACAATATTTCATTGTATTGTTTAATTATTACATAGATGCCAAGAACTACACGCTATCAACGAAGTTTGTTGTTTTTGAGCAAATTCATCTAGAGTTGAGAAAACTGTGGTAAAGGTCATTTTGGTCATCCCTAAGGATCAAATACTGCGTTTGTCCGGCCACAACCAGTATTACTCCACTCTTTAAGCACAGCAAAAGAGAGTATAAGTTGCTGGGGATTGAAACAATTCCTCAAAGAATGGAATACGACCCCCGGATGCAGGCAATCAAAGGAGTTTCTGAAGGAAATCAAACCTAAGGAAGCGAAATGGTTACTCTCCAACTCTAGGAGGAGAATTAGGAGGCTGATAGGTATCCTAATGGGCCATTGCCCCTTGAGAAGACCCCTCTTCATAATGGGTACTACCCTATCAGACCCCTTTTGCCGCTTCTGCAAAACAAAAGAAGAAATGGCTCGACACTACCTAGCTGAATGTGATAGGTATGCCAGGGAAAGATTCGACACTTTCGAAGGAGAGGACATAACTAAAACACTCCCCAGGATAAAATGGTCCACAATCCTGGGGTTTGTAAATAAGTCCAATAGGTTTATGCAGGACTCGTGAGCCGACCAGGTCCCGGACCTTTTAGGGATGGGGTACGGGCCTACCCAGGCTTTTAGCCCCTCGGGTCCTGGTCGCCCACCCTGCGTAATATATATATATATATATATATATATATATATATATATATATATATATATATATGTCATTTTGTTGTCAATTCTAAACAAGTACGTCGATAAAAGTAATAAAGAGGCAGCATTGGTGGGCTGGATCAGAAGAGAAGCTCTCTCGTATCAAGAGCACTCTCGATGGGTGTCCCTTGGAGAGCAAGACTCATAGAATTATCTTCATCTAATTATGAATAGTTCAAAAAAAGGTAAATTCTTTATGAAATTTGATTGTAGCCAGGCTTCGGGCTACGGCTATTATTGTAAAACCAATGAAAAAAAGTGGGCTTAATTCAATGATTATCAACACAGTGCTAAAGCCCGACAATATAATGTAGAGTTAAAAGAAGAATATGATACAAACAATGTCAAATACTTAAACTGTAAAAATATTTAATTATTTTTATCTGCTTATCATTCTTTTATAGAATGCAATTTTCCGCCATTAAACAGATGTTTTCACAGTAAATTACAGGATCTCACTAACACACAAAAACAATTACTCCATCCCTAGTTATAATGTAAATAACTGAAAAGAACAACTGATAAAAGACCTCTAGAGTGATTTACATTTTTTTTTAAATTATTTAATCCAGAGCGGTTGCCATTGTATAGCTAATCACAATCACAAATTTGGGTGTACTGAACACATATATGCTTGTAGATGAAAATAAATTAAGTAACAAAATTTAGTAAAAAATCTGCTTTTGCATGTATAACTTTGGTCAACTGTTTAACGTGAGCTTTGATATGAGTGATGAAATTCGTTCTTAGAGTTGACAACAGAATAAACAATATTTCATTGTATTATCTGTTACAGAGATGACGACCCAGAACTACATACCCCGTCAACAAATTAATCTGCTTGGTTAAATTAAGCGAATCAATCTAGAATTTATGAGAAAACTGCGGTAAAGATAATTTTGCTGTCTAAGCAATTCTAAATAAGTACAGCGGATTCATGATAATTTTAAGCCGAAGGGAAGAAAAAATAATTTAATTTATCAAGAGTAAGGAAAAAATTTGTTAAGAATTGATATGCATATTTTCAAGTTATTACTTACATTGTACATATATAAATCTTAGTAAAAAAAATTATGAAAAAGTGGAAATAGATCAACTGTGAAATTGATTACAAAATTATCGCATTAAAAAAATTTGTGGTTGTTTTAGTATCAATTTGGCCTGGTGCGCTTCGTTTAAATTTTCCAAAGTGACCAGTGCTCAGAATACATTGACAGAACATCGACTGCAGACCATAAACTAAAGAATATTCACAGAATTTTGTATATATATCAGAATTTGGTCTGTAAGGAAGTAAACAAGACATGAAATTTATAGAATATAACAAACAAAATGTGTAAGTGGCCCCATTTCAATTAATAGCATAATTTTTCTACCCCTATTAGTAAAAATATTTCATACCACCGACTATATCAAAGGGTAGGATTTTTTCAATTTACCGAAGTGACCTGTTGAGGAGTATGTGTTATCATGATATTCGAATTAACAAGAGTTGACGTTCTTCAATCTATAAAAAAACAGTTCATGCTGACTGACAGGCAATGTACGTACCAGAAGCCGGGATCTAAACGGCTGAAATTTCGCCAGTGCATTCCTACAATGGCATGAATAACCGCTAAGAAAGGATTTCTTGAAAGTCCATCCCTATCTAAATACCTAACAGTTCCGTCACTACTGACAGACAAGGCAAAGACCGAACCGCTGGATCTAAGCCACTGAAATTTCGCCAGTGCATTCCTATTGGGTTGTCCGGAAAATAATGCAGGATTTTGGTATTAAACAAAAAAAAAGAAACTAGTTACTTTAAAGCAATGTTCTTTAATCAAAATAATTTCCCATACTCTCAATACATTTCTCCCAACGTGTTGGTAACTTATTAATTCCGTCTGAGTAGAATTCAGAATTTTTAGAATTGATAAAGTCAATAAATGCATTTTCCAGTTCCGTTTGATTTTTGAATATTATGTGTTGTAAGTAGTGGTCCAGGTGTCTAAAAAAATGGTAGTCAGTAGGCGAGAGGTCCGGAGAGTAGGGTGGGTGAGGCAAAGTTTCATAGCCAAGCTCCAATAATTTTTGTGACGTTACACGTGACACATGTGGTCGAGCGTTGTCATGCAACAAAATGGGCCCTTTCCGATTGACCAAAGAGGGCTTCATTACTGCCAATTTCTGATGCATGGTATTAATTTGGTTACAGTATGATTCAGCATTGATGGTTTCGCCAGGATTTAAGAAGCTGTAGTGTATTAAACCAAATGAAGCCCACCATACCGTAACCATTACCTTTTTTTGATGAGTTGGGGGCTTTGGAAAATGTATTGGAGCTTCTCCTTTGTCGAGCCACTGTCCAGAACGTCTAGTGTTATCGTAGAGAATCCACTTTTCGTCACATGTAACAATTCTGGCCAGAAATGGGTCATTTTTGTTTCGACAACCCAATTTTCGAGTTTATTCACTTTTCCAATCTCCTTGAGGTGGTCAGCGACGGTCGTTTTACTGACTTTGAGTTGCTCTGCAAGTTCTCGAACAGTTGTTTTGGGGTTTTCTTCCACCACTGATCGCAGAACATCATCATTAAGAGAGGAAGGCCTTCCACGACCTTCATCTTCAAGGCTGAAATCTCACTCCCAAAATTTTTTAAACCACCTTTGCACAGTGCACTCATTAACACAACTCTCGCCCCAGACTTGGTTAATGTTTCTAGCCGTTTGGGCTCCGCTTCGGCCGAGTTTAAACTCGTAAAAGAAAATCGTACGAAATTCTCGCTTTGACATTATAAGGATGACTGAATTATTTCCAAGTAGCGGAATGCTACAGAGGTAAACAAACAATATCATTTGGAAGAGGATTAATAAGTGTTGACATTCATACAAATGAGTAATCCTGTAAACGTAAACAGAATATTTTATATAGATTTTTTTTAATGAAAACTTAAAATCCTGCATTATTTTCCGGACAACCCAATACAATAACATGGATAGCCGCTAAGAAAGTATTTCTTAAAATTCCATCATTAAGGGGATCGTACGGACAATTTTTGACCATGTACAGTCCGAAATGAACTGAAGAATATAAGGATTTAAGAATCAAGCTCTTGTATCAACAGCACTGTTGATTTGTGGTCTCAGAAGAAGTCACACTTAGAGGAGAGGTCATCACCCGATTACAATCGTGCAAAGTGAAATATTTGGAACTTTGGTTGTACTGCGGACTCAAATTCAATGATTCAGCACCAATACAGAGCCTTACAGTACAACGTAAATATAAAAACTTAGAAAGTGATCCAAACAATGAAATAGGTTGTTTTATTTTAAGAAAAAGATTCAGGTATAGTATCTGTTATTTTAATCAAGAATCGAATGCCTGTGAGCTTAGGTATGATCAAAGTCCTTTTTAGGGTTGAGTGAATGATCAATGTGTTACAATATTTTTTAATTTGTACATATTTAACTTATCTAATAATAAAAAAACGATTATAGATAAATAAGGGCTTTTGTTTAATCTGGAGGTTTTAATTATGAATACGTAAGACCTGTGGGACAAGTTTACAACGCAAATGCAACCGGATTTAGGGTTAGATCGATACATTGAAAAAATAAGTAAATAAGACTAGGTTTATAGGATTTTGTTAATACTTACAAACCGATTAAAGGCAGATGATGTAATGGCAATGAAATTCGGGAAAAATGAAGAAAACACATTTATAAACACAACGATAATGTTCATATTTGAAGCGGCTTAACGGGCAAGGGGAATGAAAGTATTTTTGAAACTACTTAAAAATTTATTTCGTTTTAAAGTTGAGCATTATAAAAAGTCGTTTATGAGAAGAGAATTGTGAAAATAATCAGGGGCGGGTTTTAAGGAATGGAAATTAAGATCCAGTTCCCGCGTCTCGAGAACGAATCACCGCCTTCGGTTCAATTCTATTAATTAAAGACGATTTACAAAACGTCGAGAAGTCGCAATGTCGGAAAATGTTCGATACTTACGAGACAGCCGGCTTAGATAAACCAACGGCTTGTATTTCCAGGGAAATCGGCCCAGGGCAACTAAACAGACGCCCGAACTCTCGAACGATGCGGTACGTTTACGGGCAATGGCGTCTCGGCTCGGTTCAGGCTCCGGGGCCGGGGCCGCGGTTGCCGGCCGCCCGTTCACATCCGCGCCCCTCGCACAGAACATTAACGATTTAAACCAATTAAACCGTAAATTAAATTTTCGCCGTCCTTTTGACAAACCTTTTATATCCAAAACGGTAGATTTTTTTATTTTTTATTTCACTCTATGACTCTTTTGGCGAATGGACGTACTAACGGAGAGGTGAACTCCGCCTACAACTTCTACAAACCGACAAAATTTCACTTAAACAATTAACTTTTTTATAATGAACCTACACTGCTCTTACATTATCAATATAAACAGAAAATATTAATTATATATTCAGTTATTATTTAGACATCGTGAGATGCGGCCTGGTGTGATATAGATTTAGAAAAACATTTTCTTTATCATGCCAAAGTTTTGATCTTGATCAGTTTTAGGGCCTGGGCTTTTTGCAAGAAAAAGGGCTGCCACACCACTGACATGACCTGAACCCTTCTGTAGCATAGGAATCCACACTATTAACGAATATCTCAGACAGAAGGACACAAAGAAAATGAAGAAGCAATGGTTCATAGACAATCCAAGATCTTCTAACCAATTTCGACAGGAAAGCAATCGCAGCATGTGTCAAAGGAAACAGAAACAGACTGCGAATCCTAACAGGACACTGCAGATTAAATGGACACCTAAAGAAGATTGGAACAATCCTAGATGGCACATGCAGATTCTGCAAGGAGGCAAAAGGCACACCGACACATTTATTAACTAACTGCGGAGTCACACTAGCTCGCAGGAGGAAATGTGTTTGGGATGTATAATGTGACCGTAGAAGAGCTTCAACCACTGAAACCGAGCCTATTAATCAAGTTTCTTGATGAAATAGGAGTCACCGATGAGCTTTAGGCAGTGTGCGGGGGATACAATAGCACTTAAAGGGCGCAATATACTACACCCTGAAATTGTATCTACATCTACATCTAATTCCATCGTTCCTGTACATTCCGAAACCATCAACACCTCAATATCACCTATAGGGATGCCACTACAATTATGTATTCTGCCTATCCAAACGTCTAACAACCAAAAAGAATTTGGGCTTAGCAAAGACTAGTGCATCAAGCGGAAAACTAGAATGAATAAAAATTGTACATAGTTTACATTGAAAAAAACAATCTAGCTCTCTGTTATGCATTTACTTCCACTCAAGTCAGAGACATTTGGATGACCATACCCACAGAAAAGATGCAGTATACCATACCCTGAAAAATTACTTCTACATCTACATCTATGTTTAAATTATACAAATTTAAATTTAAGATATAACTATGAATGTGCGGTGTACACAATATAGAAATGTTAGGTTTAATCAAATTATTTGTACTCAGTCAAAATGTGTATTTTCTCTGTAGATGAGTCACTGTCGCGTGTCGTGTTGAGAGTGTTAATACGGCATTAATATTTTTTGTTTATATACGCTTCACTCTCAACTCGACACACAACAATGAAATATCTAAACAGAAAATACACACTTGGAGCAACGTATAGAGTCGAAGGTCATGGGATCGGATCCTTCATGTGACACTAACTTTTTCAACTCAACTAAGACCTTAGATAAAACGTACAACTAATTGAAATAATCAATACGGTCAATTATGACTGTTAAACATATATGACTTAATATAATAATATATTTTATGGAATAAATCCAAATTACAAAAATGTTTATATATATAAAATTATTTAGAAATCATGTGATGCAGTCTGGTGTGATGTAGTTTTCAGAAAAACATTTTCTTTGTCGTGCCGATGTTTTGAACTTTACTGAGTTCATCTTCAGGGCATCGGATTATTAATACAGTTTAATTGTACAAATACTTGTAGGATGTGAAAAAAAAAGCAAATTTATACAATGCAAATTATATTTTTTATATTCAATCAAAGTGATTCTCCTCACTCACAGTGTTTGTCTTCTGCAACACAACACTTGCAACTCAACTGCAGAACACAAACACTTTAGTGAGGAGAAATGCTTTGATCGAATGTAGAAAATATATTTCCGCATCCTACATGTATTTGTTAAATGTAAACAATGTTTGTAAATCCCAGGCCCTGAAGATGATCTCAATAAAGATCGAAACGCTGGCACGATAAAGAAAATGTTTTTCTGAAACTTACATCCCACCAGACTGCATCTTATGATTTCTAAATAATTATCGATTAACGGTCACTAATCACCACACATTTATGTATAGAAATACAATACAAATATATTATATATAGCAAATTTAGTTGATACTGCCAAGCTTTTGACCATTTTTAAGGTCATCATCAGTGCCTATATTATTATTATATTATTTTCACATTATGAAAAGCATATTTGTACGATAGTTTTAATAATCAATATAGCTATGTAGGACTCACAAAACAGCTTTAACTATGTCTACTTGGGGAACGAAAAAAAAATTTCATTAGACCCTGATGACCTTAATATAGGTTGAAAGAATGGCAGTTGCAAGCGAATTGGCTTTCTACTTCTAAGACCATTCCTTCATCCGGAGTGTTCATAAGTGAGAAAGTGGTCCGCACTTCTAATACTGAATTTATATGTTTGGTGTTTAGTGACCGTACTTAATGATTAATCAGATTGTGAGATGATGTGGGTTCAGAAAAACATTTTCTTTATCCTGCCAATGTTTCAATCTTTATTGACTTCAGGGCTTAGAATTTAGAAACGTTATTTCAATCATACAAATACATGTGAATTTATACAATGTTGTACAGAATATAGAAATTCTAGGTTTAATCAAAGTATGTGTGAGAAAAAAAAAGATGAAAGGCAATTGTGTTTGATTTTATATATTTTTGTTGTTTTCATTAAATTTTTACCATTCCTTGTCACTTCCTTTGTATTTGTTTATATATTTCTGCTATTTAATTACATTTTTATCATTTCTTTTTACTTCTTTTATATGTTTGTGTGGTGTTTAGTGAATTGTTTGTTTTGTAATTTTTCAAAATATATTTTTGTGATTTAATTATATTTGTATCATTACTTTTCTTTTCCTTTTTATTTGTTTATATTTTATCATTCCTTCTTACTTTCTTTGTATTCTTATGCATATGTAGGACATTTTATTTGTGTCTGTAGTACTGAATATGTCCATATTTTTAATTATTTTTTAATCAATTTGTTTAGCGGTCTAATTGACCCGGTTAATTATTTTAATTAACTATTCTTTTTATGTAAGGTCTTGGTTGAGAAGAAAAAGCTCAAAATGATGAGATTACAAGCGGTAAGAGCAGCAGGATAATGTGCGAAGGTCATGGGTTCGAATCCCACTTGTGACACAAATTTTTTCATCTTAGCCTTACATAAAAAGATTATTTAATTAAAAAAATTTCATTGCTGTTATATCTACATTATGATTTATGTTTAAATTATTAATTATTACTTATATACAGTTGGGTATATTTACCCATATAGATAATAATATTACTTCATGAACGATTTGTTAATATAGGTTTATTATAATTTAATAACATGCATAATTATGTTTTTGTTAATTAATATCTTAATAATTGATATTTTTTTAAAATAAACTTACTTTTTTTTTTCAGTTAAAATGGAAGAAATCTGATGGGGCTTTTCAAAGTCAAGACAGCTGCCAGCTAGAGTAACCCTTAAGGGATTGGACTTGGGCCAGGGGCAATTTTGTTTAGCCGCTTAAAGAAAAAACTTCGTATTGATTACTGATTATATTAAATGTTATTATTTAAATTATTTAAGTCGTTTTGTTCAACTGAAGAGTATCATTTATTAAGTTTGTTTGTATTATATAAAAAAACTAGTTGCTTCAACAAAATGCGCGCCTTATTTTCGGGGAGGTTATAGGATTGTTTTCCTGTTATCGCTGTCATGCGGAAGAACTGGTGTCTACTTCTTAGCAACACTTCCGCTGATTTTATATTTTCATTCTGCTACATGTCATAAAGATCGAGTTTGTTTTGTTTGTTTACAAAGTAAAAACGCGAATGTATTGGGACGGGAGGTTGGAATCGTGGGGTTGTGAAACGGCCAAGGATGTCCCAGGATATGGGCCTGTTGTTCGACGATGACGACGACCTGTTGGCGAAGGCCTGCGAGGGTAGTCTGAGGTATAACGATTTCAAACACGACCATTATAAAATAAAGTATTTTTGACCTTCGATTTAACCGGAATTTCTTTTGTTTCTTCAATACTTACTGTCGATTAAATAATGCAGTACAAATGTACTACAAATTTAGAGTTAAAAAAAACAAAAAACACGGTATTATTATGGCATGGTATTAAGACCGTCAGCCAGAGTTCAGAGTGTCAGCATTACTATTCCAAGGATATACATTATCATATAATTATATGAAAAGGAGAATTTACAATTTCTTCTTCACAGGTCACAATTATTTACAGGATTTTCAAATTACAAGATAGAAATGCGATAAACTTTGATATAAATAAAAGTAACACTTCAAAGAACAAAACCGAAGATTCCAACTCACAAAGGGTCCCCCATCGGCAAATAAAATTCGCATTTAGAAAGGTCACAAAGTAGAAATTATACGTATTACTTGCGAGAGCAAAAAAGGAACCAAAACTATTAAAGAGAATATTAATTTCCTACACTCCGATATATTTATATCTGTAAAAACCAGTCTTTCTGAGCAAAATCAACAATACCCTGGCCATCCGAGCCGTTCAGCAGGGCTATAAGTTCTTCCCTCATTAAAATGATACATTGCAATTCGTCAAGGACCAAGCATCGAGCATGAAAATAAAATGCATCCTCACGATTACCTCATGCATAGAGAGCACACTGCAGTCGCAGGAGTACTTTCAACCCAAGGCCTGAAATTCAGGAACAACAACTCCCCTTAAATTTTAAACCGCCTGTGGAAAAAAAGGGAATGGAGCAGACAAAACTTTGCAAGGAGTTAGGGAATTGTTTTGGATATTTATCGACCTGCACCATGTTAAGTTTGGCGATAAGATTTTATTCATAGGTCTAATGGAGGCCCTGATGGTGGTGGAATAAACCCCTGAAAGCTCAACACAGTTCAAAATTGTTAAATCAATTTTATAAATATTTTTGTAGTGTGAAATTAATAAAGGCCCTGTTTATCATCCTAAAATAGGTCAAAAGCTCAACAGTAAAAACCGAATTTGCTTTCTTATTTAAGAACATACCTTGATTTTTTTATGAAGGTTGGACGATAAGATCTTATTCGGAGATCTAATGGAGGCCATGATGATTGTGGAATAAACCATCGAAAGATTGACACAGCCCAAAATTGTTGAATCAATTGTACAAATATTTGAATTGAATGAGAAATTAATATATGCCCTGATGTGTTTAAAACAGATCAAAATCTTGGCGTTAAGAACTGAATTTGCTTTTTTATTCAAGACCATACCATCCAATGTGTTCGTGAATTATATTAGTTTTATTTATTTTATTTTAATAACATCTCAATTAAAATATTTTTTTTAAACTTTTTTTTTTAACTGTTATATTATTTTATAGTTTCAATGATTTTTTAAATTACACCATGTTTAATCCCGCTCGTGCCATTGACTTTTCTATCTCAACTGAAAACCTCAATTAATTGTAGTGTATTAATTGGTCAGAAGGACCACAAAATTAGTGAATTTAATGATTTAAATTGAAGTATACTTCACTAAAGCTCTCCTTGGCCGTTTCATTTATCATCGAGAATCCAATCTGATTACACAACATTTGAAAAACGGCAAAAAAGAGGGAGAATTCAAAAGGTCCGGTTGAGATGGGACGTTAGTGTCCGAATGGATCGAGGTCGCCATAGCTCAAATGGTAGAGCAGCGGCATATCAAGCCGAAGATCGTGAGTTCGAATCCTGTTGGTGCCATTGACTTTTTTATCTCAGCTGAAAACCTTAATTAATTGTAATATATTAATTGGTCAAGCAGACTATGAAATAAGTTAATTTAAGGAAATGTTTAATAATCAATAAAATTTTAATTTCAATAATTAATTTTGTACTTTAGATAACTAATTAGCCCGGAAAGCGCATTAGTTTGAGTTGAAAATAATCTTAGTAAAATTTACTTAATGGATTTTTATGCTTGTGTTTTAGGTTTGTATGCTGTTGGTTCTATCACAAAAAATTTAATACCCTTACAATCAATCATTGGCCACCCGTATTGTTAAAACAAACTTAAATTACTGAGAGCCAATATATAAAAGATAAGTGTCACAACTCGAAAAGGTGTAGTTTTAGGGGCAGCACAGCCGGAATTTTAAATAAAACTTTTGTTTTCCCCTATGACATGAAAAATGAAAAAAAAAAAATGAAAGGCAATATTGATGAATCATTACAATTGCCAACATCCGTAATTGCATGTACTTAATACAAAAGTAAAAACAATAAACTTACGTCTTATTTTTCTTTTGGGTGAGCAAGGCAGTTTAACCCATTTCAGTTGCATTCCTTAATAATATAAAAAAATAAAAAAAACCTTGATCAGTTTTTTAAACATTTCCTGTTTATATGTCTATAAATCCACTATTTCAGTGCAAGAATGTATTAGCTGATTATAAGCTGATTTTTTTTTTTTTTTTTTACAGTCACTACAATAGTAAAAGTTTAGAAGAAAATGAATTTGCAACAGTTGATGACATTATTTTAATAGATGACGATTCTAATAGCTCAAATGGAAAAATTGCTGACAGAAAAAGTGTACTTTGTTCACAGTAGGTATTTTTATATGAATATAAAAAGATGTTAATGTGAATTAATCGATTCTTGTACCAGGGTTGGAGGAAAAGCTGGCGAAGTACTTTACAACGGCGATGAAGCCAAAGGCTTTCATCTTGCCGCTGGGTCCAGCTACATTTACCCGACAAACTACCCAGTGCGGCAGTATCAGTCGAATATTGTCCGTACTGCTCTTTTTAAAAATACCATGGTGACTTTGCCGACTGGTATGATTTAAAAAAAAAAAAAAAAAAATCTTGAAGCAGATTAGAAAATAATTTCTGTGTTTGTTTAGGCTTAGGAAAGACTTTTATAGCAGCGGTAGTCATGTATAATTTCTACAGATGGTACCCTTGTGGCAAAGTGGTTTTCATGGCGCCAACAAGGCCGTTGGTGGCACAGCAGATCAAAGCTTGTCATCACATCATGAATATCCCACTATCTGACACTACAGAGATGACAGGTAGGTTATTTTTGAATTCAATATTAACTTCTTTTATATTCTAGCAATAAATTGTTACAATTAGTTCATATCTGTTGAATTATATATTTTTTTAAATCAAATAAAAGTTTCTAAAAATAACTTAATTTTTTACCTTTTGCTTTCCTTATACTATCCATTGAAGATGGCAAAATATTGGCCCAAATAATGATAAGCAGATTAGGACGATCAGAAATAACTAAAACTACAAACATAATTTATTTTTATGTGACTGGTTTTTACAGGCGTTCAAAATATCGATGTGCGAAAATCACTCTGGAAAGAGAGACGGGTATTTTTCTTGACACCGCAGGTGCTCGTGAATGATATCCGAAGTTCGGCTTGTCCAGCCGAGTTGATCAAATGCGTCGTCGTGGACGAAGCGCACAGAGCCGTCAAAGATTATGCATACTGTCAGGTATCGGTTAAGTTATATTAAATTTAAATGGCACAGAGATTTATTTGAAAATTTAATCAAACATTTTTTTTTCTTTTTAAGGTGATTAAATTGCTACAAATGGCAAAAGGGAGCGAATATAGAGTTTTAGCTCTTTCAGCGACACCTGGAAATGGAATTAGTGCAGTTCAACAGGTTGGTCCAACAACTATAATATTATTCATTTTTTAAAAAAGTTTATTTAAAAAATAATTTCCAGTCTCAAAAAAAAAAAAAGTTGAAAAGCCAAAAACTTCAATTCTGTGGATATTTAAATGAAATTCAAATATCTATGGTGTAATATTATTATTTCCCTCCATTTTAAGAGCTCTAGGTAACCATTCATGGCATCCACTAGATCGGATGTATCCAATTTATGTCAGATTTCTTGGTAATAAATGGACAACTCGTGACACCTCCCACACTCTTTCTTTCCCACCATCATCAGTGAATCGTATTCCCCTTCTGTTCACAATTATTATCTCTAAACTTGTGCAAAATTACGACAGTCATTTTTCTGGAAAACTATTCAGCAACCAATATCTCTTGACTCCTTTGGAATGCCAAGTGCCCTCGGTTTTAGTTTTTACATTGTTTGCTTCATATTAATTTTTGGAATATTTTTTTTTGTCCTTATTGATATGAATTTATTTTTGTCTGGTTAGGTTGGCATGGTTAAAAAAAAATCCTTTTATGCTCCTTGTTCAATTTACATTATAGTAATCAATTTTTCTTTTTATGTAAGGTCTTGATTGAGATGAAAAAGTTAGTGTCATCTCAACTAAGATCTTACATAAAAAGAATAATTAATTGAAATAATTAATGCGGTCAATTAGATGGATTAAGTTGAGGAATTGTAATAATGAAGAAGGCAATAAATATACCAAAAGCTTGACTACAATTTTTGAGTTTTTATTCACTTTATGTATATACTTGTATATAGTTGAGCTAAATAAATCTATAATCAGTTAAATTCCTAATTTCGTGGTCAGCTTGACCGATTAGTATATTACAATTAATTAAGGTTTTTAGCTGAAATAAAAAGTCAATGGATTATTAGAGAGATTATTTAAAGATTGTGAGATGTGGTGTGACGTAGGTTAGAAAATTTAATGTGAGAAATTCTGCCAAATTTTGAATGGAATTTGTGCACCTCAAAAGTATTGGGTTGTCCGGAAAATAATGCAGGATTTTGGTATTAAACAAAAAAAAGAAACTAGTTACTTTAAAGCAATGTTCTTTAATCAAAATAATTTCCCATACTCTCAATACATTTCTCCCAACGTGTTGGTAACTTATTAATTCCGTCTGAGTAGAATTCAGAATTTTTAGAATTGATAAAGTCAATAAATGCATTTTCCAGTTCCGTTTGATTTTTGAATATTATGTGTTGTAAGTAGTGGTCCGGGTGTCTAAAAAAATGGTAGTCAGTAGGCGAGAGGTCCGGAGAGTAGGGTGGGTGAGGCAAAGTTTCATAGCCAAGCTCCAATAATTTTTGTGACGCATTTGTGTGAGATTAATGAGTGTGGAACCCAATTTTCGAGTTTTTTCACTTTTCCAATCGCCTTGAGGTGGTCAGCGACGGTCATTTTACTGACTTTGAGTTGCTCTGCAAGTTCTCGAACAGTTGTTTTGGGGTTTTCTTCCACCACTGATCGCAGAACATCATCATTAAGAGAGGAAGGCCTTCCACGACCTTCTTCATCTTCAAGGCTGAAATCTCCCTCCCGAAATTTTTTAAACCACCTTTGCACAGTG
>CM077108.1:15369430-15388888 GCA_039619505.1 Cimex hemipterus
AGTGGTGATCATGTGTCTGATATTTTGGACTAGAATTAGCAAAACAGTTTGGCCCAAATCTGTGAAATACGAGTAAAAGTTAATAGTGTACAATATGCTCCAAATTTAAACAAAACCGTTATTGTTATTTCTTATTGAAGAATTATGTACTATACCTAGACAACATTGTTTAAAAAAAAATTTTGGCTTAAAAAAATTTACAATGATCATAACATTTTTTTTTTAAATGTTTAATATACAAGAGATTGATGGTATTGGCCATGACTGGCAGTATACCTATCATTTTTACCTTTTTTAGATGGAATACAAAATTGTCCATCAAGAGAGGTGGCCGCTATAGAGGAGTGCTCTTTGAGAGGGGTTTCAGTGCATTTAAATTCCTGTGCTTTCTTGTCAGGACTTCATCTGCTCAAATTAGATTTCAATTTGCCAGCTTTGGCTGTACATTAAAAAAAAATTATAATAAAATTAAAAAAACACTTTTATTTTTATACGTTTATCAATGTTAGTTGTCCAATATATTCACTAATTTCTTGGTCTGCTTGACCAACTAATATATTACGATTAATTAGTTTTTAGTTGAAATAAAAAGTCAGTGGCACGAGCGGGATTAGAACCCACCATCTTCGGCTTGATACACCACTGCTCTATCACTTGAGCTATTGTGACCTCGATCCATTCATACACCAACTTCCCATCTCAATCACACCTTTTGGATTTTCCCTCCTTTTTGCCATTTTTCAAATGTCGAGTTAATCGGATTGGATTCTCGACAACAAATAAAACGGCCACAGAGAGCTTTAGTGAATAATGAAGTATACTTCATTTAAATGAGAATTGTTTCATTGTATCTTTAAGTTTACGTTATTATTTTTCTTCTTAGTTATCATTCTTGATATATATAACTTTTTTTCCTCAGGTAAAATTTGGAAAATTTAATAGTAGTCTCTGTAAGACCAGAAGGTATTTTTTTACCCTTAAATTATTTATTTTTAGGTATTTAGTGAACTTGGGACAAATAATATCAATTTGGACCACATTCCAAGAAGTGAAGAAATTTGGCACAGAAGATTTAGTAATTCTTTATTTTATTTTATTTATTTAACCTCTTTATCTGAAGCATTAACAGTAAAATTTATATCCTGCATGATTATTTTCGTAGCATGTTTCCTATGGGACCTTCTTTATTTCATGCGTTTATCTAGTAGTTATTTTTTGAGCTTTTCTGCCTGGTGAAACAACCCCAAAGATGCCTTTTTGGCTAATCTGTAATGCTACAATATAATCAAAAAACACAATTTCAGTTCGTATAAATATTTTCAACCCTTTTTACTGTTAGAGTTATCCATCCTGACAACACCCAAGATGTCTAA
The DNA here is from genome assembly GCA_039619505.1 of Cimex hemipterus. Taxonomy (NCBI): domain Eukaryota; kingdom Metazoa; phylum Arthropoda; class Insecta; order Hemiptera; family Cimicidae; genus Cimex; species Cimex hemipterus. The sequence goes on from CM077108.1 coordinate 15,370,804, forward strand.
ATGACAATGTTAAACTGTTGTTCCCATCAAGCTTAAATTGTTTCATTTAGGTAAAAAGATGGGTTCAGATGAACTGTTCAGTAAAAAGTGGAGTCGACTGTATTATTGGAACGATTGGAATCTTGAAGTTCACAAATCGTTCAAAGTCAGCAACACATTGAGATCCCGACATTTCTGCGAATTGCTCCAGTTCTCCAGGAATGTTAAAAATTTTGTCAATATCAATGATGAAGGTAAATTAATAATTTAATGATGACCTAACTTGTATGACCTAACTTCGATTTTATCCCTCTAGAATTGGAACAGTTGATTGAAAACGAGTCATCCAGGAAGGAAGATAGTGACAGTCGAAATCGCGTCGCGGGTAAAAAAACGGCCAAACTGCCTGAAGAAAATGAAGAGAAAAAATCCAAGAAGAAGAAACCCAATTCTAAAAAGGATTGCATGGATATCCGCTCATGCATGGCAATCGCTGCTGAAAAGGCAAAAGTTGAAATTATTGATATTAGAAGCCCAGATTCACCTGTGCTGATTGAAATTGATGAACAAATAGAAATAGAACACGGATCAAAAATTTTCAAAATTGATGAAAAATACCTGAAAGAACTTTTGCATAGTGAGGCGTTAACATGTGCTTTTGAAAAGAATGTCGAAATGGGTTACAGGCTAAATAAGTACCTAACTCCAAAACCAGTTTACCCTCTGAAAATTCCTAAATTTGACACCTCGCTCAACATTGATTTTCTTTTTAAACCAAACGCTTTTAAAAATTTAAACATTACACCACCGGAAAAGCTGATGATAGAAAGCAACGGCAACATAGTTAAAACCACGAGGGGCAACGATGATTCACTACCCAGCAATCTGAAAAATTTAAATTTGACGGCAGACGAAAAGCTGATTGAATGTAACAACAAAAGAGAGGAAATTAAGGCAGACAATGCTGATTCACTACCTGACACTGTTAAAATTTCTTCTGAAGATGAAGGATCAAATGATATTGTAGGCATCGATGATCTTTTCGACATTGCTGACTTCAGCCCTGATAATGAGGTTGTTGAAGAAAACAAAGAAAAATCCGATATGGTTCAGTTATTAAAAAATTCGCAAAATAATGAAAATCATGAAGATTTGTTAAATTCTCTCCAAGATGAAAAGGACAAATTAATAAAAAAAGATGAAAGTAAAACTGATCCTGATATTGTCAGTATTGACGATTTGTTTGGAGATGATGATTTATTTGAAGATGATTGTATGAAATTTAAGGAAGAACCCTTCACTCCTGGGAAATTATTTAATAATACAGCAAAAAAGGATGTGAATTTATTTAACGACATGAAACAACCATCGAAGAATAGTTTATCAAAAAACAAGTTTCAGATTGAAGTAGAAAATCTGTTAGAAAAGAATGTCTTGAGTGAAAGCCCTGTCAGTTGTAACACTAATTCGAATAATTCACCCCTCAATTATGCATTTATTTCATCTACACCAAAGTACACCCAAAACAAAGGTAAAACGTTTAAAAAGAGCGTTAAAAAAATTGAAACACAAGTTAAAAAGGAAGAAGAAAAAGATCTCTGGGAGATTAGCGCTTTGTTTGATGACGACGATGATATGTTTGCAAATGTTGAACTTCCTCCAAGTCGTCACGAGAGCACCATGTTTAGCGTCACCCAATTGACGAGCATGATTATGAAAGACAAAAGGCAAGAATCTCGCCAAGAAATTTCATTTAAAAACAGTCCAGACAAGACACGTGAAAAAGCAATCACAGACAAAATGCACAATCAATTGTTAGATTGTCCAAATAAATCTGTAAATAAAATAAATGACGGGCCTGTTTGTACTTTGGATTTTCAGGGATTTGACACAGAACCTCAACAAAATGCGAAAAATACTAACGCCAATTTTAAGAAATTCAAAAATAAAATACAAACTGATTCAATCTGTAAAAACATACTTCCTTCTCAAAAAATACACCTTCAATCCGAACAATCAGATGACGATTTTATAACTCCTGCCAAGTTGAAGCAAAGTTCGCTTCTATCTCCCAGTCCGTCACCCTCACCAAACAAAGTTGCACGGAAAAACAAAACTAAAAAACCCAAACAGGTGAGGCATACAGTGATTTATTTGAAAGTTAATATATTGGAAATTGTATATTTTTCCCTTAGGCAAATGAATACATCGAATATGAAGCTGAAGAGAGTGGGATTCTATCGAGTGACGAAAGTTGTGACACATCAAACAGTCAAGACGAGAAAAATAGCTTCATCGATGATGAATCTCTTTCCGATGCTGATATGACTAACACACACTACCTTAAATCTGTGAAGTGCGTAGTAATAAATAGTACTAATAAAGAAAAGTATATTTCTGTTGTAGAAAAAATTGTTTTTTATAGAGTAAAACTTTTCTATACAATCACAGTCGAACTTCCCCCAAAATAACTACTCTCCCATCACTGGACGATTTTATTTTCTTTCTCCTGTATTATTACATCTATCTCTACAGGAGGTTCGACTGTATTTTAAAAATCACTCAATAGCTGTTTGATATTTTTTCACTTGTAGAAGTCCGATGCATGGGAAATTCAAGATTCCTTCTCTTTGTGACAATCAAGCTGATGTATACTCCCAGCAAGTGGATCAAGACGCCGATTACCAAAATGTAAATTATTTTAAAAATGTACAAGCTCCTGAGGGAATTAAATTAATTCAAATAATTTCTAGGATTCCTTTTGTGTCGATTCTGAAGAAGAGATCACCATCGGCGAGCCGTCCCTGTTGGAAATCGCCGAGAAAAAACTGGCCAAGAGAAAAGGCAATAAACTAAAACGGAAGGTTCCAGAACCTGGTAGTTCGACGAGCGAGACCAGCTTTGATGACCACCATGTTACACCCAATTTTACAATTATTAAGAAACGCAAACCAGTAATAGAGTCTGATTCAGAGAGTGATGCTACACCCAAAGCGAAGAAAAAACTCAAGTACTTGGAGCCTCCAAAGGAAAAATCTCCAAGGAATAAGGAAGTTAAAGATGTATCCGACGATGAATGTTCTGATGAAGACTTGAAAAAAGCTCTCAGATTGAGCCAAATCGAGACAAAGTTTGATTTCGACTCTCAGTTGGAAAAGGACATTCAGGAAGCGATTCTTCTCAGCCAGATGGAAACAGTTAAGCCTACTTTTCAACGTCTTCTGTCTGCTCCTCAGCTTCAACATTCACAGACGGCAAAAGTCAAAAATGTTAAATTGAAAAAATCAAACAGCCTAAAGAATTTCAAGAAACAAAGAACAATTAGTGATGCCTTTCGCAAAGTTTAGCGAACAGTTTTGTCAAATTAACAATCGTCAAAATTATGTTGTCTGTAATTTAATTTGTTATCTAGTCATGTAAATATGTATAAAAGGTACTTGTTATCTAATGAATAATTATGATTATATTTTGTTATCACAATCTTCACCAATAAATTATTTAAAAAATTAATCAGGATGATGTCCCACCAAATGATCAGTAGCATTGGCCACGATGGATTAGGCGTAGACACGGGGCTCATCATGCAAATTTTTTTTCCTTCAAAATCTCGGGTTCATATAACCTCATAGTTGAAATACTCTAGGTAAAAAAATACTAATAATCCAGTCATACTAATAATAAGTGATTTTGCAAACTTTTTATGTAATTAAATTGTAATTTCTTTTTAATCTTGCAGGTGATAGCTAAGGAAGATAAATGTTTAGTAAATGTGTGCTGAAAAGAAATTAAAATGAAGAAATTGCAAATAGCTGGAAAATACCATGGCTTTCAAAATTGTGACTAGATGTATGATTGATGAATAGTATGTATTCCTTCAAAGTTTGTAGTGAAATGACTTGATGATTTTAAACTGTTCTTTCAACTGTGACCTGAAACATCTATGGAAATGATCTTTTATTTCCATACCTTCTTTTCTAATTTCCCTAGTGTTCATAATGTCTTACCAAAGAAGATGTGCTTTATTGCACACAGCATCATCTCAAGGCTCCTTCAACATCTGAAGTATAGAGTAGGTTAAAGAAAAGGGACAGTTGGTTACCAACATAAAAACACCATCACTTGGGAGGAGAATCAGTAAAAGAAATTGGAAGGTTTAAAACGCGAGAAAGTTAAGAGAAGAAATGCAAATCTAAAGCAGAAAGGGCCGACCAATGTAGTTTGTCAGCCCTAAATTTAAAAAAATTAAAATATACAGAAGTAAGAAATATAATAGAAAGTAATAAATTAATCCATATAAGTTTAGTAACCATAATTGACCATAGTAATTGTTTTAACTAATTATACTCTTTATCTAAAGTCTTTGTCAAGATGAAAAAATGTCAGGAGTGGTATTCAAACCCATCATGTAATCTTAAATGTTTATAGCAGCACTATATCAAGGGTATGGGTTCGAAACCCTCTCGAGACTATATTTTGTGAAAAATAAATTTTCAATTAGGTTTTTTTATGAGGGTATTCCAACTACCAGATTGTAATATGAACCCAAGGAGTGCCGTTGTTTTTGAAATCCTATAATTTTCAACAAATACTATTATTTTTCATTTTTGAAACAATTCTTTTAGTATTTTTAATTAATGATAAATTGTTTTAAAAATATTAACAAATTACCATTTATCATCTTTTCAAGGTTAATTTTGTGACAAGAACCTGCACGGTAGCATGCCTTAGATAACGGAGAAGGTTACGCACTTGTTACCTTGAAAGGACCAATAAGCAGTCGCCGCTCGTTTGTTAGCATTAGTTAATAGTTTGCACTTTGCACTGAGCATATTCGTTTGAACAGGCATTTTATTTACAGCAACATAAATAATTTTTAGTTACCAGAAGCGACGATATTTTTCGGTGAGACACTAATTTCTTTTAGGTCTTTAATTGTTAAAATAAAATTTGCAATAAAATACGAATAAATGTGTTTATAAAGCGTTAATTCAATTGTCAGTTTAACAATGTAGGGTATATTTAATAATTTTAACACATTATGATTTTTAATGGTTATTTTAATGTCAATGTCGTAGCAGACTAATTAATTTACCTTGGAATGGTCATCTGGCATAAATTCTACACCGCGATTTTGGCGGTTTCCTCCTGGCTGCCTACTCTTTTCTACTCTACTTAACCCGGCTCTACATGATGCTGCATACTTCCAACATTGGATGCTTCTGTTTGTAGCATTGTGCAGTGATACTTCTACCAAGCATTGAATGTTCCGGTGGTACATGGCATTTTACACTCTAGGCTAAGGAATTCTCGAATGGTTTGCTTGATTTAGTTTGTGTCCTCTGGTGTTTTAAAACCTACCAAAACGGATCAAAAGTTCACCTCACCGTGACGCAGAAACACATGTCTCAAACAACTGCAGAATCATTTGGCACAAACATCAAATTCTTCAATCAAGGTTTGATGCGTTATTTGAAGACGGTGAGATGCGGTCTGGCGTGGTAGTTTTTACAAAAGCATTTTCTTTATTGTGCCAATGTTTCGATCTTTATTGAGATCATCTGCAAGACCTGGGATTTATAAGCATTGTTTAAATTTTACGAATACGCGTTGGATGTGAAAAATGAAAATTTATGCAATGCTAGAATTTTATATTCAATCAATTTTGATGCATTGTGTAGACCTGGCTATGTCACGATGAAGCATTGGGTGAGAATGACTGCGGACAGTATCCAAAGAGAAATTACGAGAGAACTTTGTGCAACAAATAAATTTGCCAAATTTTTAGACAGTTATTTATACCATTGTGCAAGAAATAAATTTGCCAAATTTGTAAATAATTATTTGTGCCATTCTTTTTATATTAAGTTCTCTTTTCCAGTGTGTCTCAAAACGTCTTATTATTAGGTAAATCAATAGAGATTTTGTGATTTTCATTTAGTCTCTGTTGTGTCCTTTACAAGCAGGTTGCAAATTTCTCTCCCTTGATGTTCAATGTATTTAAAAATTTACATGTCTTCAAGCTTTGCAGCGATTTTTTTGTTGCGTTTTACAATCGATAAAATAAAAGCAGATTCAATACAATCCAACTTCTGAATGCCTGGCATTTTCAGATCGACTCAAAGGGTTGTCTTGGCCACAACTTTGTATTTTTTTCTTCGTGAAAAACGCTTTGGTCAAAACTGCTGAAATTACAGTAAAACCTCAGTTGGCTAGTTGAACGACTTTGTAACAACCTACATTCACACTTTTCATGGGTGGTGCTATTCTTGTCAATTTGTGGTTAACTTTTCATTCCGACTGGAGGTCAGTATGATGTTAAACCCGAGGAAATAAGGGGCACTTATTATGCTTGTCCTTTTGCAAAAAGAGAATTCAAAAGAAAGAAACCCTGTAAAAAAAATTGTCAGTTTATTTGCTGTGTTGGGTGCATTCTCAAAATTACTCCTTTGAGGCTTCACTCCTTTTAATTTTATTGCTATAGTCACACCTCATGTTCCATATGTTGAGACTAATGAGAATTTTTCAATAAACTTGCATTTCAATATTGTGTTTATTCATTAAATTCACTAGTTTCGTGGTCCGCTTGACCAATTATTGTTTATTTATTTTATGTTATCTCAATTTTGCGTATTCACGCGCATCCACATCGAGCTATGGTTTTGTAGCGTGGAGTCAGATTGTGGACTTATCCATACGACCATAGAAGTTGGGCCATGCTCAAGTACAATTTTCATACCATGTTGCTTCCTACTTGCTCCTTAAATAGAGCTGAGAATTTGCACCCTTTGATTATGTGGGACACGTTGAGCTACCTTGCTTTACATACCAGGCTTTGTCCCAAAAGTAAGTGTCCATGTGTCAACTGCATATGACCATCTGAGTTGGGTTGGGATGATCCTTCTGTGGTTTTGATTCTCTCTAACCTACCAACTGTGCTGTTGATGTGCATGTGCATGTACGAGATTTCGGACGAATCGGTTTGCTTAACTATTATAAATTCCATTCGTTATACTGTAAAGTTTATCTTTAATTTAAATTGATTTCATGAACACAATTTTCAGAATATGAATAAACAGTTGTCTAAACACAGCCAAGATATATACAAAATCATAATGAGCCATAACAAATCCAAATTAAAAACGAAGGGCGTGAGGCTGTTGAATGATGCTATCAAAGCCATGAGGATGGCATCCGAAAAATTGGATAAGCTCAGTGTCTTCTTAATAATCTCCCAACGCCAGGCCGATATCAAAAGGCTGAAAAAAGAAAAAAAAATGATGGAGGAAGGCGATCAACATAATCAACCACCCGAGGAAGGAAGAAGCAACAGTGTTACAAGAAATTCAGATGATGTTGATGGAGTGGTTTTTTATTTAAAATGCTATAAAAGCACGTAAGGTTTATTTTATTTACAATTTTTATTTTAAGACAAACCTCATAGCCAGAAAAACTTTGATTGTAACCAGCATAATAATTTTGTCTACTTCAAACTTCATTTAAATTTTTGTTTTAATTCTACCCTGTATATGAATTATACGCAGTACAATTTCATCTTAATGCTATAAAATCCTGGGCAAAAGTTGAGCCGATAAGAATGGTTCTCGGGATAAAGAAGCAGTGGAAAAAACTTGACCAGTAGTGTTAGGATGGGTTGAAAATGCAACTTGATGAAGGGTCATTGTGGATAATAAGGTTGAAGGCTCGGTAAGGAGTTTGAAGAATTCTTCTAATCGGAATGCTTGGATTAGTTGGGCGTTAGATGGATTGGTAGTACCTCACAGCTCCGTTCCATATGTCCAAATTGGTTGAAGTATTATGTATATAGAGTTAGTTGGTTTTATACTGACATTTTGTTCCTCGTTATACAAATAGTCTATTGAGTTCTTGTCGCTTCATTCTTTTGTGAGGATTTCCTATCAGTCTACTGTCTACGTAGCCCTAAGAATTTTTCTTGTGTTGGTAGTTTTTTTAAACTAGTTGGTTAATTTAGGACCAATTTGGTTTCATCCATCCTTTGTACCATTCTTCAATGAGCTCAAATGCCCCTGGATGTTGAAGGCATCTTGGATACGATTGGAGTTGGGAGATAAAATTGTGGTTCTTTCCATGTAGGTTGTAAGGATGGTTGTGGGCTGAAACAACAGGTCAGCAGTTGGTAAATAGGTACTGCTTTAACAATGGTATATAGAGAGTACCAAGAATGCTCGCTCCACCACCAGGATCAGTCTTATTTCAGAGAACTCATTGCTGCACCTTACTCTAAAGCAATTGTTAGATAGGATTTGGTAATAAGGAGTGGACAGGAACTATTTTAGCTCTCTATTCTCTAAAGGAGTGAACAACCATGAAACATTGTTCAGTCACGGAATCAAGAGGACGGAATCTAACTTGGTGTCAAGTAATGACATGTAAATCTAGGATGGGTATTAGACATTTTAAAAAATTTCCCCCCCTGGGGGTGTGGATTCTTTTTCCTTCTCTCGTTCAGGACACCCCACGAAAACGGGTGTTCATACAATGCAGGAAAATAAATGGATGCGTGAGTAAATAAATTTACAAAATAAACAATAATTATGTAATTTATATGGCAATATTTCTGACGGACAAAGCAGGCGAAAAAGAGTCTTGGGAGAAGGATGATTAGGTCACATGGGTCTGATGAGAAGTTTATGTATGAGAGTGATTATGCAATATTTCCATAGTAGGGGAAAGTGAGAAGTTTATGATGATTAAATGGTAAATGATACTAAAAAAAAAAAAAACCATTAAAATAAATTTAAAATTGTGATAATTCATATTTCCTTTAGAGGTTTGTAGTTTTTGATAATTTTTTCCTGTCATCTTCCTCAGGCCTATTAAGGAGGTGAGAAGCCTTAACTTATGTATTTTGTAGACTGCCTGAAGAGAAAATTGCAGAGGTGCTTAGAAGTTTGAACCTCACAAACTTTGAAATAAACTTGACCCACCGGCTTCATTGCTGGAACATGTGTTCAATTCATATAAAAGATCCCGATGTTTATTTTGTGAGTAAATTTTGCTTTTTCACCCACACTATTGTGTAAATCTTGTTAAATGGTGTGACTTGTGTTTTTCAGCCAACTGTACAAAAAGCCCTAAAAGCCGCAATAAAAGGATGCAGTCTCATGTATTGTGTCTGATGTCATTGAAGGAAAAAATTCACTTCACTGACTTATTTTTTTAAAACTTTTCTATCGATTATAATTCCAGATGGAACTGTTTAAATTGTAATAAATGAATATCCCAACATAACATTTCATATGTTTTTATATTGTATTGCTTAATTTTATAATTTATAAAATTGTATAAGTCATTATTATTTTATACCAACAATAAATACCCGAGCGTTCTTTTCAATTTTTTCTTTCTTTCTTAGAATAAGAAAAATGTGGTTATTATGGTGATGCCTATAAATAACACCTGAAATTTGAGCCAAACTAAAAACTAATGCCAAAGGCTTCCATATTTTTCGCTTGGAAAATACTGAAAATTTCAGATAAACCTAATAGTATGGGAAAATACTTTCTTGGCTGGTAAAACACTTGTAAAATAATATAAAAGATGAGTTTAAATTTTTTGCAGGCTGTGGCTTAGAATTTGGAACTAAGAAAAAGAAGATTTAGGTTTTTAGGTAAAAGAATGCAATTCTAGTAAAGCCTAATGGATTGTTCAATTTTTTTCGGAGAATTGGTTGAAAATCCTTACGACTGGGGGTGGCCAAATTTTAAGGGACTCCATAAAAGGAGACACCTTGAGAAATTAAATTATTTGTGCTAAATCAAATTTCTTTTTCCACCATTAATCTTTCTTGATTCGCCAACAAACTCAACGTTTAGAAATAAATTGTTGTTTAGTTTGTGAATAATTATAAACTTAAGAGATTAATTAATTCAATTAATTACTATTTTTATGTAAGATCTTGGTTGAGACGAAAAAGTGTCACAAGCGGGATTCGAACCCATGACCTTCAGCTCAATATGCAGCTGCTCTACCGCTTGAGCTATTTATAATTACCTTTTGAATCACATATCTAGCCGATCATGGGTTCGAATCCCGCTTGTGCCATTGTCTTTTTTATCTCAACTAAAAAACATAATTGTATTATAATTATTATTGTTTTTGTTAAAAAAAAAATTGTTTAATTTTTTTCAAAAAAATACCCTAAAGGTCTTAACAATTTTATAACGTATAACATTATAATAAAATAATCTGGTGAGCACAGAGCAAGATAAATCAAACATTGAACTCTGTCTTTTTCTTGTACCAGTTCCCAAAATAAAACCAGTATTTTAGATATGTACGGGATTTACAGCTCATCATCAGTTGTGAATAACTTCAACCTAATGACGAGCGATAAGCTTGAAATCCTGCCGGCGAAAATATATAAATAACTAACTGTAAGAATTGTGTTTTTATAACATACTCCACTATTTATCATGTAATAGCAGGGTTACTTGGAAGTTTTTGAATTTCCCTCCAACCCCCCCTCCTTCATTTCTAGATGCGGCGTTATTGATCCGGCCGATCACGGCTTCCAGTGATTTCCAGGGTAGAACGTAAAAAAAAAAACAGGCTCAACTTCGGAAAAGAGCGAATACGTCGGAAAATTCGCCTCGGGTAACTCGACGTGATTTTAAAAAGAAATCGGCCTTGGACGCCGGTGGGGCCGAATGGATCGACGCCCCGCGAACAACGATCCCGATTTGGCGGCAGCTCAGTCAATCGCAAGCAGCGACGCGCATCCAGTCTCCCGACGGAACAGCCGCACCGAATTGACGCCCGCCGAAGTTCAATCACCGGAATCGAAGTTTCGTCCCCTCAAAAACACCCTTTTTACCTGGGTTTTCAAGTCAAAACTTGCTTGAAAGGGGCCCCGACCCTCGCAACCCCCTCTTTCTTTCTATTCGTCCCCCCGGCCGTTCCTCCTATTCATGATCCTGGTCCGTTTCTAACGAATTCCTGGCCCTCGTGGTTCTCAGTCGCAGTCGCCACGGATCATCGTTCCGAGAACAGCCGGTCAAACAAACATGAAGAAGAACCAGGTAACTATGCTCAACATTTTGTCAAAAACACCTGAGCCTCCTTTGTTTTCTATTTCACCTAGGATTTATTTAAAAAAACAAAATAAATTCATCGTGCAGGATTTTGAAACAGATTTGATCCGAGTTTCGGCCCGTTTGGTTTGGACCAATACGTTCATGTTAAAACATGTCCCGTTGCGAAGAAAAATACCCCGGACGACCCCACTTCCAAATCAAACGACCTTCAACATCTAAAATAGAAAATCTCACATGTTGCTATGAATTTTATCTTTTGAAAATTGAACATCTCCGTTCTATTGGATGAATATCGAAGGTTATTCGTCTACGTGCGTACGTTTTATTTCCTTCAGACACTTCATGAAAAGTGGCTCACTTAACACACACAAAAAAAAATCCACACTTCCAAAATATAACGTTCCAACAATAGATTATTGTTTTTCATAGCAAAAAGTCGTTTCCTAATAGAAAAAAAATACAAATTAAAAATTTTAATTATGCCGTTGAGGTTTTGTCTTGTGGCGCGACTAGCGGGAGGCTCGTAGGAATTATTTACGTACAAGGATGGGAAAAAGAATAAACGACGTTTTTTCAACTTAAGCGATTTCCCCCCCAAAATTTTCTTCATCAAATCGATCACTAGATCTGTAAAATTTTAATTATACTTTTTATATAAGGTCTTGATTGAGTTGAAAAAGCTTGTATCTCGAGCATCCCAATGCACCTCTGCTCTAATCAGTTGAATTATCCTGACTTCCATCCCCTCAGATACCAACTCCTCACCTCAACCTGCAAACCTTTCGAATTTCTGAATGTTGAGAAATTTAAGAGTTTTAATAAACAAAATGTAATTATGATGTAAATAAAATAAACAATCATTTAGCAATGGATTTATTACTTAGTTTTGCTTGGCTTCCACTCATCATCGTACGATCCATCAAGGTTTTAGAGTTGTGGACTCCACTTCTTCTCCTCTTGAGGACAAAGAGCCCCGGGGTGTGTTCCTAGATGTAGCACTAGCTTTTGACAGGGTGTTGTACCCGGGCATACTTGATAAACTCAAACTCTTCCTACACACTCCTTACCCTGAAATCCTACTATCCTTTAAACCATCTATATTGCCGATCTACCTACTCACCCCCAAACCACTTACGCAGATGATACCGCAATTTTGTCCTCTAACTTGAATCCTACCCAATTTACCTCAAATAGCCAAGAACACTTTGAGCTCATCGAAGGTTGGTGCAAAAAGTCGAGGACAAGTTTAAAAGGATAAAAGTGCATCCAATGTACGTTCACATTGAAAAAACAGTCTTGCCCTCCACTATACATCAATGAAAAGATACCCACTTCCACTCAAGTTAAATACATAGGTCTTGATAGCAGACTGACATGGAATCCCCACATAAGACTTAACCCTTCATCGGGCGCAGCTGGCCTGAGAGGCCAACTAAACACCTTATTGTCTGCCAATTTTTTTACCTCGCGGCCTAACGGGACACCCGTCCTAGTAGTTTCCTATTTAGGGGTGGTAGTAATCTCTAATTCATTCGGTCAACCTTCACTCCACTTGCGTAGACCCATCCTGGCTTGTCGAGCTGACTGCAGCATAAATTAAAAGATAAGGTTTTGCATTATATTTTTGTTATTGGGTTGTCCGGAAAATAATGCAGGATTTTGGTATTAAACAAAAAAAAAAAAAAGAAAGTAGTTACTTTAAAGCAATGTTCTTTAATCAAAATAATTTCCCATACTCTCAATACATTTCTCCCAACGTGTTGGTAACTTATTAATTCCGTCTGAGTAGAATTCAGAATTTTTAGAATTGATAAAGTCAATAAATGCATTTTCCAGTTCCGTTTGATTTTTGAATATTATGTGTTGTAAGTAGTGGTCCAGGTGTCTAAAAAAATGGTAGTCAGTAGGCGAGAGGTCCGGAGAGTAGGGTGGGTGAGGCAAAGTTTCATAGCCAAGCTCCAATAATTTTTGTGACGTTACACGTGACACATGTGGTCGAGCGTTGTCATGCAACAAAATGGGCCCTTTCCCATTGACCAAAGAGGGCTTCATTACTGCCAATTTCTGATGCATGGTATTAATTTGGTTACAGTATGATTCAGCATTGATGGTTTCGCCAGGATTTAAGAAGCTGTAGTGTATTAAACCAAATGAAGCCCACCATACCGTAACCATTACCTTTTTTTTCACTTTTCCAATCGCCTTGAGGTGGTCAGCGACGGTCGTTTTACTGACTTTGAGTTGCTCTGCAAGTTCTCGAACAGTTGTTTTGGGGTTTTCTTCCACCACTGATCGCAGAACATCATCATTAAGAGAGGAAGGCCTTCCACGACCTTCTTCATCTTCAAGGCTGAAATCTCCCTCCCGAAATTTTTTAAACCACCTTTGCACAGTGCACTCATTAACACAACCCTCGCCCCAGACTTGGTTAATGTTTCTAGCCGTCTGGGCTCCGCTTCGGCCGAGTTTAAACTCGTAAAAGAAAATCGTACGAAATTCTCGCTTTGACATTATAAGGATGACTGAATTATTTCCAAGTAGCGGAATGCTACAGAGGTAAACAAACAATATCATTTGGAAGAGGATTAATAAGTGTTGACATTCATACAAATGAGTAATCTTGTAAACGTAAACAGAATATTTTATATAGATTTTTTTTAATGAAAACTTAAAATCCTGCATTATTTTCCGGACAACCCAATATAATCGTTCATTTTACTTCAATTCAGTTTTCTTGACTTTTATTCTGGATTTCCTGCTTGAAATGGACAAAAAATGTATGATTTTCGTAAAAACTTGTACAAAATTCACAATTTTGGTTGTTTTAGTTTAAGCTTCATTATATTCAATAAACTCGTTAGTTCCCATCCAATTTGGAGTATTTCATTTCCGTAAATCCTAGCGAAGGCTACCTTATTGGTGTTTTGGATTACATTGATTAGAGGGGAAGCGGATGGTAAAACAGGTACACTAACTAACCATCTCAACCCCACCTTTTGAATTTTACCTCCTTTTTGCTATTTTTCAAATGTGTAATCAGGTTTGATTCTCGACGACAAATGAAATGGCCTCAGAGAGCTTTAGTCAAGTATTCTTCATTTAATTTACTAATTTAGTGGTCCATTTGACCAATATGTCTGAGTGGATCGAGGTCATGATGGCTCAAGTGGTAGAGCTGCGGCGTATCTAGCCAAAGATCGTGGGCTCGAATCCCGCTCGTGCCATTAACTTTTTTCTTCTCAACAAATACTTACATTACTTAAAATTACTTGATGGTAATACATGCTCCATGACTTGGGCTAGATAACGGATGCTGTCATTGGTTCAGGCACCTGCCTGAGCGAGATCTTCTCTCATGCATTTATATACACGATCACACACTGAAAATATAAAAACCCCTGCCGGATTATAACACCAAAAATACCATGATCATCACATAGGGTTGATTCTATTCTATAAACATAATACAAGTGTTTTACATAATATACTTTTTTTCTAATGAAATTTATTTTGTAGTAACAAATTATAATAATATTGCAAATGAAATTTGTAATTTGTTGAAGTTGTGAGGAGTGGCCAAGAAAGTAGTTAAGAAAACCACCTTTTTTCATTTTTTGCCGAAGTTTCGACTTTTATCAGGATCGTCTTCAGGGCATAAATTGTGGCACTACCTGATAGTATCGTTGGTTTGGTTTGGGACCAATATGACACCACAACAATAGCACCACACCCGAAGAATGGTCAAAATGTTGGCAAAAAAAAAAAAAAATGAAAAAGGTTTTTTCTAAACTACCTTCTTGACCGTTTGTTGTTTCAACAGGTCAGTAAGAAACGATATAATTTATGTTGAAACCTTGTTAGCTGACCATCAGCTGTATTGAACTGCGTAATCATAAAGCAAAAATGATTCTCCCATTTTTGTTTAAATTTATCTTCTTGGTACTGTAAAAAAAAATTGTGTCATAGGTGACAAAAAGTGAACTCTATGCCTTTTGGTAACTGCTTCTAATTAATCTAGACTAGAGGAGCTGGAAAAAATTCAGTACTTCTGGAGAGATTAATAATACAAAAACTAATAATAATACTACTGACAAACATGTTTAAAAAATTAAAATAATTATGATTAGTGTTACGGTGCGATTAGTGGGTGGTTTGTCTGAACTGAAATTCTGCCTCAGAACTTCAAAGAAAACTACACCGAACTTACCCACGTATTGTATGGGAGTCTGCTGTATTTTTGCAAAAGAAAGTTACATCTGAAATCTCATGGTGAACTGTAACTTCATGAACTTTTAGGTCGGTACTACTGAAACTACTCAGCAGCTTTTCTTAACCGGTAGCGTGACACCTGGAAACAATGGTGACCCCTTCGAAGTGTTGAAAATTCGAGACAAAATAATTACTTCCTATTTAGAATATTTTGGATTAGGATTGGGATCTTAGGAACAGGGAGAAATTGTTTTTAAATAAAATTTTAAAAAAATTGCACTTTAATCAGGATATATGCAGTATAAGACATCCAAGATCAAATTTCATTGTGTTTTTAAGGGGAATGCTGCAGAAATGAAAAAAGAAGAGCCTGAGCCCAGAACAACCACGCGGTCTTCACGAAGGTTGACTACTTCTGAAAACGTGACAACACCGACAAAAACGAGGAAAAGCACTGCAACACAGAAAAAAACTGTAAATAGTATAACAATTAAATTTAAAATTAAGGAGTGTATCAAATATTTGCTGTATATATTTAGGAGCCGAATCCTCCCGAAGTAGCCAAGCCGAGCAGGTCGACAAGAAACAGTGATGCGGCAAAAGTCCAAACGACGACCAGGACACCTAGAAAGTCAGCAGTTGCCGCATCCAAAAAATCAGATGTACGTTTACATAGCTGCCTAGAATTTACATTTGTAATTATAATTTATATTTTTTTAGGTGGCCACTCCTAAGAAGAGTACAGCTCAGAAGAGCCCTCCAACAGTAGTTGCAATTAAGACGAGGCGAGGTTCAGCAGTAAAGGCAACCGAGACTGTTGAAAAAACTACTAAATCACGGGCAACACCCAACAAGAGCAAGACAGACGATAAAGATGAAAAGGTCAAACCTTCCCAAAAGACTGGAGGGGTTACGCCGTCTAGACGCTCGGCAAGGTTGAGCGACAAATTACCAGATGAGGAAACTGAAGTGGTTAAAAAGACAACATTACAGACTATTGCAGAAGTACCTGCTACTGTCTCAAAGAGAAGGTCTTTGCTTAATGAATTTGAATTAGTCTCGCCAACCAAAGGGAAGAAAGTGCAAGAAGAATCAGGTAGTCCAGAAAAAAGTACATCACCTCATGTAAACAAATTAGGAAAAAGGAAAAGCCCTAGAGGGGCAGAGTCAGCCACCGAAGAGCCAGAGTCTAGCCCACCGAAAGCAAAAAGAACTGCTAAAAATAAAGAAAAGGATTCGGATGGTGGTAAAAGTCAAGAAGTTTCAAGTTCAGACAAGACTGCTAAAAATTCATCCCCTGAGAAAAAACTTGGAAAACGGAAGAGTCCCAGGAGCAAAGAGCCTCAGGATGACGAGCCCAGCCCTTCAAAAAAGGCAGCTAAATTAAAAGAAGAGAAATTTGAAAGTATGGTAAGCCCAAAGAAGAAAAAATTAGAGGCTTCGCCTGATCAGAAAAAATCTCAAGGCTCCTCGCCTGAGAAGGCCACCAGAAAAAGCCTTAGACAGGCAGAGGCACATGCTGAAGAGCCAGAATTGAGCCCGACCAAAGCCAAAAGAACTGCCAAAAATAAAGAAAAGGATTCCAATGATGATAAAAAACCTGATGACGTTGCAAGTCCAAACAAGGCAGCAGGAACTAACACAGTAGAGCAAAATCTTGCAAAAAGAAAAAGTCCAAGAAGCAACACTCAGGAAGGTGACCCTAGCCCTTCCAAGAGAGCTGCTAAATGGAAAGAAGAAAAAAATGAAAATATGGGCACCCCCAAAAAGAAAAAAACCTCAATCTCGCCAGACAAGAGTGCCAGAAAAAGCCCAAGGGGCAATTCCAATTCTAAAAACAAAAATAATACAGAAGATGAAAAAAGTGAAGAGCTATTGGAGTCTAGCCCAGAAAAGAAAACTGGAAGTCCGAAACAGCAGGATTCTCCTAAGAATGAGGAAAAATCGAGTGATGAAACTAAAAGCAAAAGTGATTTAACATCGCCCAACAAAACTCAAAAGAGTTTGACAAGCAGTGATTCCCAGGAAGAAAAACAGGCTGAATGTAGTCCGAAAAAGACAAAGTTGGACGATGAATCCAAACAACCTGGTGGCACCGAGCCAGAAGTTCATGAACAGGTAAGTTCTGAGGAGGCCGAGCCAAAGCAAGACACAAGTGAGGAAAAAGAAAAAAAATCACTTTCACCGAAGGCAGAGCATAAAGATGATAATTCAGATAAACCCGACTCAGAAGTGCTTAAAATTAAGCTTGACACGCCGACTAAATTAGAATCCTCAAATGATGTTGAAAAAAGTCAGGAATCAAAAGATGTCGAATCTGAGAACACTCGAGGTAAAATGGAAGAATGTCAACTAGATACAAATCAAGAAATACCTGAAAATAATGAAGAACCACCAAGCCTAGAAAATAAAGCAGATATTAATCAAGAAAGTAAAACAGAAGTCAGTGCTGGTGAACAGATCGTGGGTGAAGAAGTAGAAAAAGTAAACAACGATATTAAGACCTCTAATTCAGTAAAAGAAGTTGAGTCTCCTTCCAAACAGAATTATGCTGAACAAATAATAGAAAATGCTCAAAACAGTGCTCTTGAAACATGCACAGCTGAAAACAAGAGTAATGCCGACATACAGGAAAGACAAGTGGAGAAAATTAAGACAGAAACAGAACTTGACAGTAATGCGGATACAGACAAAACGGTCGATTCAACCTCAGATGATGTAAACCGTAAAGAAATGGTTTCTAATGATCCACTAGAATCCAGTTATAAAACAGAAGAAGATAAAACTTCAGATAGTGATAAAACAGAAGTGGAAAGTTTAGA
>CM077108.1:15388898-15401723 GCA_039619505.1 Cimex hemipterus
CAGAAGTGAAAAGTTTAGACGATAAAACAGAAGTGAAAAGTTTAGACAGTCCAAAAGAGGACGAAGAAAAGCCTGGTGGAACGCTTCCTCAAGACATTCCTGAATCTAAAGCAACTGGTAAGACTGAGAGTGAAGAGCTTAAAGAAGAAAAACAAGATGCTCCAGTAGGTGGATCTCCTCAAACAGAAGAAACCTGTGCATCTGTAGTTGCAAGTGAACAATCTAGTAACGAATTGCTTGCAGAACCTGTCGAAAAACTTCCTACAAACATTCCTGAATCGGAAGAAACTAATAAGACTGATGAAAGCGAGGAATCTAGAAATGAAAATACCGAATTTGAAGAAAAACAAGAGGCTCAGACAGATGAATCTTCTGAGAAAGATTTCGAAACTTGTACAAAATCCAAAGGCGACGAATGTGATAAAACCGACGTCATTCCTCCAGCTGAAGAATCCATAATTTCTGTGGAAGATTTCATGGTGGATTCTGACACGGATAAAGAAGAGAAATCGAAAGATGCAGCGAAGCCAGAAAACGTCTCGTATTCCGAGGAAGAAGAAGCCAAGGAACAAAAACCAGTCAACCCTCTACATACAGAAAAAACTCCCCTAGATATAAAACAAAACAATTCAACTGATGACCGCACGGAATTGGAAGCCAATAAAGTTGAATTTTATGATGAGAATGAAAAATTGGAAGATGAAGTTCAACAGATTAAACATGATAAAGATGTTTTGGTGAATGAAAAAAATAGTCTGGATGTAGAAAATTCCAAAATAACTGAAAAAACTACATTGAGCGGCGAACTAACAAACACCACTGTATCGTTTTGTAGCAAAACTGAACAAAACTCTGAATCATTTGAGCAAGACGAAATGAAAAAAGAAAATAGTATATCTGAACCTGAATTGCCTTTGAAAAATGCCAACAACCACACGCCTCCGATGATTCTAACCAACGAGAATTGCAACGACAGCGACAACAGCTGCGATAGCGGTGTGGAAGTTCATAAATCGCCCATCGACAGGGAAGATCAGTTCGAGAATTTCCCCATGAAGAAAATTAACGTCGCAAGCCAAGCACAAGAAGGCGATACCGAATCCGAGCAGAACCACGTAACGCCCGCTCAGGACAAAGACATCCCTCAAATGGAGTTAGAAGAAATAGAAACTGAGGAAAAAGAAGGGGACGATACAATTTTACTGAGCACATGCGACGAAAGCGAATCTGGCGATGAAGAGTCAGCAGCTGAGAGCGACACAGAGAGAAAATTAGTCAAGAACAAATTCTTAGACATAGTTAAAAAGGAAGTTCTTGATAACGGTAAAGAAGATAGTAAAAAAATGGAAATGGAAAACTTGGAAGTAGGAGACATTCAAAGGGAAGAAAAAGATAATAAAGACAAGGTTATTAATAAAACTATGAAGATAGAAAAGCAGGAAGTAATGGATAATTCCAGCTCAAAAAAGACCAAGTTGTCAGAAGAAGAAGAAGAAAATGAAGTAACTTCAGTGAAAAAACCTAAAATTGATCAAGAAATTAAGGCCTTTGACAATGAAGATACACTTGACAGGCTTAAGTACAGGATATCATTGTGCAACTTACCAAAAGAGTAATTTAATTTTTTTTAATTTACTTTTTATTTGTACATAAATGGCTTCGACAAAACTTCATTTATTTCCATGACATGCATATTAAACTCTTAATGTTACATCATGTACATTACATGCATGTTGTTACCTTAAGTTTTACATCGTTAGAACTAAACTTGTTTTTAAAAATTATTTGCAATTTCTTTAATTTGATGTTTCAGTTTTAGTTACTTGTTTTTATAAAAGTCAAGCCAGTACACCATTTTTTTTATTTATTTATTTATTTATTTATTTATTTTTTTAAATTTTGATTTTATACTACTAGTGCAACCGAGAATCAAATCCGAACTGCGTTTACTACAGTCGCAGTTCACGATATCATCGACACGTACATATTTGTTCCTAACGCCAAGAAAAATAAGTCTGCAAGAGCTATCGTCTCGTTTCGCACGGAAAAATCTCTTCATGTAAGCTCGTGAGCTTAAAACAAATTTTGCAAAAAGTGTATATATAATTATTGTAATGTTAAAATATTTCAGAAAGCTATATCAAGTTACGGTAAAATCGAGATCAACGGGACGCCGATCTACATGCTGTTCGACAATGCGTTGCCCTTCAATTGGATTAAAAAACCAGACACCAATGAAAATACCAGCAATAAAGAGACGGCAAACAAAAACCCTAAAAAGAGATACATAGCTCATATATCCAAGATCCCAATAGTGTAAGTCATAAGTTTTATGTTTGTCTTGTTTTATTATGGAGTTATCAAATTGTTCATATATATATTCATTAATGAAGTGAAAACCAATATATTGATTAACAATTTCACCAAACATAACACTACAAGAATAAGGCCTAATACGCAATGCATTTTCATAATGTGCAACAAAAACTGGCAGTCCAGAGAAAAGTTAGGGAGTGCATAGATATCAACATCAGAACACACCTGACATGACCCAAAGTCACAAGACAAATCCACTGTACATTTTCTATATAAGATTGTATTAATCCTGTGACCATCTGCCCAATGCCATGCAATGCTACCCTACTATACACATTGCGATGCATCCAAGATCATCCCTCACTGTTCCTATTTTCCTTGAGTACGGTTAATTCAAAAGAACTGGTCATCATATTTTTATTTCAGGCTATATGTATTATTGTAGTATATTAATTAGAACATACTTATTTTAATATAAACCAAATCAACAGAGATTAAAAATTCATTACTTTTTATTTTTTAAAAAATACAATAATTTTAATGATTTGGCAGAAAATTTATCAGAATACCATTTATTGATAGAATGAATTCAACTGGTTTGGTTGGTTTTGCTCATAAAATTTAACCAAAATTTATTGCCTAGTTTTGTTCATAAAATTTAACTAACATTTGTTACACGGTTTTCTTCATAAAATTTATCTAACCTTTTTATTTCATGGTTTTGCTCATAAAATTTATTACACGGTTTTCTTCATAAAACTTAACTAACCTTTTTATTTCATGGTTTTGCTCATAAAATTTATTACACGATTTTCTTCATAAAACTTAACTAACCTTTTTATTTCATGGTTTTGCTCATAAAATTTATTATACACGATTTTGTTCGTAAAATTTAACTAACATTTTATTTCATGGTTTTGCTCATAAAATTTGTTACACAGTTTTGTTCATAGAATTTAACTAACATTTTATTTCATGGTTTTGCTCATAAAATTTATTATACACGATTTTGTTCGTAAAATTTAACTAACATTTTATTTCATGGTTGTTTTTTTTTTCTTGTAAAATTTAACTAACATTTTATTTCATGGTTTTGCTCATAAAATTTATTATACGGTTTTGTTTATAAAATTTAGCCAAAATTTGTCATATGGCTTTGTTCATAAAATTTAACAAAACTTTGTTACAATTTTCTTCATAATATTTAACTGATGTTTTATTTCATGGTTTTGCTCATAAAATTTATCACCCAGTTTGGTTCATAAAATTTAACCAACATTTTATTTCAAGGTTTTGCTTATAAAATTTAATCAACAATTTATTTCATTGTTTTACTTATGAAATTTGACCAAAATTTAATACATGGTGTCAGATATGGATGGACTGCACTGATATTAAAATAGAAATAATGAATTATTAATCAGATATCGTGAGATGCGGTTTGGTGTGTGTAGGTATCAGAAAAACATTTTCTTTATCTTGCCAACGCTTCGATCTTTTATTGAGGTCATCTTCAGGGCTTGGGATTTACAAACATAGTTTGTATTTTATATTCAATAAAAGTATTTCTACTCACTCAAAGTGTTCGTCTTCTGTGTAATTGTGCCATTCTCGCATGTCGTGTTAAGAGTGCCAGTGAGATTTTGCTGTATAATGTTTACATATGTTGGATTTTGAAGGGCCGGTATAGAAGAGACAATTTGGTATAAGGCGTTGGCTTCTTTGAGGTAAAAAGAGCCGACAAACAAACTAATATACATTTCCATCCCATTTATTCAAGGCCTATCACATAAATTAAACAAATTTCTCTCATCCGATAGCTTTCAAAAATTATAAAACAATCCAAACACTGTTTTCCAAAATTAAAGACCCCACACCAATTACAAATAAATCTGACGTAATCTACAAGATCAACTGCTTAAACTGTCCGGCAACTTACATTGGTCTTACATCCCAATATCTGGACAGGAGAGTAGAACAACATATTTATGATTGCAAAAAAACACAAGCAAAATCCTACATCACCCACCACTTTGAACACCAACACAATTTTGACTTCAAAAATACTGCATACAGAACAAAACAAACTTAAATGTAATTTTTTAGAAATGGTTTGCCTCTACAAGGATAAACACCGCATCAATTACAGAACAGATACATCCAAACTCTACGCCAATATCATTAATCAAATTCAATACAGATAACATACATATATCATTACATGCCGCATATCAAATATTTTTCGCATAGTCTTAATTGTCCAGCAATTGAGCATTCCTTTTCCCATTTATCCCTTTCTATGTAATCCTGAAAGAATAAACTGGCTGAAACATTACCAACACATGGTTTCCCTTTTTTGGCTCTTTTCACCTCAAAGAAGCCTTCGCCTTATACAAAATTGTCTCTTCTATACTGACTTCCCCACCCCTTCAAAATCCAACATATGTAAACATTAAATAGCAAAATCTCACTGACACTCTCAACATGACACGTAAGAATGGCACAATTACACAGAAGACAAACACTTTGAGTGAGTAGAAATACTTTGATTGAATATAAAATATATTTTGAATTGTATAAATTCACTTTTCCACATTCCGCATGTATTTTCTAAATGTAAACTGTTTGTAAATAAAAGATCAAAACGTCGGCACGATAAAGAAAATGCTTTTCTAAACCCACACCACACCAGAACGCATCTCAAGATATCTGAATTATTATCTATTAACGGTCACTAATCTCTACACAGAAATAATAAAAATTAAAAACACGCTCTTCTCCAGTGACAATTGAACTTTATCACTTGGCGAATGCCAAGCCAAACATGTTAAAATATGGCAATGTTGATAATTACGTGTGTTTATACGGAAACAAAAATTCATATACTTTCATTTTTTAAATTTTATTTGTTTATTTATTTATTTTTTTTTTTCAGGGCAAATGCCAATGACATTTTGAATGCACTTGCAGAAAGGGGTATTTCCTCAGTGTCCAGGATAACACTGCACAAACCCACTTCTTCATCTCAGCATTACTTGAAAGGATTTGTCAAATTTTCTAAAAAAAAATCTTTACTGGTAATTCATTTATTTATTTGTATATTTCATCAATAACTTCAACTGTCTTTTTTCTCCTTAGAAAACTTTGAGGAAAGCCGATAGGATTAGAGTCAACGGCAATCCGATAAAAATAGTACCTGGTGACGAAAAGTCTTACGAACTCCTTAAGGCGAAAAGAGCGCACGCTTTACCTAGTACTTCCAAAGAAAATTCCACTGTACAATAAAAACGTTTTAGCGATTGTTTGTTAGATTTTAGGTGTCTAAAAAAACCTACCCCTGCTGGTTAAAACAGAAGTTTTAAGGGGCCAATTTCAAATTATAGCCATGATTGTTTTTGAATGGATGTTGTTAGTCGTAGTGTCTGTGTTGAGGCCAGTATCATTGAATTTAAGCAAAAGGTATCTTGTTTTATTATACGTTTTTCTTTGTGTAAATGTAATTTTTTTTTTTTTTTAAGTTGAACTCTATTGCACATGTGCTGAGAATTTTTTGTACAAAATAATGTTATTAAATTGAAATTTTTAAGAAATACGCTTTCTCTTCCTATACCAAGCTAAGTTGAACGAAGCATAGCGTGAAGATATGCACTTCAAACCTGATTATTATTATTATAAAAGCTTTAAAATTAATTAAAAACAGATATACATGAATTACTAATTTATTTATTAAAATACAAGTTCCGAAAGTGAAAAGGGCCTAGAAGAAAACATTCAAAGAGACAAGAAGATAAACAACAATTTATTAACTTAAATTCACTGGTACTGACCTGAACACCGACACTATTAACTAACACTCTCCGTGCAAAAACCACGTAGATAGTTTAATTTGAAATAGGCCGTTTCTCTTTGTGTAAATGTATTTTTTAAGTTGAACTTATTATTGTGCATATGCTGTGAATTTTTTGTACAATAGGAATACATATTAAAGTTATATTTTGATAACAACAATAAATTTCTATTATTCATTGAATATTTTCTACTAAGCCTTTTTTTTTTTTAACTTTCTATAATCGTTTTATTTTTATTAATAAATAATAAATTAGCGTTTTGAAAGTTACTGTTTTTAATTAATTATGGAGAGTGTTTTTTCCTCTTATCAGGCCCCACAGAGTTCACCGCACAGCCAACATCATAGGATCATGCTTATTCACAACTTGCCGATAAACATTCAAATTCCTTCATTCCAGTGTCCCAACTTCTACCACACAGCATCTAAAATAAAAATAAAAAGCTTGAGGTTTTTATAAAATACTATGAACAGAGGGGGGGGTCTGTGGCCGCCACAGTCTGTTGTCATGGCTCATCACGTAATAAATCCAGCAGCCCTGCGCTACTTAGGAATGGTTCTTTTTTAAAAAATTCCTACTCCCTGAGGATCGATATGATATCTGCTTGTTAAAAAAAAAATTTAAAAAACCATGAGAACTGTTCTGATTCTTAGAAAACAATGGTCAGAAATATTGTTTTTTTACAATACATATAATTTTAGCATGTTAAAAATTCATGTAATAATATTAACTAAATAATTAATTGTTAATAATGGGTGAAATAATTAGCCACCTAGTTTATAGTTTAGTCGTTACATCTTAGCCTGCCTAATCTCACTTATTCTTCTTTCAAAGGCGTTTCGGCTTCTCGTCATCTTCATTGGTTTGCGTATTTTCTCAATCTTGTCGGATAGATGATCTAAGGCAATCAAGCTGGTGAATAACTTCACTAGGTGGATTTCAGCCACGTGCAAACAGGTAAGCTTTTAGCCGAGAAAATTAGTCTAAATTAATGAAGTTTTCAACGAGCCTATACTCATGCTGAGACTGGACTCTTATTAACATTATTATCGGCCATACAAGTTTATGAGATATGTTTAAAATTATGGAACAAAAATTAGAAATTCTAATTAAAGAACAGGACAAATTTAAAATGAGTTTTTGGCATATATTTTAAAAGGATAAATTAAAACTGTGTATAGCAAGAGGGTAGATTAGTTTAGCCGTTAAAACACCCTTAAGAATTAATGTTTTTATTCACTGAAGATGGCGTAGTGCTAAAACGTGTTTGATTAACTCAAACAAAAAAAAAAAACGTGCGTGAAGACAGATCCAGTAAGTGCCGGTTCAACATGAGTTCGCCAACTCGCAGACCAAACCCATCATCTGCAATAATTTATTTGCAGGAATGTACGTTACATTTACAAACAAAAATTTTTTTGGTACATCCCTGCTTGTCAAAAACCAAAGATCAGCATGAGTTTTTGGAGATACTCAAAGGAAAAAATAAAATATATCTTTACAAAAGCATAATGAAAAACAAAAGTGATACATAATAAACGATAGGTATTTTTTAAAAAATATCAACCCAGTTAAAGTTTAGCTTTAAGCTTTTTTAACTACAATTTTTTTGCCTTGTTTGTAGTTTTTGAAATTTTGAATAATAAAAAAATATTTTATATGCTTTATATTATATATTTTTTTAAAAAAGTGCCGTATTTAATGAAAAATTATAATATCGTGTAATACGGAAATCGTGAGATGAGTTCTGGTGTGATGTAGGTTTCAGAAAAACCGTTTCTTTGTCGTGTACAACGTTTCGATCTTTATTGTGATCATCTTCAGAGCCTGGGATTTACAAACATAGTTTACCTTTAACAAATACATGTTGGTTGTAGAAAAAAAGTGAATTTATACAATGCAAAAAATATTTTTATAATCAAAGTTTTTCTACTTACACGTACGCAGAAAAAAACAAACAATTCGAGCGAGTAGAAATACTTTGAACATAAAAAATATTATAAATATAAATGGTTTATTAACATTTTAAACACCACACACAATAACACAAACGAAATAATAAATATACGCTTTATATAAAAATATATAAAGATTTTCTTTTGACAGATCCTTTTGACCTGAGAAACCGGAAATCGGTGGATAAAAAATGTACCAACGTTAGGTATAACAAATATATTTTGACAGTAAGAGGCTTGGAACGAGACAGCCTGAATAATGTGTCTTTAACGTATGACAATTTAACACATATCCAAAAGTTGGTTAACGAGAAGGGACAAATAAATTCATGAATAATTTAACCACTGACGAGCTTTCGATCAGGATAGAATAGGAAAGAACACGATTGCCTTGTACTATTTTCAAAATAAATAAATGACGTGTCTTTATTAGAGTGAGCCATTAGGAAAGCTGCACATGTTTTGAAACATAAGTCCATTGTTTTGCGAGTCTGTAACGAAGTAGGAGTTAACGGGATAAGAGTTTTTGTTTCTGAAGAAACTCGTGCCCTGAAAACTTAGTCCACAAACTGGTTCTTTGGGATGGGGCGAGTGCAAAACGCCGAAAGTGTTGGAACTGCGAAGAAAATACCTGGTGGTTTTCATTTATCCTCGGAATATAAAAAAAAATCATGTTACATATAATAAATTTGAAAGCATATCACATGTAATCGCTGTGTAAATTCATGATTTATATAAATATATCCTCTTCTAATTTCCAAAAATCATCTAAAAACACTGCGAGATAACGTAGACCTACTAGTTGCATTCCCTGTCAGCCCAAACCACCTACATATTTGGAAAAAATGAAACTTTGCTGTTTACTTGGTCAAAAAACAGAAATTGTTCGTGGTTTTTTCAAGATTAAATTTAAATCCACCTAGTAAGGATTACAAAAAATAAAAAAAAATAAGTGAATTAGACAAATCACTTCGTGCATTAGAATACTCTTAACCAGGACAGTACAACATCTGGATTGTTTTTGATTCTATCAAGAGCTCGTCTCGTTAGTCCTTTTCGAACAAATTTGTCGAAAATCGGTAGCGAAATTTGGTTAAAATCGGCTGGGCTTAAAAGTGTGTTGCTTTGTTTTCTGAATACCTATGCACTTCCGAACCTAGATTTCGCTTAATAATTGACCGGGATTGTTAAAAATTGGTACAGTGGATCGATGAGTATTTTTCTTTTTATCTCGGGTTCAAATTTAGTCGAGATTGACCAAACCGTTTAAGCGACTTGTGGTAAATATTATTTTGTATATTTTAACGACAAAGCAACACACTTTTAAGCATAAAATATTACAATCAAACTTGGCTATCATAGAAAGCTCTACAAATTCAGTAAATAGAAGACCGTCAGATTTGGTCTATTGGTTAATGAGATATTGAGTAAATGTGTTTATTGCTTGATCTATCGGTCCTTCTCGACACCCTTATCAAATTTGACGAAAATAGGTACAACAATTGAATTCTTAAATTTTGACCGATTCACGGAATTTAGGCGAAATCGATCGAGGAGGATCGGCCACAGGGCAAATTAGGCAGAGATTGAGGTGAGAGGTACAAAGAATCATATATCCCTAAATGATGGACCCAGTTTCATCATACTTGTCATAATTGTTGACCTTTTGTCTATTTATGCAATAGCAAAATTTCGTTTAAATCGGCTCAGTTTAAAATATTGTTGCTTTGCTTTCTAATCACATTATCTATGCTTTTCCGAACGGAAACCAAATTTTTTTCTATATCTCGCTTAATTATTGATAGCAATGGTTGAAAATTGACACGATTGATGAGTATTTGCTATTTTATCGAGGTTTAAAAGTTAGTCGAGATTGTTCAAAGCGATTTATCGACTGGTGATAAACGGAATATTTAAACGACAAAGCAATACAAAGTGAATTGGATTACTAATTATTGGATAGTTTAATAAAGGATATTTTCATTATTTTAAACCATAAATTAAAAATTTTCAAGTAAACAACTTAAAGTGAGAATTTTGAAGTAATTTAATGGCGATGTTTGAGTTAAGTCCGCCCCTTAGAAATGAGTAAAGGAGGTTCATTTGGCTTTCCCCACCCCCAGGGCGAACTTGCTCTACAGAATCCATTTTTCATCTCCAGACACTAAACTTCTAAGAAATGGATCGTTATCTCCGCGTCTGGAAAGCGAAGCACGAACCGAAATGAGGTCTTTTTAAAATTTCTATCGTTTGTCTTGCGGCTCTTGGCTTAAAAATTGTATGTATTTTCTATTATGGTTGTTGTTGGCTGTTTATGAGTGTAACTTGGCAAGTGTAAGTGAACACTGACATAAAATAGAAACGCGATGAAAAATTGAACCTATTTGTATTTAAACAAAATGTTACAGCAGACTTTCAGGATTTAATTTTCAGGAGTGAGGGAAAACGAAAAAGTGCGAAGTGGAAAGTCTGATCCAGCAGGAAGTTTTTAGTTTAAAATTAAATCCATTAACTGTAAACATTAGTTGGAAATTAATGGAAGTCTTGCCTCAACCTGCTTATACCCTGACAAACGACTAATATCCCATAGTCCAACCTACGACAGCATCCATAATCTTGAGATAAAAAAGCCTGTCAAAAGATAAGAATGTAATTTCGTATATCGAGCAAAGTATGCTTGAAGGAACATTTCGTGATGTCTTCAGTTTGGCCTTATTCAGTGGTTGGTCAAGTTATTAAGTTTAAGGGTGAGGAACGACACCAACCCAACTCGTCGTTATTCAATCCTTATAAAAATGCCCAGAAAAGAAGAAAAAATTTCTCGGAGAGCTGACTATATATATTTCTTTTCTTTTTTACTCAATATATATATTTTTTTAAATTTAAAAGAAATGGCCAATGTATTGCCAAAGCGTAATAAGCGCTTTTATAACATAAAAATCTTTATTATTGCTCACAATAAAGTCTTGGAAAGCGTTTTCGGCTTCAACCGCGTTCTCCAAAAATTCAGAAAGTCATCTGAAAAAGAGTGGACCTCTGTAAGCGAGAGGCCGGGCGAATATAGAGGGTGCGGTTAGATTTCATATCCTAAGTTTCCGCAGAGTCGGCGATGCGACATGTGGCTTGGCATTATCGTGAAGAAGGATCGGCCCCCTGGTTGACCAATGCTGAACAAAGCCATCGCAGTATCCCGTGTCTTTTGTCCAATCCGTGGCAATATTTCTCTGCTAACATAGTTTCACCATAAATCAAGAAATTATAATGAACAATCCCTAGCAGTACACAAACGTTAATCACAGTAATAGTTTTGGCGAGTTATCATTCTCCAAAAACTAACCTGTACAACTCCTGTTATCGTACTGAAACCACTTCTCAACGCACGTGATGATTCGACAGAGGAGTGGATCATTTTGGTTTCAAATTTCAAAACGAAGATTTTTTTTTTTTTGGGGGGGGGGCTTCGGTTAGTTCGGAGACACTTGTCGAGCTTCTTTACTTTACAAATTTGCTCCAGATGGCGAACGAGGTTGAGTGATAAACACTAAGCTCTTCCACAGTTTTCCATGTTGTCTTTGTACAATTTTTTTTTTTTTTTTTTTTTTTTTTCAGTTGGTCGTCGACCACAACGGAAGGTTTAAAGTGACCTTCTCTGTCATCGAGATCTTTTCAAGACGAAATCTGTGAAACCATCGTTGCACCGTGCTTTCGCTAATGCTTCCTTCCCTCCCCAATGTGTCCTGATGTTACGTGCAGTCGGGCCCCGTATCCATACTAATTAAAATTGACAACAAAATTTAGTTTAGGCATATTTAATTTCGTAAGACCTCATTTTTATAATAATCAATATAAACATTAATTTTTTGTATGAAAGATAACAGTTAAAAGTATTTATTATAACCCAAAAGTTAGATTTGAAGATTTAGCCTGACATGCGTAAATGAAACGAATTTTCAAAACATGCATTAATTTTGTACAAACTCAATATTTTTATTTAAAAATATATATAATAGAAAATGTTGTTTATACCAACAAACAATTAAGCCTTCTCGTTAGCAATTTGTGTCGGGATACATCAGATAGAGAAAATTCTTTCCGGCATGATTTAACGGGGGTAAAAGTTTTTTTGTTCTCTCCCCAAGGTAAATAATAATTCGCAGGGCTGATACATGCGGATCAATAAATCTGAAACGGTCCAGCCTCTTCCGAATTTAACCCGGGGACAGAAGCAGACTCGATGGCGCAGGGGCGACCGTCGCACGATACCCGGGAAAGTTTTTCCCCTCCGCGGAAGTACGGAAGTCGGACAAAAAAAAAAAAGGAGAAAAAACAACCGTTATCAACAGTGGAGCAAGGGGGAGAATATATAAATGGATTTTATCGGCGATATTGATTAGGGGCCGTTTACAACCCACGGGTATTCCTACAGTTTTACCGGTGGATTACGCAACTTGAGGGCCGTGACTAATACAAGTTACCCAACCAGGAATAATCCAGACTAGCTGTTGAAAATATAACTCCTACCCTACGTCGGACTATAAGATACAAGCACGGAAAATTTATCGACTACTATTCCTCTTAAATAAAACAACCCTAAATTATACCTGTTATATATAGTGGGCTGATTGAGCAAATTACTACGTCTTTTCCCTCAAACTAGCTAGTAGAGTTCCTCCAGTGTATTAAGCTTAGCATAAGCCATCGAACTT
>CM077108.1:15406723-15459012 GCA_039619505.1 Cimex hemipterus
GAGAGAGAGAGAGAGAGAGAGAGAGAGAGAGAGAGAGAGAGTGAGAGAGAGAGAGAGAAGGAAAAAGTAAACTAAAAAAAATTAACGAAATTTACAAATTTAACACAACCAAAAGTAAATCAGAAAAGTATAGAAAAAATACAATTTTAACGAAAATATGTGCAAACTAGAGATACAGATAATAGATGAATATATAGGTAGAATAGACAGAGAAGGGAATGAAGTATCTGGCATAATTAGGTCGCAAACAACCTCTCTTAAAATTAACGAGAATTAATCATTGAGAAAGAGAAAGAATGGGTGTGAGAGAGAGAGAATGAGTGAGAGATAAGACTTGTGGCCCTCTCTTACATTGAGCGAATTAAGAAGAGATTCATTGACGGGCAAAATTAGATATCTTGGATCATCCTTACAATGGACATGAGTTGTACAGTTTACATTGCACATTGATTATGATTTGATCAGTCAATCAATTCCCCTTTCTCTCACTCACTCTACTCCAAGTGTAGTCATGCAAAATCTCCAAAATCTCTCTAATATGTAGGATGAGGCCGAGAATGCGCCCTAGTGGGAGACCGGCTTGTCTGATTTCCAAAAACAAGAAGCGAATGAAGCAGCGGTCGGTTAAGTAGGATTTCAGGATAATAAAATAAAAGAGCAGGTAGAAGCGTTTAAGTATATAAAGTAAGCCCGAATGTCAGGCCTTAAGGAAAGGCAAAATAAAAATAGAAGAAAAATAAATTTACAAAATGCGGTGTGCGTCGTTTGCCGGGCGTTGTTTTTCAGGATGGGCCGAGTAATGATATGTTAAATCAATTAGTGGATGGGATTTGATAGCGGCTAGGTGGACGGGCGGCGTTTGTGCGCATGCGCCTCCGGCCCGCTTTTGGTGGGGCCTTGCAAAAGGAAAGGCTGGCGGGCGGGGGGCGATGATTATTGACTCGGCTCGTTCCGTCCGTAATCTAGCTGACACCGGACCAGCGGGCAGATAAATGAACGCACACTCGGATCCAGCAGAGCAAGGGAAGAGCAGAGCGAGACGAGGCCATCTTGGAACGAGAGACGGCCAACCCAGCTCAGTTTAGACGGACGGACGACGTTTTACCAGCCTCGACCGTTTACCGACTCGACAACTCTTGTTTTGTTTTTTATTGTGTATGTGCTTTGTGTGAGAACTGTCAGTGACCCACGTGCTCCCTCGACACCGGACCGACCGAGGAGCCGTTTTCCCAGAGGAAAAGTGCCCTTTCCTCTTTCGGGTTTCCCTCATATTTTTGTGACAAGTGTCAACGTGTGCGGTTCATACTCACCGGCTCGACGATTCCAGTTTCCCCGCTCTCGCCCACAGCTATCAAGGTAAATAAACAATTATTTCATAATTTTAATTAGTTTTAATCCGAAATATTCTTAAGTCTTAAAACGGTTTTCGCCTATATGTCTCAGAAAACCCGCCAAATTCCACATGCCTTGCCAACGTGAAAAAACAACACGAAATTATCTCAGTTTTAAATTAATTTTATAAACATTTTCAGTTAATGATTATGAGTTAAAAATATTTAAAATATTGTTAGTTTTTCTCTTAAGTCCATTTTAATAGAATTATTTTTTTCATTTATAAAAATAAACAACTGATAAAAAGCGAAACCAAAACAATTTAAAATACCTGTTGTCAATTACAGTTGGTGAACCTGCGACATAATTTACAACTTGTATAAATTTTTATTTTATTTTACAAACAAACAAACAAAAACTAACGTTTACCTCTTAAATTATTATTAATAAACCAATACAGTAATTTTTTTCTCAAAAATAATTATTATAAAACTGGCATCCGTGATGAATACGGCAGTGGTTCGTTAGTGATAATGAGTCTACTCGGTGAGAGCATCAATGTTGTTTTGATGTTTTTCCCTCAAAATTTTGGTGAACGCCGTGGTTCGTGTAGCCCGTCACATTTCAATTAAACGCCACAATTTTGAACGAAAGGTAGATAAACGTTTATTAATTTTTATTTAGATCACGGATTGTACAAAGCGCAAGACGATTCTCTAGTTTGCACCGATTGCCGTAATCCATTACCGAAGTTTAATAACAACGCCCATGTCTCATTTCCCGTGAATAATTAGCTTTAATCCGACGAGAAAAACTTAAAACGGTATAATTTCAAAACATAATCGACTTTTGGGTGTCATTAAAAGATTTTTTAACAAAGGCAAGCTTGGTTACTTGTGTGTTTCCTTATGATGTTGGCGAGGCGGTGAACCTGGCCTGTTTATCCTTTCTCGTTTTGTTCTTTCAGATGCATTTCGGCATTTTGCCATCTTCAATGTGTCTGCCTGTAAGAAAGATCCTTCACAGAAAGTGAATATATAAAATTGAAGTTTTTATCGACCTGACAGTAATCAAATAAGAATTTTTTAATGTACCTTCAGAAGAACTTTATAATGAAGTAGATTTTTCTTTGTGTTCACCAAGCTTTCGGCGATTTATATTGCCATCCTCAGGGCGTATTTAATGAAAAATACGTACATTAACATTTACAGTTACAACACAAGTAAAGAGCGGTGCCTTTCATCAGTGGATTACTCTGTTTTTATAACTGACGAACTTAACAGGTTGTTAATCAACCTATCTAGCCTTGCCAGCTGCTCCTTGGTGTAGGATCTTGCTTGCGGCTTTTTCATCCCTAGTTGCAAGAAATTGCACCTACACACACCCTCATAAAAGCATAAAACTGTTCCGCAATCTCCCCTTCTTACTGGCAATAGCTGTTAGTGTTTCTTCTGTATGTACTATCCGGTGCATATGCCTTCTAAGGCGGCAGAGCCCTGTCACGAGTCAGACCAGAATCCTGGTCCTGTTGCGGTTACCCGCGAGGCGAGGTCCTTTGTAAGTCTTACGGATGGTCCTTTTAAGAAGTTATTGGGGTATTGTTCACTCAGGTTTTGGACTCATTAAGGATCATTTTTGGATGTTTCCTTTTTTGTGGCAAGCTGCTATGCTACAGTAAGGTTCAAGACATAGAGAATTAGTATTAGCTCCTGTTTTGTCCAACATGTCCGTTTTGTCATTGTCTCTATGCATAGCCATACCAGAGTTAATAAAGGTTAACTGAATAAATAATAACTAACTAATAAATAACTGAATAAATAATAACAATAAATAATTAATAGTAATATCCAAGTTAACTAGCATAACATAATAGTGTGGATTCTAAAGATTAAACAGAGTTTTGAGTGAGTGCTCAGAACGATACGGAGACATACATAAACTGTATATAAAAATGATCTAAACATTTTTATCTTGGTTTATAAAATGTCAATATTTTCGAGTTATTCACGATTGATTTTCTTTGATATAATTAATCTTGTTATGGGCGGAAATGAAGGATCTTTTATGTGTACAGATTAGATTTAGTCCTATTTAATGAGAGAGTAGTTAGCCTGTGCATTTTGTCTCTTAAGTAAATCATGGTTGACTCGGTCAAATGCTTTAAAGGATCAGAATTGATTTTGTCCAATCGGCAAATAGTTTCGAATTAATTAATTATTTAGGATGTAAGATCCGCACGAAACCTCTTCTCTTTCCTCTTCCATATTAATCGCAACCTACAAAATGCTCCGTCAAGCCCTTGGCCAAGATGGGACCACCTTGGTCATGCGGCTTGTCTATGCAGATGGTCATACCTTTTAAAATACAATGTACATAATAACTTATAAATTTAATACAATATAAGATGTTCATTATGGGTCTAATTTTCAGAACCTACAAAAAATGTGTAATGTATTTACTTTTCTATTCAACAAGTCGACGCATCTAAATGTTTTCTAACCTAAACCAAAACCAAGATAAATTAGTTTTAAAAATAAAACACCTTTCACCTTAATTACATATGTATGGTGCTATTGGAAGGTCAAAGGTTCTATGCATTTCACTCAAAAATTTCCCACTGAAGAAGGTTTTTTACTAACACGAAAATTACAATGTAATATGTAATAATTGGTCCTTCCAGCCTTTGTTTCTCTGTATCTCTTTGTCTGTCTCTATCTCTGTCTCTCTCTCTCTCTCTCTCTCTCTCTCTTTCTCTCAGGGTTTTCAGATTTAACCTCTCTATACTCTATACTTCTATTTGACCATTATCTTAAGCTCTGGGTTTTCAAAGATTAGAAAGCCCAAAACCTCTTACTCTCTTCAGTTATCAGTCTGTTTCTAGATATAAGCATAGCCCATAAAAGTGTTCAAAGGCCGTATTAAAGAACGCGTAAAATTAATACACTAATTAAATATTAATGTGATAATTGAAGACGTCAAGAATTGGACACGTTTTTGACAGAGAGAAACAGGCAGAATACTTCAAGTTGACAGTCAAATTAAGCTTTCAAACAAGTCAAAAACAATAAAAATTCGATGCGTTTATCTTTTCTCTGGCTTCGGACACGGTTGATATTTCACTTACGCGCTTTATCTCTCGAATTGGCAATTAAAAACCCAACAGAAGCTTTATGGTCCAATAAAACTCTAGAGTGAAGAAAAATGAACATCAAGAAGCACATGATTCAAATGTAATTAACGAAAGGTAAACGAAACGTACCTAAGTGAAAATTAAAAATAAATAAATAAAAAAGAAACAACTGACGCGAAAAAATCAAAAGGATTGTGCTTTATTAGCTTTTCCATCGGGCTGATTTGCATTGGTCTATAAATTGTATTGTGTAAGTCTTTATGAAATCGAGGGCTAGAACAATTCTATCTGTTGTGATTCAGCCATTTAGTGCCAATAGTTTTGGCTAAACGATTATCATGATAAGTTGATTTATTTTAAGTTTGGATTAGCCTCTTTGATATTGTATATTTACCAATCAAAGAGCTTCTAGGCGTTTTTTCAAAGATTGGTAATTAAATAAATAAATGAAAAAAATTACGTACAAGTCCATTTATGTAGGGGTAGGATGGCTGCGTAGCCCTTAATTTATATTATCCTTGGGTAAATAATTAAAATTCGTTGAATCGAAATGAGAAATCATCATTAATCAAGCTGTTAAAAAAAACGTCTTTTTTAAAATTGCACTCTGTTATGAACTGAGGAGAGAAATGTAGGGAAACACACTGTGTTGTAAATTGTAGATCTATTTTAAATATTTTTGCCTTTATATTATTTAGGTATGTCATTGTAAAGATAGACACTTCAAACTGTTATATATTTTGTTGAAAAAAAAGTATGAGAAATACATACAAATGGACGACTACAAGATTAAAGATATAGTTGAAGTATAATTACTGAGGTTTAAACATTTCATGGCCGGCCTAATTTCTGTAATGTCGTGGCCAGTAGCGAAATCGATGCATTTGCCAAAAATTTAAATCAAACATCAGAGTAATCAAGGGCTTTTAAACAATTATGTTATTTTTTGATACAACAGATGGGGGGGGGAGGACGAACGTTATTATTCATTCATAAGATTAGCAAATTACTTCTTTCAATAAATTATTCTTTTTATGTAATGTCTTGGTTGAAATGAAGTAAAAAGTATCTTCATTTAGGGTAATTTGAAGTTTCAGGGTTAAGAAAAAGAAATATTCTATTGAAAAGTCATGTAATGTACATTATCATGATAATTAAATCGAACTCAATTACCATCAAGAGTTCAAAGAGACTTCAACAAGCGGCCCTACTGTCCAGACATGCGGTCAGAAACGGTCTGCAATCAGACTGAGTTGACTTGCAGGTCAACGAACAAACTTGTAAATTTGCATTGCAGTAAATAAATTAATTATTTTTGAAACTTGTGAATTTTAGAATAGTTCCATCATTGTGAACGTACAATCAAAAATTGCCATAAGATAAAAGCCATTTCAAATGAGTTACGAAGTCATCATGAAAATGACATTAATTACCTTTTTTATATTATTTGTTCATTGGTTATTTTAAAAAGGTTAAGTTTCTCCATAATACTTATAACAGGAATTTCTTATTTTAAGGATGTTTATGAACACCGGATAGTAGGTTTTCTAAAAATGGTCAGGAATATCGGAGTCCGGTCAGTTTTGTTGAGGAGAAAGTGCCTCTTAGGTAAAACAGTCCGTCAGATGTCTTACCTGACCCTGTTTTTCCCCAATTATCATCCGGCCCTCGACGTTCCCACAGCTTGCCATTTTGGCGTCCACGGGGGTAAAAATGGAGTTTCGGGGCCTCAGGTGATTAGAGGGGAAGTGTCATTTTTGGACCAAGGCCGGTTGTGGATTAGATCTGCGCTTTACGAAACGGAACCACCAGGGATCCACGGAAGTCGAAGCCGATGCTCGCTTATTGACAAGTTGAATATTCATGATTTACGATAAATTTCACAATGCTTAGATGTCTTACAACAAGCTTGCTTTTAATTTTATATAGGCAGATAAGGCTTGCTAAAATTTTAAGTTTGGTATTTTAGAAAGTATAGACAAATTCTTAGAACCGTACCTTTCTTAACGGTTTTTGTCCTTCTTATCGCAAGTTTATTGTCGTACAATAAAGACATAAAACGTTGGGGTTAGGAAATCAATTTTAAAGACCGCAAATTAATAGGTTACGGTTTCTCGATTTATCGTTGGTTCCATCGTTCGGACAACGAGTAAATTAAAACAAAATTGCTGATCGATTGTATCTTTTTTGTCTGAACCGTCCATAGTTTACACAAAAGGTCACGCTTGTCAAGCTTTGCTGATCCGGCAGAGACGATTTCTATAAACTTCACCCCGTTGGAGAATTAATAATGCAATTTGGGTAAAAGCGGTTGTAAAATTCCAAAGTAGTTGCTCGATACCTGATAAAATCTACACATGAGCCATTTTCCCGATATAATTCTTGGGCGAAAGGTTTTTTTTTGTACTAAAATAATAACAGTGCAGGAAGATATCTGATGTGCTAAACTTTTCAAATGTACAAGGAAACCAGATTTGCTTACTTATGCTTCAGACTTCACAGATTGTAAAAACAGTCACTGATTTTGGGACGATCGAAGGGAAAATAGGCCGCAACGGTTTAGGCGTGGTCACGGTGCTGATCACTGTAGGGTTAAGGTCCCGGGTTCCTCTTGTGCCTTGCATTCGAACTCAACAAATGGGCTTTTTGGAATTTTGGGCACCCACCCAGAGAGTTCATATGTCGTAGTTGAAAACAGAAAGAGAGAGACAGACAGATAGAAAAATAAAAAAATTTAAATAGGTAAAGGAAGTAGTAATCGATGGTTAATTGCGACAGTTTCCTTACATTTCCACAAGTTCATTCATTTAAAAATCCAATTAAAGGCCAAAAGTCAGCAGTGTCGATTGTATTCTATTCCGAACGTAAAGTTTACTTACATAGCAATTTTAGACATGAGCGTTATCGTTAGATTGAAAGAAGAGGTAAATAGGTAATTAAAAAGCCCTTTTTAAATCGCAAACAGGAGTTCCCAGACACTGGTGTTTTGGAATTTTGGTTGAAGTAAACTAAAGTAAATAAAGAAAAAGCAAAGTGAAGTGCTTACGCCACTGTATCTCTTTATTTTGAAAGTCTAGAAAAATAAAGAATGTAGTTTAGAATTTTTATTAATCTAGTTAGTGAAATATAAGACATTTTGTTTAGATTGGCCAAAAATGAGAAATTGAACTTAACCCTCGGTTAACGATCACTCTAACGTACATTAGGAAAGCATTCTGTATAAAATTTTACTTATATTTGATTAAATTGTATGCCTCTCAACGAAAACAACATTAATTCTTATTTAAAAAAAACAAAGACAAAAAACACTTGAATTTCCGTATAAGGTTTGTTGTAGAGCATAGCTCTGATACCTCAGGAATTGATTAAAGTATGGTCTCTTCGGTGGACTTAAAATTTGTACTTAAGTCCTTTTTCTTCAAAACAATTATTTTTCATTTCGAAAATAAAAATTATACTTTTAGTTCCCTAATTTCGTGGTCCGCTTGCACAATTAATATATTACAATTAACTAAGGTTTTTTAGTTCAGATAAAAACGTCAGTGGCACGAGCGGGATTCGAACCCACGATGCTCTACCACTTGAGGTATCGTGACTCGATCCACTCGGGGACTAACTTCCCATCTTAACAGCACCTTTTGAATTTTCCCTCCTTTTTGTTATTTTTCATTCACCGCTGCTCTTTCAATTGCTATGAAGTCATTGTGAGGTCACGATAGCGCCTAATTTTATCAAGAAACTATGATTTCATCTATTGTATCCATCTATATATGAGGCTTGGTTTCATTTGTTGGATTTATTATTCTACGGTTGTGTTGTAATCCCAAAACCTTTTTTAATTTGTCAAGTCTAATAAAGCAAAATTAAACACAAAGAGTATATTACAGTTAAGGTTTTTTAGTTGAGATAAAAAGTCAATGGCATGAGCGGGATTCGATCCCATGAAATTCGGCGAGATACGCCGCTGCTCTATCCCTTAAGCTATCGTGACTCGATCCACTCGGACACCAACTTCCTATCTTAACCTTTTGAATTGAAAAATGGCAAAAAGGTGGGCAAATTCAAAAGGTTTGAGATGGGTAGTGATGGGTAGTAGATGAAAAAATAGTTTCTTGATAAAATTTAGCTTAGACGTAGATGTATTCTAAAAGGTCCTTGTTCATACCATACATTCTACATGTTTGTAAATCTATATTTCACCTTACCTACTTACTTATGCTTCAGATCTTACAGATTAAAAAACATTTTCGACTATCAAAATTAAATCGATGATCATTCGTTTCAAAACGTACAGTTCGATATTTTATAACAAGCATTCCAGCGATATGACACTTTTGTTGGGTTTTTTATGCCACAAGATTATTAAAACTTACTTGTTTGTAAATTGTACAAATGTATAAGACATGTATTAAAATGCTTTTTTTTTATGACTCCACTAGTGGAAAAACAATTCTTGAACATTTTGTCTGCCGTTTGAATTAGGAATATGTTTGTAAATTGGAAAAATGTACAGCACATCGGAATTATTTTTTATTTCATAATATCTTCTTTTACGTCGTGTCAAATGGAAAATGAAATGTGAAAAATTTCCCTCGTAATCTCGTCTGCAGTGCTTGCATATAAATGATTTGTAGGAATTTCAACCGTAGAGAGACTGTCGAGATATTAATTGAATTTTTTTATATTTTATTATAGATGTTTTCTTGGGCTTTAGTGTTTAAATTACTTGATCGGTATTACTCGTGGTTATGTCTTACTTTTGTACGTTCGTCCTACTTTGTGCATGGAGAGGGGGGCCCCCTCGATTCGATTAACTGCCTCCACGTCGTTAAGTTCCCACTTTCATCCAACTTCGAGTCTGAGTACAAACCACTATTGTAATTGGACTTTGTTTACCGTTCGCTTGACTTTACGGCGAGTACTGGGAGGGAATTAAAAAAAAGACTGATTATCGGGCGTGATTGTTGCCAGATGGCCCGAACAAAGGGAGTGCGATTATGTCTCCGCAGCAGACGGCTTTGAAACAAAGCCATCCGACCAAAAAAACATCGTCGGACTGGCATCTGCAGTCGGTTTCGGCCCCCGGCTGGGAAAGCGATATCGACTCGAAACTTTAAACCCGGCGTTATTAATCTAAAAGCGAGCTGCGGGGTTTGTCCGAGTTGACAGAATGGAACAATTGTCGATGTGTCGCACGGCCGTAACTATGATTCACGGCCTGGCATAAATCGATAACGAGCAACTAGCAGTTCGGCGGAAGCCGGTTGAATATAACTGCTAGCCATCGTTTTTCACACGGGCCGAAGGCTGAAGGGTTTTCTTTTAATAAGTTAACTCTTATTGCCCTGCTTTATTTATAAACAATCGAGATTTCGGATGCCTCGTTAAAATTGTTTAAATTCATGTTCCTGGCGCGGTCTGAGATTAGCTTCTTAAGCCTAGGCGAAATACTCTCCTTTTTTTACGATTTCCTGCCAAGCGTGTATTTTTAGGATTTAAAGTTTTATTTTGGTAATATTATCGAGTAGTACTTCGGTTCAGAGCCCTTCAGATTTATAGGATAGCGGGCTTCTTTGAATCGGAACGATCATTGTGATTCTGTATTATTTTACCTGTTTTCTGTTTGTGACCGGTCTGACGGCAAGGGATTAAAGGTTGCCAAACGTGTTTGGTCAGTAATGTTCGAGTGTTGCTGTTTACGTTAAGTTGAAACCTAAACGGCTTACTTTACATCCCTTACACTGTCGGTTTCTTTCAGTTTTTCATGTGACGTTAAGACTGAGCAATTAACAGCGAGGAAAATTCTCTCAATTCAAAGGAAAATCTTGGGAAACGGAGCTAAGAATTGAACTGTGGCTGTACATTCAGTTCAGTCAATCTTACAATCTTGCTTGTGAGATTTGCCTATGCCGCGGGATGATAAACCTGAAATTTTGTCGTTACCGAACATTTCGGTCTGCCTATACTTGCTTGGTTGGCCTCAGTTTAGTCATTTCGCCATGTTCAGTGTGTCAAATCTTGATTAAGGCAAACCAACAGATGAACTGCGCATAGCCCCTTTCCATTTATTGAAACGACTTCTGCAAGTAAGCTTACATCACCATACTATGCTTTACTCAACCGTTCCTTGCTCCATATTCTTCTTATTTTATCCTACTTTTCATTGTTTTCGTTTTCTCTTCTTCCAATGTTATAGACGTTTCAATTTCTTCTGTCACCCATGTCCACAATGGCCACCTGATACAAGCACCAAACAATAGAAAAAATGTTCTACGTTTGGAAATTAAAATTAACAGGTTAGTTATGCTATAGACTTTCAGATTAAAAAAAAACTTGATGATTTGCAAAGATCAAAATTAAAATAATCCTAGAAAGTACAGTCGATGGTCATTTGCTACAGATTTTCCCAGATTCCACTAACCTAAAAATTAAAATAACAAGCTGAAATTAAATAATAGTATTAAATACTTCTTTGGACTAGGTATGGTCCTATTCCTTCCTTGATTCATACTTCCTTTGCCCTGCTTTTCATTCGTTCTCGTTTTGCCTTTCTCCGTTGTGGTAGAATATACCTAAAGGGAAAATATTAAATTTCTTCTGTCACCCATGTTGCAAACGCATGTGACACCAGCAAGCCACAAGTGGATACAAAAATGGAGATTCTAAGGGGTTACACGCTCAGTTCATTTAATCGTTGTTGTTTTTTTCGCCATCTGGATTCAAGCAAAACAGATAGATAAACTGAGCATGTGAAGCCCGAGATTTCTCTCGACACCACGTCATTCTTATCGGAAGCTTCAAGCAGCAATCGACGACTATACATCCGCTCGATGTTAGATAAGTCAAATCCTACTCTCAACGTCCCGGCGCCCGAATAACAACGCGCGTCTCAAAAAAATTAAAACAGGTACACTGACCAGTGTAGTGACCAATTGGCTTGTTTTCTTAGCTTTCTGGGCTTTACATTATAAAAACCCTTTTACGCTTAGAATTCCCCTGTTGTTAGTCATTATTGTGCATTGTTCGCACTGTTATTTATGTTTTTCCTAAGGCAGCGGATGCCGTTTGTGACCGCGATGTCGTGATAAGAAAACAGCCGAATAGAATGCCATGAATTGAAGTATTGTTCTTATTTATATCAACAGGAAGTGTAATAAATGCGTGTATATAAAAGTTGTTTATATAATATTTTTGGATTTATGTGATAACAAAATATAGCGTGAATAACAACGTAATCGTTACTAATGAATGAATAAATAACGATTCTTCATTTTTATGATCAATAGTAACGCAACTCCAGTTTTGTTTAAGTTTTTATATGGTTGAATTTTTTTTTCTCTAAATGTACAGTATTTATGATGAAATAACCATGTAGAATGTTTGTTCACGCGGGTATGGGATATGTAGGCCACGGTAATTTTGGGTCCGCTGAGCTATGCACGGTCTCGATGTAGGAGACTCTTCCTGCGTGAATATACGGTTAAGTAATCGCATGACGCCGAAAAACATATACATATTATGCTCAGAAATGAAAGGATCCGTTGGTTTTGAAATTTTCATTCATCGCTAATGGAATTAATGAAGTATGAAGTCACGACGTGTCTGTTTTCAGAATACCTAAGCGAAAAACTTTCCGGTGGGCTTTGTTGTAAATAAACGTCGGCATTTTGGTTCGATGATCCTTACCCACCTAACAGACTCGGTTGATAAGGCTCTAAATAAACATAAATCTCTGCCTGTTTTTAAAAGTGGGCTAACAAAATAACTTAAATCAAATTTTCGATTGGCAATTTGAATCCATTCGGTTTATATCCCAATGTAATAAATTCTTTTTTTAACGGCAAAACTGAAACATTGCTCTAAACAATAATCCAATTGTAGGACATTCAATCCAATTTCCCTTAGTAATATGGTTTCCCACTGTTCTCACCGGCAGGAAATATTTTTTGGCTTGAAATATTATAAAATACGAGCCAATTTACAGTATAAAAATAAAAGCTGATATCCAAATATCAAAATATAAATAAAATCTCATTTCGAATGAAATATCATGAATAATTATTGCTATTATTTCAGAGTTCTGGAGTTAACTTTATATAAAGAATTGCCAGGTCTTCTATATCTTTAGAGGTATTAGAATAATTCTCCTCTTGTCATATTTGGTCTTGACGCCCACCCTTTTTTTAAGCTTATGCAAATGTCCGTAAACCTCATTGTGACGATGTAGTCGACTGTTTTACAGTACGGCCACCCGGTCATAACGAAGGACATTGCCAGGTCGTAACTTCGATTGTACCGACACGGGAAAGTTCAACTATAAAATAACAGAGAATAGTAATTGTCCGGAGTATTAAGAGAAAATTTCCATCACAAGGCGACCGTATAGAGCAGTATTTTGTGATTAAAATTTTCCTGGCAAAATAACTTACTTTAGCCAATTTCCAGAGAGCATAACATTAAAGAGTGAGCCTGTCGAATTACCTGCGAGGAGATATGCAGTAATCGTGGTCTGTAAATAATGAAAAATCTACATGGGATCAATTTCCTCTTGTCTTTTTAAACCATATTAATTAACCCTTAAAAGACAAGACAAGTATTCAAACTAAACCCCTAGCTTTGCTCCCACACCCGAGCGTCTGAAAGTCTTTGCAAAGTTGCTTGTGGCGGTGTAATAGCTCATTCCAAAGTGTCACCCATTCGCATAATGAATTCTCACGAGAAAGACAATCTAATCAGAACGGATGGGACCGAAATGAATTTCCTTGAGTGTAAGGCTGCTTAAAATAATTACAAAATTATTTATAACACGGTAGTTTGAAGAGAAACTCGGGCAAAACAAGGCATGACCCAGATCGCACAATCGCTACATACAAACGCATCGGAAATAAAACAATCCTCCCATCAATCCTGAACTGTTCCATTGTTTGAATAATTTTTGAAGACACTGAAATATTGTCTAATTGCTGAGGGATTTCTCCGTTCAAAATTCAGACACAAGACACTAGACTTTAAATTTTTTTCAATGTGCTATGCTAGTTCTATTTTTCAAGAGTAACTTCTCCTTTGCAACTAATTTTTGGAAGTCATTTGTCTAAGTTGCCAACATCCCACAGTGGACCTGTGCCAATTGTGCAATTAATAGATTAATTTTGAAGACATAGAAACTTCTTTCTGGTAATTAGGCATTGTTGGGTTGTTGTTCGTTCTGAAAGTGAATGGTTGACGAACACAATACAGTAGTATAAATCTATGACGATATTGTCTAATAGGTCTAATTTCCGAAGACGGTGACTAGTTTCTCGTAATGACTCATTGCCAAATGAATCTGTCGAATGTTGAAGATTTAGTAAAACCAACCTGAACCTGTGTCATTAACACGACATTTTTGAAGAAATGGAAACTTCTTTCTGGTAATTGTTGACGAATACAATAGCCCAATGTGCATGTGTGACAATATTGTCTAATAGATCTAATTTCAAAAGACAGAGACTCCTTTCAATGGCACCAGTAGATTCTTCTCACCCATGGTCCCAAAAAGCTGCTAGATTCATTCAGACCCCATGCCGAAATTAACCATTAATCCCATTAATACCTGCTAATTATTTAAAAAATTAAAAACAATTAC
Source organism: Cimex hemipterus (assembly GCA_039619505.1). NCBI lineage: Eukaryota > Metazoa > Arthropoda > Insecta > Hemiptera > Cimicidae > Cimex > Cimex hemipterus. The sequence continues at coordinate 15,420,811 of CM077108.1, forward strand.
AATATTGGCTAAAAACAATCGATATCAAGAAATATAGATAAATTGTTAATAAAAAGAAGAAAAATTTTTTTTTAAAGAAGTAACAATCGAACTCAGCCACCCTCCAAAATCAATTTTGAAGTTTTCGTTGCTTGCCGAACATTGGGGAACCATGAGAAAAAGTAGGAAAAACGAGAAGGTTTTAGAATTTGGAGGTGCGTGTTTTCACTTAAAACCTAAAGACTTAATTGTAATGATTTCAATATTAAATACATAGGGTAACAAGCTGGAGAGAGATTAAGACGAGAGTAAGATAACATGATTAAATCGAACGATTTTTCCGGATTTATGATCAATCTAAATGAAACCAAACACAATGTAAACGTAAATTTAAAAATAAGTGCTATACAGTTCCAACAATGGTGGGAACTAGATTGCTCTGAAATAAAATTAAAAAAAGGAATTAAACATGGAGAAATTAATTATTCACATATCTTGAGATGCGGTCTGATGCGATGTCGGTATTAGAAAAATATTTTCTTTATCGTGCCAACGTTCACACACGACACGCATGAATGGCACAATTACACATAAGACAAACACTTTGAGCCCTGAAGATGATCTCAATAAATATCGAAACGTCGGCACGATAAAGAAAATGTTTTTCTGAAACCTATATCACACCAGACCGCATCTCAAGATATTTGAATAATTATCCAATAACGGTCACTAATCACACATAGAGAAATTACTTAAATAATATAATATATGATTTTTCTTCTTTTAAAAACGTACTTAAATAATATTTGACATACAAATTAATCAGAATTCTATTGTTGTATATTCCAACCCCCCTCAAATTTTAACTAAATTGTCATCAAAGACGAAGTTTTTAGAAGGCAAAGAAACTTATTCAACGCGTATTACGCATCGTCAAATGACTTTTGGAATTTTCAACTGTTGAATATGTCAAAAAATACCAGATTGAAAACGTATCATTTTTATAAATATGATATGAGGTGGGGTGAGTAGGCAATTCACTTTTACTTCTGTTAATAAAAACATTGTTTTAGAATTGTTTTTATTGTCTAACAGACTTTTTTGAAGAAGTAGTAACTTTCTAAAAGACTCTTGAAAATCTTGTTGACTAATACACTTCTATAGCTTGCATCTGAGATTACATCGTTTGATAAATATTTCTGAGGTCTAATACTTCTTTCTGGTATTGACGCATCGGGGGCGTCGGTGGGCGCAACGGTTTAGGCGTTGGCACGGCGCTCATCTCTGTAAAGTGAAGGTCCCGGGTTCGGTTCCAGCGGCCGTGCATTCGAACCCAACGTACTTACAAATGGGCTTTTTTTTTCAAAAAGACCGCACCCCCAAGGGTTGATATAGCCTCTGCTGTTGTTCGGAAAACATACCTCATGGATGTCAATTCTTGGAGATGCCCAAATCGTAGTGATTCGGTGAGAACTGTCAAACAGCCGATAATGTTTGAAGGAAAAGAAACTTCATATTTGTAGGCAAAGACTCAGTGTCTAGCCATTCCTCCCTGATAGAAAATTCAGAAGGGAGAAAATTCTATAACGAGAATACTTGTAATGTTTACCCTAGACTTTCTCAATTTCAATTTCGTGCTGCGCTCGTCCCTATAAGTTTGCTTGTTGCTTCGTAGTCGTTTTATATCTCACCTGATTGCACCAAAACACGAACACGGTTGTAAATAAGCAAATAGGAAATAAACATTGAGAAATGTTACAATTGAATTAGCTGTTGCTGTTAATAAAAAAGTGCTTTAATTGATTTTTGAAGACAAAGAGTCTTCTTAATGGTAATGGCGCATTGTCCAAACACCATTGGTTGTCGAAGATGCCACATCACCGGAGTGAATCTTTGATGTCTGGCAATTTATTTTAACATTTTGTCAATTTTGTCACTACAGCTAACGTATTATTACTGGTAAAGAATTATTACTTTGTGTACGGGTGTAGGACTGTCTAAACAGAAGTTAAAGAGGGGATATTTACATGATTGTATAATTGATTTATAGACGATAAAGTTTAAAAGAGAAAGGTGTAGGCTTGAGAGGAATTTGTCCACCGCTAAAATTGTACTTGCGATGCAGTGGTCCATGAATAATAAATTCACACTGGCCTGCCAGGTCATATCTCTGATGATCTGATTGCACCGACACACAAGCCGACCGGTCGAAAAACGGGGAAATATAAATTAGCCGATGTCGGATGTGAAATTACGATAAATTTTGTATAAAATAATGACGGATTAATTATTGCTTGTCGGCCGTGGTTAATTGGAAGAAGTATTTGACATCAGATGGCGATTTGTTGAAATATTGCGTGGTGCAGATTACAATAAATAGTTAAAATAATGCATGTTTTATTTTTATGTATTTATTATTAAACATAATAAGATCTCATTTTAAGATAATGAACGCCTATTAGTTTAAATGATATTTTTTTGTAAGGAGTAAAGTTACTACCCAAGAATTGATCGTTAAACTTAAGATTATAGAAATTGAAGTAATAGAATGTTTATATTCAAGCTGAATAAAGCTTGTGCGAGATGAATGATGTATTCGTTTAGCACAAAAAGGCAGAATTCGAGGCGTGACGAGACAAAATGTGCATAGCTCGTGGAAACAGGTCGTCCTACTCGCTTCCTTCGCATTCGAAAGTATTGCGTATTATCAGTTGCAAGCGAAAATTGCTTTGCTTGACAGAATAGAATGATTGTTTAGTGATACTCGTGATCACGCGTGCCGCATGCTGAAAACGCGCTGTTCCAAGAATGAAATATTTGCCATTGTCGAGAAAGGGACGAACTAGGTCACCCGACAGTCCTGCAGGGCCGATCGCCAGTCGACAACCAGTTTTTTTTCTTCTTTGGATATTCGTCTAGCTTCTTCAGCCTGCGGTTAATTCATACAAGTTGTGATGAAGCGAGTTGCGAGTTATGGCTGAACTGTGGGAAGGGACGAAAGGAGGCGGACACTTGGTGGCTCTCTCTTTCTCCTCGCTCTCTCTCGGTAGGTAACTCAGGGGAGCACCCCGAGTATTGATCGCTCATCAAATGCTTTTTATCACTTCTCTTATTGCTCTCGGGCCGCTTCGATTCACCGTCTCTTCCGCTCCCGCAACCGGCCTTCATTTTTCAATTTGCTTCATGCATATTCGCACGTTTCTTCTCATATGTAATAGCTTTCTTTTCTCTTAAAGACCCTCCATCTTCTGGAAAATGATTCCCATAAAAATCTCTTGTGTAACCTCTCACAACACAGTTTATTAATAATCAAATATTCACTTTTGTTGTAAATACAAGCTATAAAAATTTAAAAAATAACATATTGTACCTTAAATAAGTATAAATTTAAACTTTAAAATTTAAAATTTGAATAACGTTTACAAAAATAAATTTAATTTTAAGAGATTGAACCCCGCCCGAGAAATATCGAGTACTCTGGAGTGAATGTGACCAGTCTTCTAACATCTGGAAAGTAAAAACATGTTATTAGCGTGGAATCGGTTCGACCCTGCCTCGAGGAATATCGAGTGCTCTGAGGAAAAGATGTGACCAGACTTCTATGTTTGTGTCAGGTGTTGCATTTATGTTAATTTTTTCGAATGGATGTATTTGTTTGCGTGAAAGGAAGTGGTTGTTTAATCCCATCTCGAGGATTATCCAAATACTCTAGGGTGAATGGGTGGATGTCTGTACTGTAAAAATAAATTATTTGCGAAAATGGACTGGGTTCGACCCCGCCCCCGGGAATATCCAGTACTCTAGTGGAGTGGATGTGACCAGACTTCTAAGATTATGGTGTTATTGTGAATAGTATTGTATGTATTATATCTATTCTTATCCCATCGATTATTGTCCCAAAACTCAATTATGCCTTTGTTGTGCTTCGCCACAATACTTACATGTGGATGGACGAACAATTACCGTTCCAATAGTTTTGACGAGGAATTGAAAAGTTCGTTTTGAACAAAATACAAATCCTAAGATTGTGGTGGTATATGTCTATATATGTATTGTAAGTTATACATTTATTCTGTAGTTGTTAGCCTGAGTTACAAATGAAAGGCTAGCAATTTAGGATATCGACCTAGTTTTCATATAAAAACGGTCAGTAAGCTGCAAAATAGTCCAAACCAGAAAGAACAAGCAGAGGTTTGGCGAAGACTTCAGTTGTATGTCTGCTACTAAACTTTCCACATACTAAATATAATATAAAGTCCAGAGAATGTTTAAATTAATATAATTAAATATCTCACATTAAGCTGACAAGACCGAAAGTAACATAACAAACCTGTTACGGATAACTTTCACCAAAATAATACATTGTAATATTCCAATATTTCAGTTTAATTACAGAGAGTATATTACGATGTTTTTAATAACTTTTTGGTTGTTGTGGCCTGAGGGCCAGTGTACTGTCGTCTGTTGATCAAGATTGATCATCCCTGACCGCCTATACTCGTTGTAGGTTGGAGTTCGACACGACTTTACTCTTAATTAATATAGAGCCGAGGCGAAAGTAGTATGAATGTCAGAAGTGAGAACCAGAAATAAATGCAGTTTTAATTCTTCGTTGAAGATTCTCTCAGTTATGCCTCGCTTTATGTTTCATTTCACTTCAGTCTTGTAACGTTACAGTTTTATCGTTTGAGAAACTCTCTTAGAAGTATGTTACATTTCCGTTCTCTGTTTAAATAAGGTTCACTTATGATGGGGTAGAACTCAGTTACGTCAAAATTGATTGGTTTATTTTGGATCCGTTACAAACGAGTTAAGATTTTTTTAACTTGCCAGCCAAGTGCTTGTGCCATTAGTGGCAAAACAAAGGAAACTAGGAGTAGAACGAACGATTCGGAGAAAAACGAAATTACACATGATAACGAGGTGGAACGTGGAGGAAAATCAAAACTGGCTGTAATTTTTTATCGGCAGCAGTCATGGTTTAGGAAAATGGCCTCATTTTCTTTTCTCGGTTTACTTCTGGTGCGACGATTATGTACAGGGCGCATGAGCTATATTCCATACCTCTTTGTGGCCGCAATAAGCAACAAATAAAATTCGCGTATTTTATTTTGTCAAACAAGGTTTCTGGAGACTTTGGTCAAAGAATCATCACCAAAAAGGAGGTCTTTATCTATAAATTTAATTACACCACTTTCCTAAAATAAATTTGAGAAAAGATTCAATAAACTACGCTAAATTCCTTGGATTTAAAAAAATATGACCTTTACTAATGTTCTGCATAGGCGACGACCGTTTGCAATCTGCCCTACAAAAATATTCATTACCATCATGTCAAAAGTGCATCAAATAAACTACATTAAAGATCCGAGTTTTCAGAAGAGTTGAACCTTAGTACTGTTTTTCTGAATATGCGAGACCATATGCAACCTGTCCTATAATAAGTTGGAATCAGTCTGAAAGTTCCTCATTTCATGATTAATTTTTTATGTAATGTCCCGGTGAAGTTGTGAAATGTGAATTTGTATTCTGCTGTTTTTATATAACTGTGACAAGGCGATTATTTACCGCTTCCCCCATTCTGTCACAGACATACATAAACAGCAGAATACAGATTCACAACACTGAAACACAAAACCAATGACACCACAAGAATAGCACCACCAGCAAGTGAGTATGAAATACTTGGCTCAAAATTGATATTTACATCTGTATTGCTTTTTTTCAATCAATATATGTTTTGTAATTTGCCCGGGCACTGAACATGACCCGAATAAAGGTCGAAAAGTCGGTAGAAAAATAGAAACGGTGTTCTTAACTACCTCATTCTTGACCGCTCCTCTCGACTTAAACAAATTCTTTCTTTTGTTTTTACAACGGTCCGCTCGTGTGGCGGCGCTCGCAAATGAAATCTTGACCTAGAATATGCATGTTAATTTATTATAAACGGATGAGTAGAATGCTTGCACCAACTTTGCACTTGCAACAAGTCAAGTCATGAATATAAACTCTTGGGATTTTTTTCCATTCAGAGTTGTTTTTAGGACTTCATGTATGACGATTTATCGGTCAAAACGACAATGCCCAGAAAGTAGTTAACATCCACAATCGCTTTTCCAATCAAAATTAGAACTAGACGTTTCAGGCTCGATCTGGCTATATTGTTTTGCCTGTAATGCGTGAGTACGGCGATCGCGTGCAATCCGAGCCATGCAATCTTTAAAAACATCGTACCAACGTGATTCTAAAGATCATCTCGAATTTTATGCTGTTTTACTTTTACCATTTACTTTATTTTCACCGAGGCACGATGCAACTTCGGATTGTCATGCCTGTCTTGCCGATTAGAATTTATTATACGACCGGGGGCGACTAGACCAGAAGCAACATAAAGAGAAACTCTAAATGTAGGCGTCAACACAAATTCAGCCCCGTTAAAGAGAGGATTTTCATTTCAAATTTCTAATAGAATTTCAGACAGAAATTTGAGGTTTTTCACTATCTCTGATTCTAGTGACTGACTGAACAATTATTGATTTCTTGCTACCACTTTGACGGAGGGGTAATCATAAAGGTCCATTCTTTCTCAACGTTCGACGTTATGACTGCAAATATTCAACGGCGTTAGTCTACGAACAATTTGATGAATGAATACTCATAACTAAAAGTGGGTGCTAATAATTGTAAAGATTCATCGGTAATTGGGCGGAATATATCTTTTTTAGTCTTTCTCACAGAATGTATTCTTTGTTTAATCAATTTTGGGGCACTATTGGTTGGTTAGTCGCAGGTGTGTTATGTAATTAAGATGGAAACGTATTTTATTGTTTGTTGTTTCGAGTTTACGTCATTCAATTAACTCGAGTGTTGACAAACATTCGGTGCACCAAACAAACACTTGTGTACTTTTTTCCTGATTTTATGTAGATGACCTATGGATGTAGCAGGCGCTGCATGGGCGGTTGTCTTAAAATTTGAATTGTTAAAACCCTTGTATGATATAATAAATTATAATCTCAGATCTTGGTAAATTTGTTTTTTCTTGACTTTCATGACGATGTTGAGTTTTGTAAAAATGTTTGTTTGTACGCAGACAGCTGGTCAAGGGCTGAATTACAGTACAATATTATTTGTATAGTACAATGATATTAATAATGAACATAAATTCTTTAACAAATATGTTTCTTAAATTTATTATTATACATATTACATATCTTTATTATACCTTTTATTATGGATGTATAGAACCTCCGGCAATCCACGTCATTCATACAACACAAAAGCTCTCAACTCCAAAGCACTCAATATGGAATTCCTTTTTTAAAAATTGTTTTTTAAATATCCCAGCTCCCATTTAATAAGCATACTATACCATGGTGCATTCTTTAACCATTTTTGTAAAGTTTTTTAAAACGGGGAATGGGGCACTCCCATATTACGTTTCGTCCTCTTTTAAACAGGAAATAATTTTCACATAAATAAAGAGAAGGGGTTGCATGCATCGTTTGTTGATTATTGAATAGAGATTATTTTCCCAACGCTCGGTTATGCCTCTGTTGTGCTTCGCCAACACGTTTATATCATGTAAAAATGGGAAGGTTTGAAACCAAATGAGCCAATATTTCATGTAGATATATAAACCAATTACCAATTGCAATATTCTCTAAGAGAACAAAATAAATACAAAAACTATTTAAAAGCACAGTTGTAGGATACGCATTATGCACTCAGAGATTGTTTTATTAAATTTTCTTGTCAAATCGTGGGTTTCCCTTTTCCACCGATTTTTCGGTGACACCTGTGAAATGCGTATTGGCATAGTCAGACTTTTTAAAAATAATTTGGTAGATATAAATCAGGACACAACTCAGGACACAGTAGTGTTTTTCGGTGTGACAGCCTCCTTCGAAGTACAGAGTCAGAATAAATCATATTTGCTTGTCCTTAAAAATGTTCATTTTTCCATTTTGTAGTATTCAGGAAACATACATTAGTTTTTAATTGTATTTTTTTAAAAATAATTTCTATAGCCTCTTTGACCTGTAAACACTTTACGAAGAACTGTATCAAAATACATCATATTTGTTTTCTCTAAAATAGTGTTCAGGACACCTACATTAATATTTTAATTATTACTTTTTTAAAATAATTTGTACAGCCTCTTCGGTGGTAAACACTTAAAGAGATATGTTTTCGTCTTTTCGATGCGACATTCTCCTTGGAAGTACTGTATCAGAATAAATTTTATTTGATTTTTTTGAAATGGTTGCGTTCAGGACACGTATGTTAGTTTGTAGTTTTAATTTTTTTTTCTCTTAATATTTGTACAGTCTCTTTGGCGTGTAAACGCTTTTCACGAGACGTGTTTCTGTCTTTTCGGTGTGACATCCTCCTTCGAAATTCTGTACATAAACCATAGTCTTTAAAAATAGTTCATTTTGTCATTATATTGTGTTCAAGTCACTCGTAATAATTTCAATTTAATTTTTTTAAATAATTTTCGCAGCCTCTTTAGTGGGTAAACAATTTTCAACAGACTTGGTTTCATAATATTTTGAACAGCTGTCTTCGAGGTACTGTATCAGAATAAAATATTCGGTCCCCCTTTCGAATAGTTGATTTTGCTTTTAGTTATTAGTTGCATTTATTAATTAATTGAAGATTACTTATTGAACATTGAAGCATAATTATGTATGTTTCTTACATTAACTTAATTTTGGTATAATTCTGTGGGGAATCTGTGTGCCCCGATATTGTAGAATGAAATTGGGATTAAGTTATTAGTGTTTGTGATGGTTTAGACAGTTTTTTTTTTAATTTGATGTGATAATAATTTTCTTTTTAATAAGAATTTATTCAATTTGTGAAGACATGTATTATTTATGTTTAATTTGATGTCCGATTTAGCAGCATTTATCTCAGATTGCACATGAATGATTTTCCTTAAAGATCGTTGATTATGCCATTGAGTTGTGTGAAGAACGCTTGTAAAAGGTGAGGTTTTTGTTTGTACTGAAGCTGGTCGGCCTGGGCTCGTCAGTCGTATTATAATTAGGATTGAAACATAAGGTGAAACAAGATGACTAAATGCGAGGAAACCGGTTATCCTTGTCCAATCCGGCTCGTTTTACCCGGCCGGGTATCCTTTTTCCATCCGTAATACTCATGTCGGTCCGTTGCGAGTCGCCGAGTAGCGGGTGGTATTGATGGGTACGGTTCGATCTTTGCATGACTAATGGGTGGGCTGGGGCCGTGGCGGTGGTGGTAGCTGTCGGCTAGTGCAGCCTGTAGGAGAAGTTCCCTGTTGAGGTCAGAATGGCCGGTTTTCTCTCTGCTCTGCCCTGGCTTTGCCATCGATCTGTTCGCCAGAAGAGAGGGAGAGTAGAGAGGAAGTAAGGAGGAGCCGTAATAACAAATGTTCCCCTGACTATGTGTCAGTTTTTTCCTCTTAGGTCCTCTCGAGCCCTCTCTCCCTCTTCTCTCTTGCATCTGCTCGCCGCCACCGCTCCCCCCTCGGATGGATTCCCATCTCGGATCCCTTCTCGTCTCTCTCTCTCGCTCTCGCAATGCAATACACTCCTTTCACGGGGCCTAGCATTTTTTATTTTATCATCCTTAATTGAAGAAAAAGCTTCCTCCTCCTCATCCTACTCCGCTAAACCGTCCTGAGGGAAGCACAAACATCAACATTTTGTCATACTTTCTTCTTGACCCCATTTGTCAATATGCTTGAGTAATCTCCTACGACCCTCTCACACCAAGTGGAACTTCATATTTTAACAATAATAACAAAGGCGATATTACTGGTTTTATTATTAACTATTAATAATATCCTACATATACATATTTTTATGCTATCTACTTATCATGTAATTACGTAATTAAATCCTGTTGATTCAATTTAATTTTAAATTACGAATGAATATATTTTTTTCCTTATTTTGGCTTTTTCCTTGGGAAATATTACCATATGTTACAAATGCATATTAACGTGTGAGATTTTCTCTTGTATTCTGCGAGGTGGTAGACATAGTTTCCGATCGTGTTGGTCCTTGACACCACTAAATTTTTGCTTTCTTTCCCACAGAAGAATTCCCAGACTAAGGTTACAGAACAAATTGATAACAGGAGACACAAGTGAATTTATTTGTTAAACAAAATATATGGGGAAGAACTCAATTACAAAAAATCTAACTATAAACTTTCTATAAACTCCTGTCCTTAGGCCCACTCAATTGCTTATATACTTCAGAATTACAGACTGTAGAAAAATCTGCTTTGTGCCACATAAAGTACGTTAAATTTGTACTTGGAAAAGTTATTTACATTGCAGAATTAACGAAACGTTCTTCAAGAAAAATTCAGAAAAATAAAAAATGTTAAAGTTTGGATTTTTTTGTTGAAATGTTGGATTGGTCACAGTTAATAAGTACAAACTTTGTAAATTCCCCCACAAGTTCTCCATTCAATTAGCTTCCAACGGTATACATACCTTTTTGAATTGCGCTTCTGGAAGGCCAAACAAATTGAAATTAAAATTGCATTTTGTCGAATCCGTCAAAGTGATGTGCTCTCGTTACGGGCGTTCCGAGTATCTATCAACATTGAAAGAAATTTAGTTTTACATTTGTGAACTGTTGAATTTACCAAGGTTATGGGTTTTATATAGAGGAATGTCGGGTACTGCGGGGCAGTATGAACGAAGTCTGGTGTGTAAATTATTAGCGTGACTGTAACTCCAAACTAGGAATATCACATACTTTGTTTTAGTGTGAATGTATTTCATCCCCAATTACCCAGAGGAATGTCGAGTACTCTGTGGGTTGTGAATGTTACCAGACTTCTAGGTTTATATCGTGTGAAGACGAGTTATCTCGTGTCTTATGAATATCGAGTTCTACCTTGGGTAGTATGAAGTCTCGTGTGCCAATGTAATTTAATGGAGTGGATCGCAGTCACGATAGCTCAAGTAGTAGAGCAGCGGCGTATTTGGCCGAAGAACATGGTTCGAATCCCGCTCGTGACGCTGACTTTTTTTATCTTAACCTTACTTAAAGATTAATTAATTGAAAGTCATCGAATAGCTTGAAGCTTGAGGTGTTTATCCCAAATTACCCTAACGAGTACCGAGCACTTCGAGTATTGGGAATGCAATTTGTGTGAATGGATCGGTTATTCCCAGTTTTTAGTTAGTACGTTTGAGTAGTGTGAACGAATTCTGGAATGTGAGTTGAATTTGTCTGCGCGCACTACCTCGCTCATTAATTTATATAAGCTGCTGAAACCTCCACACCCAAGTACAAGCGTGGTCAGAGCTGAGCCTTTTCTACTTAGGGCGTTAATAATATTTATCATATATGTCATTAACTTATAATGTTGGATTTTTAACTGAAAATTGAGAAGACAGTCGACTTAAAATATTTAATTACTTAGCATTAATATTTTTACTGGTTTCACCAAATTCTTGAAGCAATGACTACTTCTTCAAATAACAATTAATTAATTATGAAAGCTTGTAGTAGATTATTATTAATTTTGGTCTGTTAAATCTTTGGGTCACGACTTAAAAATGAAAGTAGCGACCAAGTGAATTAAAGACACTTCATATTGTACATACTTCGAGCTCGTGTGTCAGTAAGGTCGAGGTAATTTAATCCATGTCTATGGTTTATGCGCTGCGTTCATGCAAATAAAACATAAACATTAGGAATTAAACAAACTAGGAATTTCCAACTTTCTCTCGGTCTCTTGTTCCAAAAGTACACACGTTAACCTCGTTAGCCCGGTAATACTTATTCGAATACTCTGCACTGTTATGTGAACACGAGGGGAAACTTGAACATCAAAGTAAGCATATACGATTTCAAACACCTATAGCATGCACGAGACTTAAAAGTGTTTAATGCCATATGGAAGACTTTTGGCGTTTTGTTTTGTTGGTATTAAAAATATTTTTACAATAAACTGTAATTCGTTCCCATTTTTTAAATAGCAATCGCCTGAAAAATTTCGACGTGGGCTGGAAAGGCGAATTGTTGCGTGCTCTAGACTAACAATTAACGTCAGTTTTCTTTTGATACTCAGGTCAGACCTATCCGAGAATTAATAAACAAAAAAATGGTTTTCTAGATTTTATGGAGCCAATATTAGCCAAGATCGGATTTTGATTACGCTCTAAAATGATTAAAGCTAATCAGCATCTATCACAGCATGCATACTTTTAAAAGACAATTTATGTCATTTGTCATTTTTATTGCCTTGGATGAAAATGGGCTCTACGAATAAATATTTTATTGTTAATACGCTTAGAAAACAAAACCTTTCATAATAAACAATAGATGGGGGCGTCGGTGGCCTCAACGGTTTAGGACGGCTCTCATCATTGTAAGGTAAAAGCCCGAATTCAGCGGCCCTGCATTCGAACCCGACTATGGACCTTTTTTCAAAAATACCTTTACTCCGAGGGTTGATATAACCTCTGCTGTTGCAAACGCTCGTTAAAAAAATAATTTAAAAAAAGAAGATGTTCATCTGCACTTTCTCTCATCCTTGAGTGACCCCCCAGTTGAGTGAATTATATTTTTAAGACACTAATAATTTTTTCTCATTTGTTGCGATGTCGTCCTGTACGTTGCAGTACATTGCATTTTCTTAATGAAAAGAACCTGAAATATGTGTTCGTATATAACAATGACGAAGCAAACGGAATACAGAAAGTGTCTGATAGGTATGCAAGTAGAAGAAAATGTTGCTAAACCTGAAATTCAAGGTAGTTCATATTATCCACGGAGATGCTTGTCGCGTATCTCCCGCGGATAACGAGAGTCTATATTTTACATAGTGGGTTTGTCTAAGGAGTGAAATAAAGTACTTAGATGGGTTTCTTGCTTCGCCCTGCTTATATCCCTAGTCAACCATTGAATGAATTGAATTTTCCAGCGACAGACAGTAAAAACTACAGGCTCATTTCGCAGACCTAAAAACGATATTTCACAATATAATCTTATTGGTATATTGACAAACCAATTAAAAATATTGAGTTAATTATTGAGGTGATAAATAAAGAGTGTAGTGTGAGTGACCGTTAGTTAATTATTATTTAAATATCGTGAAATGCAATCTCGTGTGACTTCTACATTTTCTTTGTCGTTGCAACGTTTCGATTTTTATTGAGATCATCTTCAGTGCCTGGGATTTATAAACATTGCTTAAATTATACAAATATATGTAAAATGTGAAAATGAATTTATACAATGATGTACACAATATAACAATTTTAAGTTTAATCAGTATTTTTTGTACTCACTCAAAGTGTGTGTTTTCTGTGTAGATATGTTTTTGGTGTTATTGTGATAGTAATGTTTTTATCTATATATATAAATGGGGAAGGAAGTAGGGATAAAAATCAATTGTTTTATGAGAAGTCGGCTTCTTTGTGGTGAAAAATGTCGAAAATGGGGAAAAAAGTGAGTACTTCGTGATTAAACCTAAAATTTCCACATTGTGAACATTATTGTATAAATTCATTGTCACATTTTACATGTATTTGTTTAATTTAAATAAATAATGTTTAAAAATCCCAGGCCCTGAAGATGATCTCAATAAAGCTCGAAACATTGGCACGATAAAGAAAATGTTTTTCTGAAACCTACATCACACCAGAACGCATCTCACGATCTCTAAATAATAAGTAATAAGTAAATATAAATCCATGTTGTTAGTTGGCCATAACCAAAGTATTGATTTAAATTGATTAATAATTTTATTTAAAGTGCGGTCGAGATTGGTGTCCCGCGGGGCCGAAGTCACGATAGGAGCCTGTGCATAAAAATTATAAATCAATGAAAATGTGCGCGTTTTCAGGTTGTTATTATTTATTAGACATACAAATAAAATACAGAAAATAACGCACAAACAAATGAAACTAGAGATTCATGTTATTAATGATCCTGAAGTCGCCCTTAAAATTAAGGTACCCATAAGCAGCACAACAAGATAAAGTAGAATTGGGAATGGGTTGGAAGGCAGCATGACTGTGTACTTTTCGAAATTCCATTCCAACTCGGAAATTCCCGTTGTGTTCTGCATGTTTATTCCCCTTGGCTTTTTCAGCAACGGGTCATTATTCATTTTTAATTTCGTGATCGTTGTTTTCGAAAAGGGCAGGCGGACCGCGCACCGATTGGAAATCGAATAAACATCTCTAATTGACTTGATTATTTAGGATGCGGTCCATATTGATTCACGCGGTGCTGGCAAGCCGAATGTGTAAATTCTCTCTGGGTATCGAACGTGTGCGCTGCCGTGCCCTGGCGTGTCAAATATATCCAAACCCGGAGAACATTTGTCCCCTCACCTTGAATAATGTATCAGACCAGCGTCTTAACAATTCATAGCCTTATCTCCCCAATATAAATCCGAGGGGGGGGGTTCGTTTTGAAAAAATGTCCGTCTTGGGCATTTTCTTTTTTTTTTTTACTACATTGAGAGTAAAAAAGGTGGCCACTCTTAATATTTTTATTTTAATCATCTCTCACCCAATCCTCCATTAAATCTTACAACAAAATTTGGTCCTTTTTAAAGGGCTGGGGGTAAATAAAACACAGATAAATCACCCGTTTGTATTGACAGTTCAATTTTGTAAACAAATCATTGAATAGATAAATTCTTCTTTGTTGGTTTTTCTGTGAAACGTCTTTTTACCGTTCTAGTGGTTTAATTTTATTAAATTGTACCATTTGTACCATTGTTGGAAGATGGAAGAAGTCAATCGCATAAGGCCAGGGTGCTTAATTCCCAGATCAACTGTCCGAAGGGTCATCCATTGTTACCAAGGATACGAGAAGATTACTCAAGAAGTCATGGCTCAGGTCGTCGTGCCTTATCACAGAGAGATGATCGTTTTATTGTTTCTAATATACTCCGCAATCGACCATACTACTCCTGTTGAGACCAAGAACTTCAACGTTAGAAATGCACTGTATGTCAGAAGGTGGATTAGCTTGCAAGAAGGTCTGCCATGGTCCCGAACTTCTGACAAAGCATAGAACAGCTCGCCTAGGTTTTGCAAGAAGTTACACACTTGGTTTGAACAAGATTGGACTAAAATCTTGTTTTTAGTTGCGTCAAGGTTTTATCTGAAATACTCTTGACTGCCGAGATAGGGTTCGTAGTTATCTATGCCCGCAACATTTTCACTCTGGAGAAGCTATGGTAGTGTATGTTTTGGGGAAGCATCTGTGGAAGGTCGCATAAATCTCCCTAACATCTGCGGATACATTGTTGACATGTTGGCAGAGGTTGTTCCTTAAATGCCATTAATTGACGACGGTTTATTTTTATGCACGACAATGCAAGGCCCACCCAGCTAGGTTTGTTGGTGCCTGCTTGAAAACGATGGTATTCAATGTTAGACATGGCCAGTATGTGGTCCCTTCTTAAACCCTATCGAATATCTTTACAGTGATTGTTGTTTTGGGAACTATTCCTCAGCACTACATTCAAAACTTCATAAAATCGATACCACATCGAATGCAAATGGTGATCACCTAAAAGGAGGAAATACTCCTTACTGAATTGAATATTTTTCGTTGTTTCCACATTTTCATAGCCACATTTTTGGAAAAATAAATTGGATTGGTTTATGGGCCAGCAAGGTGAGTTCATCGCCGGTCCTTTGTGAGTTTTCCATATTTTCTGGTCTTTCACCTTTTTTTGTTTTCAACTCCAAAAAATGAGATTTTTCTTCGTACCGTCCTCTCGTTTGTACCTCAGGTTTTCAACTACAGTATAGACAAAAACATAATATATGTATATATCACACTCGCAAAATGCAGAAGTCTATTTTCATTCACTCTCCCAGAGTACTCGATATTCCTCGGAGCGGGATTGAACAAAATCGTTCTCGCTAAATTGCCTTTCATAATCACATACTTCATCAGAAGATCATCAACAAGCCATATCACTGTTTTTATTTGTTAGATATCTCATCTAGTTACTTGTCTATATTACATATACTCTTTTGAGGCACTAATCCTCTGGTTACCTCCCTACATAGATTACCAAATCAATTGCAAACAACAACCAAGAAAGAGCTGAAGTGCTTGTCAAATCGCAAGGAAAAATAGTTTATCATGGTACAAGCGTACATAAGAGATGGAATTTTAAAGTACAATTTTTCCGTTCGTAAGGGACACAACCAGGAAGAGGCAAGAACTTGAGTATACCGAAATGACGATTTTCGTCAACATACTGAGTTATATTATTTATTATCAATTATCTTTGGTAAGGAGAAATATGTCATGATGATCAGCATAGATCAAACCACCGTCAATAACGCACCGATTTCTTGAAAGCTCGACATTCTAACGCGTGCAACTATTTCAGCCCTTATGACTTTCTGAAGATCCTTTCTCACGTTTTCTAAAATCTTTTATCACGTCTTTGAAAGTAAAAACAGTCTTTTATCGGATACAACAACATTCTCTTTCTAAATCGGCCAATAGTTTTCGTAGATTTTTGATAAAGTTATCCAGCGAATCTTTCATGAATTTCTTAATGTGATAATAACGTCGAAATGTTAGCTGCAACATGTACTAGACTATGTTCAGTTTGTACAAAGATGGATTATATAGTTTCTTGTTCTTCTGTTTTCTTCTGGGTTTCTTATATTTTCAAGTGGATAATAATATAGTTTATTTATCTAGGTAGGCCATACTGAAAAGAGGGAATAGGCGGGGCATCGATTTGCATGGTAATGCCCATGAACTAGGCTTGGTGCGAATAACCTGTTACCTACTCAACTTTTATTTTATCCTCTGCTTCATTAAAATTGATCTAGGGTCCGCAAATTTTGTAGTATCGACCTATCTTTCGGCTGCATTATTGACATATATCCCTCCGGGTCCGCCTATTCTCCGGATGCCCTTACTCCGAAGTGTTTCCATTGTACGAAAACGTTAACAGATTGTAATCTCTGGCGATCCCTTGATCACTTAATCCTATTATTAATCTCAGATAATTGGTGGGGGTTGAACGTAACTGCATTGACAAGGATAATTTCGTGCAGATGTTTTTTTAATTTAATGTATTGGTGATTATTTTATTTATATTATCTATTTTATTGTTTACAAGAATGAGTAAATATTAGTGATCTGTTATGATTTTCCAATTTTGAACATTTCCATAGAATGGTCGAAATTGTCGAATCAATGATAAAAGTTTGTGAACATGCAAGCAGCTATTTAATTTAACTAAATAAATAATAAAACAGGGTTGAAATGCAAGGTCGAAGAATATAAACAATACAGGAATGATTCGTCTTCCAGTGTTTTCCAGTCAAGTTGCATTTTCGAATTACATTTTCGATTTGTACGGGGAGCAACAAGTGGACCTCATAAATAAATTATTCCAAATAAAATAGTGACGAAGCTAAAGCAACAAGTGGCGGGAAATATTGTTCGCGATCCGGGATTAAAAATGGGTGGCCAGTTTTGAAAAATTTCCCACCACTACCACCACAAAACGAGTGAAAATCGTCGTGCAATTCCTTAAAAATGGGCTGAACATGTCTTTACGTTGTCAATAGATTTTTAGTCTTTATTAGCGTTAGTTATTTTATTTATGAGAGTTCGATAAATGTTTTGTAATGCTTCCTACCCACTCCTTATAATATTATCCTGAAACCCTACCTGACCGCTGCTTTAGAGAGAAATCGGACCGATAGATGCTGGCGTCCCATAAGGGAGTATTTTTGGTCCCATCCTTTATATCATCTACACTGTTGATCTATCTAGTCTAATACCACCTACACGGACGATACAGCAATTACGTCCCCTAGCTCCCATTCTAACTATTTGCAAAAGCCAAGAACAGTTGTACTTATCGAAGACCTGTGTAAAACGTGGAGGACAAATCGGAATGAACAAAAACGTTCTCATCATACATCTTGCCTTCCAACTGTACATCAAGAACAAAGAGATACCGATTTTCGTTCAAGTCAAATTCTTAGGAGTATACCTAAGACAGCAGGCACACACAATATATACAACCACTTAACAGAAGAGAATTACGCAGATTTCTAGATCAAAAATCTGTCTTAAACTTTAACATTGAACTAAGCTCCCTTATAGAAGACTTTACTGCGGCCATTTTGGACATAGGACTTTGGGGGTCTGTCAAGCCATCCTTTGTAGGTAACTAATTTCACTATCCACCACGACTTCAACATTCCTTTTGTATGTTCCGATCCAAAAGTACCACATCAACCTCTCACTCCACCTTTATCCTTGTGTTTCATTCGACGATAACCTCGTTATCTTCTACCTTAACCCTTCATGTTAAGAGACTGGCTTCCCACGGCATGTGTCCTTCAAGTGCAGCACTGGTATTGGACTTAAAGCTGAGACCGTGTAAAAAAATCGTACTCTATATGTAGACATTTATGAATTACAAATATTTAAAACACAATATTTATTATATGAATGAAAAAATACAATTATTCTTTGTTAATATCATTAACGTCAAATTGCAATTAAGTAAACAAATCATCTAGATAATGAACAATTGCTTGATCATACTTGCAAATAATTCAAATCGTCGGGACAATATTTTTTGCTAAACATTACATCTGAAAAAACGTTCCAGTTTACTGTACCGATCAGTCTTAAATGATATGTATATAATGCGGCAACATCCCTTATCAAGCGGGATATTTTATCTTCTTTGTCGGTCGGCGTCACTTTTCATCTTTTCCCTCGACGTCTTGCGCGTCTCTTGGATTTCAACCGTCTCCCATGTCCGCGGCGGACAATTTATCATCCGTTTCATTCTCAACAATATTTCTTCGTTTTTGATGTCCCGCATTTTCATCCTGGCGGTTACCAACCTGCTAAATTCTCTTTTTGACAGTGTTTTTATCTTTGTCCTGGTTCTGTCTTTGAATAATAATATTTAAACAACTTATACAAGATTAACTCACTTATTTTAGCTGTATTCGTCGATCTGATGGAGGCGTTTAGAAACTCAAAGTAAAACCAAAATGTCTTTTACAATATATTCAAAATTTTTTTTCGATCTCTCTAGTTTCTGACTATCATTCTCCTAGTCGTTGAAAGCCGCGGTTTCAGCTTTCGCGATCTTCGGTAGTTTGTCAGGATTGTAAGCAGAGTGAGGGAAGTCACCCAACTATCAATTAAATTGCACCTTCATTATAGCATAAGCACAGCCCGGTCAACCCATTTCTGATCATCCTGGTTTGCCTATTCTCTCTGCGTTTGTCTGCAGGCGTGTATCGGCAGATCTTCAGTGGTGTATTTGTTGTCTTGTCTAACTTTGCTTATAGCCATTATAGACTTAAACTATTAAAGTTTGCTTTTTAATTTTTTTTTTCGTTGTCCTGTGCCAAGAGAAACCCTGATACTCCGGTTTCTCGCTCTGGTTTTGTCTGTCGTGTTTCGGCATTGTCAGTGGTGTGTTTGTTGTCTTGACTACTTCCCTTCTTATTGGTCCTTACAAGCCTTAAAGGTCTAAATTTCTTTCGTTGTGTACTCTAGTACCATGTCAGGTGCGATTCGGCTATTGTGGCATCTGATCCATCTACGCCTTTATTTTAATTATGAAATGAATACCAAAACAGCGAGACAAGACAGACTAGAGTGATGGAAAATGTGAATAAAAACGTAGATTGGTAGGCTGCTTATAGTTTTGACCAAATATGCCAATGCACCGGCGACCTATAGACAGACCATACCACCTATGAAATTCTTGAAGTAGTAGTAAAGAAGCAAGGAACAAACCGACCACTGAACCGAAATATGGTACCAAACTACATTATCGTGTTACATGTTGAATATTTGGTAATCACGTTTTCGATCCTAACCAAGGGTAAGATGTCATTATGATCATTGATAATCATAGATTGAAACATTTTTAATATCCTAAAAATTTGGTCTTTGTTTTTTTACCCGTGTTTGCTAGGCCTATTCATCTTTTAGAAGCTAATTTCTCACGATTTCTTGGTTCTGTCATTTCATTCAAAGTCGTTTTGAAGTCTTGAAGACGATTGGGCAGAAGTCGCTCTCAAACCGGAAAATATTTTTGAATGAAGTTTATCGTCAAATAAAACTGTGCTCTTACGTGAAAATTTCAAATTCAAATATGAAATATTAAATTTTTTGAATAATTACATAAAAATGAATATATATGACATAACGGAATGCCTTTAATTTATTTAAAACTTTCGCAAGTATTCATCTATGTAATACAAATATGTGATTATTATACATATAGGAAAGGCATACTTAAAAGCGAGAATAGGCGGACCAGTGATGTCAATCTGGCCGCAGACTAACAATCTCTCATGATCTTAAATAAGTTTATACGTCAGTAATTTTCAGGTACTTTAAAATTGATCATACAATTAAAACTCTCTTGACTTTTTTGTACTTCGTACTTAAAAGGATGCTCGGAAACGCTAGAAAAATTTTGTATGGTTTAGACCAAGTTTGCTCATAAACTCATTAGTGTGCTGCAACATATCGTTATTTTTGGATTTGTTAGATCAAAGGATTGCCCATTTTATTTAAGTAATATACGACCATAGCTTTTGTCGAATTCTGTTTTATTGGGTTTTACTTGAACGTTGCTTGTTATAACACAAGATGTAGTTTAAAAGGAAGCCCCCAGCCCTAGAACATTCCCTGCCGGGACATCTGTGACAGCATTGTAATGAGGGGGTTGGCATAAAGAGGGAGGGGAAAAAACTATCGGTCTGGTTTGGGAAAGGTGGCCCATGTCCCAGGTATGCAGGAGGGCAATCATCCTAAATCCGACGTCGGGGAAAATAGTAGCACAGGCCATATTTAGAGCAAGGGGATCCGTCTCACTCCGGCAACGCCATCTTGGCCCTCGATATCCTCTCCCCGGCGGATCACCGTCCCCCCCCCAATTTTCGGCTGACTACCTTTCCTCGATTTCTGAAAATGCACGGACAATACCGGAATCCATGGCGACAGGCGATCAATTGCTCGGCACTGAGCCAGCCTCCCGGTGAAGAATGGGGAATGTGACGCATAGGGCTGCCCGGTCATGAAAAATTATTCCAACTTCCTTCTCTCCTAAATTTCACTTAATTCTTTATGCTGAATGCTGAGAATAGTACTTGCATAATCACAAGCCGAAATTGCTTTGTACGCCAATGAAATAATTTTATTTCTCTTTCAGGTACTTATCCGTTATGCAAATCAACTCCTTATTAAGGTCAGACAATTTTAATCAATTTGTTTTTTTACAATATTACACGAATAGAAATCGTGGCATAATTAAATAAACGGAGTGTAGTCGGATCGATAAACCGGGGACTTCGTCATACGAGCAATGATGTAAAGCCTAAATGACATGTGAGTCGGTTGTATCCATGGAGAAGGGTGTGCTCGGCCCATCCTTTGTGACCCTTTATATTACTCATTCCGCCAATTACTATAACCGCCCTCCTTTGGCCGTTTGTACCTCGGGCTCGGTCTGACAGGGGTTTAGTTTCCTGAGGAAAACTGTGAAAGATTACCTTTTTGTTTGAATCAGAGGTATTTTTAATGTTTTAGTTATGAACTAAAACCAAATGCAAGAATATCCACGTTCAGTTTACTTTATAAAATAGTCCAATTTTATTTTATCTGAAGTTATGTATTGGGATCAATACTAGTACAAATCACCAAACTACCGGTTCATCATCCTGCAAACTCTAAAGGAAATCGAACAATTTTGTATATTATAAAATAACTAAAAGCTTTGATTTTTCCGCTGATGATGGTGAAAGCCGAAAATATCTGACAAGCCAAAACAACGAACATAGTCTGATCAAAATGATGGGAAACCACTTTTCATGAATCCATTTATGTTTAGTGGTCTAATTGATCAAATTACTTGTTTTAATTAATTATTCTTTGTTGTGTAAGGTCTTGGTTGAGATGAAAAGTAAGTGTCAAGATGGTGATTCGAACCCACGACCTTCGGCTCGATACGCCACTGCTCTAAGCTGTTTAGCTACCGTGGCTTACACGACATTTAAAAAATGGCAAAAAGAGGGAAAATTCAAAAGGTTGTAGGTTGAGATGGGGAGTTGGTTCTCGTACTGGATCGAAGTCACGATAGGTCAAGCGGTTACAGAAACGCCGAATTGAGCCGAAGGTCGTGGGTTCGAATCCCGCTCGTAACACCGACTTTTCATTTCAAGCAAAGCCTTATGTAAAAACTTAACGGCAGGGTTAACATTCTGGGATGTCTTTCAATAGGAAAGAATTTTACTTTCAGTCCGCCTTCAGGCTTCGTCAAAGTTTGGCTTAGGCTAAGCCTAAAACACTGGAGCAACTGTACTCTGAGGAAAAAAGATTTCTAAAAAAATTAAATGCATAATTTAGGTCTCGGTCGAAATGAAAAAATTTCACGAGCGGGCGAATCCCACTTGTCACAATAGCTCAAGTCGTTCGAGCAGCGGCGTATTGAGCCGAAGGTCGAGGGTTCGAATCCCGCTCGTGACAGTGACTTTTTTATTTCGACCAAGACCTTACCTAAAAAGATTAATTAATTGAAAGAAGTAATTTGCTCGATCAGCCGAATAAATATAATGGGTATAATATAGGGTTATAATATTATTTATTTTCTGGACGCCGTATTGAGCCGAAGGTCGTGGGTTCGAATCCCGCTCGTAACACTAACTTTTTCATCTCAACCGAGACCTTACATAAATAGAATAATTGACTTTTCGTAAAGTTCACCTTCGACATAGGACCCATTTATATTAAAAGATACAACGCCTTCGTAAATTTTCAGCCTGGAAATTGAGAATTGACTAAATTCTCGATAAGTGAACACACCGGTAGAACATTTCCCTAATAAATTAACGGAATTGTGTTAAACTAGCCGCAATTAATCAACAGGTGTCTAAATCTTCACGAAGGGCACTCTGTTGCATATTGCACATGTAATTTACATAAACAGTCATCCAGCTTATAGATAAAATTGAACATAATCAAACGCATTTTTGTGTAAAATTACAGTTTGAATGTGGGAGTCTTAATGAAAAACATGAAAATGTGTAAATATGTAAATTTCTTCAGTTGTCACGGTTCACAGTTTCTACTCATGCAATATTTTACCCAATTTTCAAACAAAAAAATATGCACATGTTTTATCACGTTATTATACAATATAATTTCTGTCCCAAAGATTACATGGTTTTTTGTCTAGACTTTTAGCTGAGAAAAAACACTAGTGACTAATATGAATTTCGGGATATAATTCTATAACTTGGCTTCTTAAAATGTTTGATGTTTCTAAAATGTAATCGAATCATTATTGAAATCTTCAATTTTTGAGATTCCTTTGGATTTTCACATAGCCACAAAAAATAAATAGAACTAAATTTTTAATTATTATTTAATTCAATTTGACAAATAAAATAGAACCTTCTAACACCATATAAATATAAAGTTTGAATAAGTATGCCTACAAAAAAGGAAAGGAATTGCAAAAATTTGATCAGCTATTGTAGAAAGGAATAGGTTCTTCATCTATTTTACTGCCATTGAGTTGTTCATTATTTAAAAAAATGTACATCGGTAGGAGCAGTGACATTAAATAAGAAACTACTTGAAAACTATGTTCTTTTATATTATTGAAAAAGTTTTATTTATAGTCATTTTAAGTTGTTTATGAAGTGAGGTACTAATTTTGTTATCTGATCGATACTTTGTGGGCCCGTCTAGTCTCCATAGTTGACGTTTCAAGCAGTGCTTTACGCATCTGCTTCCTCACTTTATAGGATAACTTATGTTCATTTTCTCGCGGATTAACTAAAACCATCTTTATTATTTTAGTTCTGACGAAGAGTATTAAAGAATTAATGATGTTTGTATGGAAAAAATTGATAAAAGCATCATGGCCCGACAAAAGGCTGGATGTTGTCCACGTAAATTGTTAAACAGAAGTGGGAATTGGGCGAGAAGTAGCGAAGCGTGAAGACAATGCGGAGTTGATAGTGTTTACAGTACACGTACGACGGTACCAGTTTTCTAGTCTTTCTCAACATCACGTCTCGCCGTCTAAGGCTAAAAAACGCCATTGTCCCCAGATCCTGAAGAGGTCCTTTTCCACCCTGGCCAGATGGCACGCCTGCGACACCCGCACAATCCGCCCCGAACGAAGGGGCTCGCTTTTTGCCAGTCTACCCTTGGGGAACGCGTGCGTTATTGAAAAGTCGAAAACTCCTCATAACCGGCCGACGGGCTCGTTCGAGGAAACTTCTAATTACTAAAAGGCATCGGCCTATTCCGAGCTGACCATTTGAATAACAATTGGTCACGCACAGGAAGCGTAGGGAATTCTGAACGGACCAACCTGTTTTTGTAATTCGGTCTACCTCCTCTAAATACTGTCTCGGTCTGCAATTAAGACTTATTAGCTTCTAGACAATGCGTATTGTATAACTTCCTTTTTCTTAACTTTCATTGAGGTAAAACGTACCATTACTTAGAGTAAACCATCCGCATCAAAAGTTAATAGATAGATGATGGCAAAAAACTCATAAGGACCAATTAAAACTTTAACACTTTACGGATGCAGCTCTTGGATTTCCTAATTTTCATTTATTCCACAATTAGTCACAACCTGATGGCATAAAATTTCAATTTTAACACGACTACGACACAATTAGAAGATAAATTAGAACAATGAATTGTGACATTTCTCCCTGAGGTTTTCAGAACGATTTTAGTGTGGTAGTTACTGATCATCCTGGCTTGGAACATACGGGCTATAATCTTGACTATCCCTGCTACCCTTGATAAGTATTATTGCTTTTCGACAACTAGGCAGGCCATATATATATATTCAATTGAAATACCCTTTTGTAGATGGGTTTCGATTTCTTGCCTAGCCAAAGCCAACCATTGACAAGATGATCGTAATAAGTGCTATCGGTGGGCGTAGGCACTTTAGTTTCTTGCCTCGACCTGCTTATGTTCTGACCAATAATTGAAGTAAGCAGATTATCGGAATATTCTGTATAGATTAAACAGCGAGTCTGGTCAGACCAAGATGATCTTGCAGATTCTAGCTTAATTTGCTGATCGGTAGATGTAGTCGGTTTGGCTTTTTTTCTCGTCCAGCTTATGTCCTGACCAACAATTGATGTTAGCCAATTGTCCAAATATTCTGTATAGACACAAAAGCGAGGATGGTCAGACCAAGATCATCTTGCCAAATCGAGCTTAATAGTTGCTGCCTGTAGAAGTAGCCGGTTTGGTTTTTGCCTCGCCCTGCTTATGTGTAATATTCTTTACAGACGCAAAAGCGAGGATGGTTAGGTCAAGACGATATTAAATGTTCGAGCTTAGTAGGTTCTGTCGGTTGGTAGAGAGGGTTCCTTTCTTGCATCAACCTGCTTACATCCCTGACCAGCCATTGAATATCCTTTAGAAAAAATCCTGTCAGGCTGATACAAAAAGGCCAATTGCCAATTTG
The DNA here is from genome assembly GCA_039619505.1 of Cimex hemipterus. Lineage (NCBI taxonomy): Eukaryota > Metazoa > Arthropoda > Insecta > Hemiptera > Cimicidae > Cimex > Cimex hemipterus. The sequence goes on from CM077108.1 coordinate 15,446,308, forward strand.
AAAGCAGTTTCATTGATTTTCTTTGGAAAAAATTTTAATCAATAGTTTCTGATTAATCATTAGTTTCGTTATATTGAAATGGCTAATTGTTGCCTGGTTTAAAAGATGCAGACCCCTATGGAGATGTTTTGATGTTGGTGAATTTTTTATATATCTGAACTTTAAAGTACTGATTACAACTTAAGATTAAGAGGAATAATTTAGTATCAGGGAACAATAAACTCTCTATGATAAATTGTACTGTTAAAAGTGTGTTTTTCAATTTCTTATTTTCGTTCTAAATGGATTATGTCTTAAATGTTCTTCGGCATTGTGGACTGTCTTAAAGATTTCAACTTCATTCTGAAGTTCCGGGGTGGAGGGTTTTAAAACAAATTGCTAAGATTCACCCTGGAAAAATGAACTCACTTGAAGGCATTCCTATGATGAATGACTCTTTTCCAATAGTTCCTAATTTGTCGAATCTACGGAATAATTCCTTAGCCTACCTGCCTAATGCGATAAATTAACAACTTGATTACATAAACGGCTGGAGGGTGAGAGAGAACGGCTTTGTAGTAATTTATCTTAGAGAAAAAAAGGGACTACGAGAAACTGTCATTGAAGAATTTGTCGAGCTAATGATGAGATGTTTGGTAATGAACCACTCGTTTTTAAATAATACTCTCTGCTTATAGTGTATTTCGTTTGAGCTGCAGACGTAAAATATGAAGTCGAGAATTCGCTTTCTTGATTGCTGTTTGCAGCATTACGCACACATTCAGCAAGGCTTTGCTCGCCGAGCCTGCCAAATACGTCGTTCTCCTTCGGTATTACGTAAGAAGTGTTGCGTAACGACAAAACAATACACAATAATTGTAATTGTGTAAGTATTATTTAATGAATCAGGGGGAAAATCGCTGAACAAGTTTTGGAAGGTGAACCGATCGGATCGGCACCGATTAAAAGCTGATTGTACGATAAGGTGAATTGAATAAAATTTCCACATATTTGCCAAAGACTTCAGTATACATTTAACAACAGGTCTGCCCAGTAAAGGAAAAAAAATACAATCGCTAAAACCACGATTTAAGAGATTATATTTTGTCTTTTGGACCAATTTGCATTTGCTTTTTCAACGGGGCGAATACCGGGCGCGGCGAAAAATGAATTGATCCCCCAGGCCGTTTTCTGGGTCATCTGCATGGAAAATGATGGCCATGTCCAACATTTCAATCGATCCAGGTTACGCTCGGCTATCTACAATCCCATCGAACTTTGTTTTATCAAATGTCTTCTCTTTACTACGACCCTTTCGGATAAACGATTCGCCGCGGCAAATGGAAAAAAGTCTCTTGTAAAAGTTAGAGGAAAGAGTTTTTCAAGCCGATTACAACTTTTATTTATTAACGGTTCTGATTAAAAAAAAAAATTTCTTACGGCGTGGATAAAACTTACTCTATTCTGTGTGGGATAAAATTTATAATATGAAAGTTTTGTGGCCCCCTTGAAACACATTTTCAAAGGAAGAGATAGGGATAAAAGAGGCAGCCAAAATGACTCGAGCAGTACGATTAGGATGATTTAGATGACGATATTTTGAATGGTTTAGAAGAACCCCACAGTTCCACTCCTTATGTCCAAAGTGGTCGCAGTAAAAGTCTTGTATAAGGTCAGTTTAATTTCAACTTTAAGTCAAGCTTGATTTTGGTCCTAAAAATCTCCGTAGTTTTCAAGTCTTCTGTTGTTTTTATGTCTTCTGTGGGTCTGCTGCCTAGGTATAGAGATAAAGAAGCAGTCACAAGGCCTTCAACACCTCGATCTGGGTAGATCAATCTCCCTTGCTTTTTATCTTTTTTGCTTCTTTTGCTATCTTACCTTTTTATCCGACCATCTTCAGGTTGTTTATCAGCCTCCATAGCTTTGCCAGCGGCTCTTTAGTTTAGGATCTTACTTGAGGTTTTTCCTGTCCTCGTTGCAAGAATTTGTACCTACCTAGACCTTCACAGAAACATACAATGTGTTCTGCGATCTCCACTTCTTTCTGGCAGTAAATGTACAGAATTTCTTCTGTCTGTACTCCTATCCAGTGTATATGCTTTCTTAAGCGGCAATATCCTGTAGGAATCAACCAGAATCCTGGTTTGGTTGCCTTCCGGTTCTTTTGTGAGTTTTTGGGATGGTCCTTTTATGATTCTCTTCGCGTGCCTCTCACCTGTGGTATTGTTCCACTAGGTTTTGGACTCATTATCCATTTTAAGATGTATGCTCTTTGTTGCTGGATGCTAAGCCGCGCAGTAGGGTTCACGCAGTAGGGTCTGGTCATTAGTGTCACTGACTTCCATCACGACCTCCATGCAGTTCCAGACAATCTTTGTTTTCGCCTCGCACAAGGAAAATGTAATTGAGACTTCTTCGAGGCTGGGGTTGGCCATTTAACATCTTTTCGGTTTTCCTCTCCTCGCTCATTTGCTCCAGCTTGGAAACGATGGGATGAGTGACGTATGATTACGGACGTAGATTGGTTTCTCGCTCGCCCTGCTTAAATCTGTTACCAGCCTGACCAAACCTCTTGGCACAGGCAGGCTGAAATGTTCGGAAACGACCATACTTCTGCTTAAAGGGTCTCTATCGTAATTGACCACGGGACAAAAAAAGGCCTGTTTCTGAGGTGTCGTTGTCTTTATGAGATTTCTTCATTGCCTATCCTCACTGTTTTGGTCTGTCAGCCGTTTCGGCATTTCTCAATCTTCAGAGAGGACCCTTTGGACTGATGAAAAGAGTGCGTTAAGGACGTAGATTCGTTTGTAGGTTCGCACTGCTTATATTATTGATCAACCACTGAAAATTAACGAATCCATTAGATACAACGACCTTTCGTTTAAAGGGTTACATCGTGATTGACCAAGTGATACCACAGAACAAAACAGATGATATAGCTACAAGGAAAAATGTAAACATCAATATAAAAAATTATTTCTGAGGCTGTGTTTTGTCTTTGTGTACGAAAAGAAATTAAATTGCAAGATTTCCTCATGGTGCCTGAGGGTTCTATGAACCGTTAATTTGGCCACTTGGTAAACACATCCTCTTGTTTTGGTCTGCCAGTCGCGTTTCGCCTTTTTCCCATCTTCAGTGTGGGTTTGCGTAAAGATTAATTTATGGAAGATGGGTTCGTTTTTCGAAGCGTTCTGCTTATATCCTCGACTTACCACTGAAAATGACAGAATCCACTAGCGACAGCCTAACCAAACTGGCAAAAAGAAAGGGATTGTCCAGTTACTTTAGAAGTAAAACAAGTGTTATATCTAGCTACAAAGAATATAAATCTAAACAGCAATAATGTCTATTCCGAAGTGTAGTATTGTTTCTATGTACAAAAAGAAATTAAATTGTGAGTTCTTCATAGGGTCTGAAGGGTTCAATGAACCTTTAGTTTGGTCGTTTCCGATCATTTTGGTCTGTTCATCCTCATTGCTTCGGTTTGTTAGTCACATTTGGGCATTTCAACTTCTTCATTGTGGATTTGAGCAATGATTAAAATAATGTTTTTTTCCCTTACCCTGTTGATATCCCTGACCTACCAGTGAAAATTACCGAATCCATTATATAACAATTTGTTCCAATATTTGCAAGCTTGTTTGTCGTTTCGTTCTGGGATTAATTTTAAATGAAGTTTTACGAGGATTTAAATGTGAAGTAATACCGACAAGCTTTCATTGTCGAATTAATTTATATAACCCAACTGGAATGTATTAATATTTATAAACAGTTGAAATCATTGTTTCGTCAAACGCTTATTTATCATTTATAGTCATAAAAGTTAGTTTATATGTCAACTCTTATTTTTCAGTTATTACTATCTCAATTATCTCTTGTGTATATAATTATTGCTATAAATGGGTTTTTAAATATATTACGAACATCTTAGCTGTTAAAGGGACAAAATTATGTACAATAATTTTTTATTATGGTATAATTCGCGGTTTAAATCTTGTTCTTATTAAATCTGAAATAATAAATAATCAGCTTAAGAAAGCAGGTTTTATTGTGGATAAAACGGTTGTAGTTCTACAAGTACTGAATATTTCTAGGCATAAATTTTTTAAATAGCTCATTCATTATTCCCCAAATATTTTTGTCAACTGTGTATTTACTAAAGGAAACCCTTGTTGATCTTCTAGACTTAAATTGCCATTGTAAATATTTGAACTTGCTTCAAAACTAACTAACTATAAAACGTTTTGAAATTTACATCCTTTTTTTTGGGATACCGAGATTTGCCATTTCCTCTTGTACTAATTTATAAATTAATTCACTCTAATTTGAGGATTGATGATGTTATTGAATAGAATTATTTCGAAATCGCGAGATGCGGTCTGTTGTAAGTTTCGGTAGAAAACATTTTCTTTATCGTGCCAACTTTTCGATCTTTATTGAGATCATCTTCAGGGCTCAAAGTGCCATACTCTCGGTACTCTCAACAAACTTCTTTATAAACTGTGTCAAATTTAGATTAGAAATAATTTAAATCCTGATTTAATTTGAAATAAAGTACTTGCATTAAAATACGTTAGGTATACTTGGATTGATTTCTTACTTTAAAAATAATATTTAATGCAATATTTACTGATTTCTCACAGTTTCTCGGTTAGTACAAAATAACTATTAACCTAGTTTTGTAATCAAACTATATTTAGAAAAGAATCGTTTAATATGAAACTGTCCTTCTCATAATTTCTGTGAAAGTAAGCCTTGAAATAAAATTGCAATGGGAAGGAGAGATTCCTTGTAGATCGGCCTAATGGACACGAAAGCTGATACATTTCCAATTAGTACAAAAAACAAATCGTGTTAGTTGAATAATAAAACACTAAATGTTTTGCCTGAACTATCTAAACACGCTCCTAATCTCATCCCTACGCGGATCATACCGCAATTTTGCCCCCCTAACTCGACCTACCTCCACATCCAAGAACACCTTGAGCTTATCGTGTACTAAAAGAAGCATTTAGGCTACTCAAATAAACAACAAAGAGGTACCGATACATCATACTCCCCTTTTACGACCATACCTAGACTGCAGACCCACATGAGATAATATAAGAAACAGCGAATTAACAAAAGATTTAACTACGACCAAAATCTGTCCTGACTTTCAACCCTTTTTCAAGTCTTCAATCTGACCACTTTGGATAGATGGAGTGGAAGCCAAGCCATCTAGCACTGAGCGCTTTCCAGTCAATTGTACTAAGACCAATCGCCAAAGCACTAAACCATCTATTCCTTTTTGTCAATCAACCCCGATTCGTTCCCAATTCAAAAAATTTCACACCAACATTTCGATTCATCCTAACCTTACTGTTCGAGCCCTATGATATCGCATTATCATCACGAGAACCCGCAATGCTAGTCCCTTTATCTGTCAAACTGAGTGCCAATATTGGCTTGTGTTGCAGGGGGGCGTTATTTAATCGTCTGGCAATTTCTTCGCAACTAAATCGTTGCTGAGCAAGAACACTCTCTTTATGAAAAGAAAAATAATTGGATTGGTTGGGAGTAATTTAGGTATTCGTAAAATTTACTAGTTTTCGTGGTCCGCTTGACCAATTTAATGTCTTTCAGTTAATTAAGGTTTTAGTTGAGATAAAATGTCAGTGTCACGAGCGGGATTCGAACCCACGATCTTCGGCCAGATATGCCGCTGCGGCCAACTTCGCCACTTTGAATTTTACTTCCTTTTCATTTTTCAAATTCAATTTTTCGAGGTTCGAATCCCGTTCGTGACATTGACTTTTTTATCTCAACTAAAAACCTTAATTAGTTCTCAAAAACATTGTCATAGATACGCTTGTATTAGTTTCACTGATGTGACCGTGTATAATAAACGTACTGTGATCACATTTGTGGTACATATGTACAACTATGTATAGGCGAAAAATTGCTTATTAATTGCAAACGGATTAGTCAATAATTAATGAAATTGTTACTAAATAATTAACTAAAATCATTACTCGATTCAAATAAACTGATTGCGTATTATTTTAACAAGTGTAACTTAAGAGAAAAATGATAATAGAAAAATGTTTGTACGATGTTTGTATTTATGAACTTAAGAACCACTTTGTTTTTCTTTTTGTTGCCTGTAAGTATTTCTGGTCATTAATTCTACAACAACCAAAAGAGAAGGAGATTTATCTTGGATATATTGTTTAGATATCCAATAAGGAATATGATGACTAAATCGAGAATTTATTCAGTCTATAACGGAGTTCATTTTAAAATGAAATATGAAGATTAGGGGGGGGGGGATGATCATGCTGATTCACCCGTTTTATAAGACGCGCTTTATTATTTTTTCTTCTCTATTATGTATATTATCTATGTGATTATTCTGATGATAAATTTTATTTACAAAAAAATTAAAAATATTTCGTGACCGCTGTTTTTATAATTGAGGTAAACAAATAGTTTTGTTTATTTAAGACTTTAGCTTAGTCTGAACGGATCGAATGTTTTTAAATTCTATTGTGTTACTTTGACTCATGTTTGAAATGTAGCGCTATAAACGCCCAGGCATATATCCAAATTTGGTCGGAACTTCGGGTTGTCCAGGACGTTTTGTTACTACAACTGCTGCCCCAGGGAATGTGAAACGGCACGGTGGCCGAGGACGTTGACCACTAATGATTGAATGTTCTTCCATCATTCTCGGCGGAGTATCAAATTCCCCCAGACCCTGTCGTTAACAGGTGCCCTCCCTCCTTACATAAGACGTTCCCAAACTGTGATTAATCCCTCGCTTTTAACGAAACAAGTGAAAAGGCAACGTCAAAGTATCGGCTGGTTTTGATGACAAGCATTAAGAAATTAGAATAGGACAGGCTGAAAAAGTTTGACAAGTCATTGTGATGAAATACCACAGGTTTGGAAAGTGGTAGGAAGTCACATGCACGTCGACCGGTTCTCGAAGAACCGCTAGGTTCTGTAAATTGAAACAAAGCAATTATAATAAAACCATTGACACGAGAAAAAACAAATAATTTGTTCGTTGAGAGAAAGACACCGACGTACAAAGGATCCGAAAATGTTAAATGTCTCACATCTTATTTACTTCTTGTCACCCCTAATTTATTTATTTATCTGCTTATACTTCATACTACCCTTACCTATTCCCTCATTCGCGTATTTGCTTTATAAAGAAAGGACGCCAGTGGGACGATGATGATTTCTATGTTCTTTTGTTTTCTGTCACCTGCAGTGCAACGACCCTTTCTGATACGAGTATCGATCAGTACAGGTCGATATGAGCTGGCCGGTTAATCGAAAATAGTCGCCGTTTCTGTGGTTGAAAACAATCATTTCGGCCTTTTATTTGTCGCCAACTCCCCACAGCGCGACACAGGCCCATTTGCTTACTTGTACCAAGCGTGTAAACATATTAGGACAATTTTACATCTTGTTTTGTTCGATGACAAAAACAAAAACTTTCGTTAGAATCATGATTAAGTTTGACTTAGCGAACTAATTTATATCCATTAGAGGCCACCGTTATATTTGCCTTCTTTCTTTGGCGCAATTTGAAGATTTTGCAAAAAGGATTACGATTGTGCCGTACGCCTCAACTGATAGAGACTTAAATATACTGACGTAACGTTCAGGCTTATTGTTAATCTTGGGCTTTACTTCCTGAAACGTTTCTTCCCGTTGCTGAGTATACTTTGGACACGCCGTTATGATGTGCTTCAAAGTTTCCTCCTCGCCACCATTGAAGGAGTACGTTCAAATTGATTTTCTTTAGATATATTTTACACATTGTGTGTTTGGATTTTAACCTAATGGCTATCTGTATGTTTTTTTTTATTAACACTACTTCCTGAAAACCAAGCTTTCTATGATACGTCTTTTTATATAGCAAACCCTTTTCTATTTTTTCACACCAACGTTGCCATCCCTTCCCATTCTGTTTTTCCGCTACACAATACAAATAACTCCGCTTGAAGTAGCCTCCTTTGCAAGCAGGCCTTCTCATTACGTAAGATCTCGCAGAGCGCCGGAATCCACATAAATTCCACTTCGTACCCTTCTCCTGAGCATTTTTTAACAATGCCTTAATTTACCAGAGTAAATCTTGATGTTGCTGCTCGTATGTACCACTGTACTATACTACTACTGTCTGATAAAATAACACAGCGGTTTTGGCTCTGGATGCCTCACCGGTAAGCTTAAACGTTAGACCGGATTTTACTTGTGATTAATAATAGGCACATCCCGAACTACCCGCAATTTTCGATCCATCCGTACACAGCCAATATGCATTGCTTGCAAAGTATCCATCCACGTCCTCTCTGAATTACTGATTGATCGCCACGGATCTATATCCTTCATTCTTATAGAATGGACTTAGAGTGTCTGAACGTACTAGTTTTCGCGGTCTTGATTAATTACGGCATTTGAAAAATGGCAAAAAAGAGGGAAAATTAAAAAAAGATGGAAGTTAGTGTACGAGTGGATCGAGGACACGACAGCTCAAGTGGTAGAGCAGCGCCGTATCTATCCGAAGATCGTGAGTTCGAATCCCACTCGTGACACTGATTGTTTTATCTCACCTAAACACCTTAATTAGTTTGTCTCAACTTTACATATTCTTATGGTTTAGACGGGGAGTTTATCGGAGGAATAGATTATATTCTTGAATTTGTGCCCAAGTTCAAAACTTTCTGCTAACAATGGTGCATGTTTTTTCTTCCTGCATCTTTATTTGTAAAAGGCAGATATTTCTAAACAATCTGGAATTAAAAGCCATGATCCAAAATATTCTGTCGCAAAGCATTTATCTCCTAGCGCAAAGGGGCATGAGACGCAGTCTTTGTGTATTGGGGCGGATTGCAAAAAGCACAGGTTATAGTTCAGGTTTTCAGACGTAACTTGTAAGCTTGTAAACTGCCAGACGCTGAGGACTTGACAGTTGTAGAATGCCTAACGTGCAAAGAAACATTAGGGAGATTTTGCAAAGTTTAGCGTGGACGGTAAGGCTACCGTTAAATGATTGGGGGTCCTGGGCCCAGATTTAACGCAACGCTTTCTGAAATAGCGTTCTACCTTCTTACCTTGTAGACTTTTTTAAATTTAATTAATTTTAATTAATATTAAATTAGTGTGAAGCAAAAGGTATGTACTGTTCCCCTTTGTTCGTATTTTAATCCTAATTAAAAAGCGGAATAAAAAATACCGAAAAAGCTCAGATCAAACCAGCAAGATTGAGGGATGACTTTAATCGAAAAAATTGGTCCTAAGCAGGTTAATGCAGGATACTAATCCACCTAAAACCTTATTTTAAAATATAATATTAGCTACCTTTTGAATATTATAGATTAGATTTTCGTCAGTGATATAAATTGGGCTCTTACCTTTTCCATTTTTGAAAATTGAGTTGCCCGAAAAATACCATTAGTGGAACTAAATAAAAAACAGATATTTTAACGTACTAAATTATGCAAAGTCTGACGGAAGTCCTGTCTAAACACACGATCCGATTTTTATTTTATTTGTTAAATTTATAACTTTGTCAACCAGGGGAACGACAGTTTGTTAAAGTATTTCCCTGTCAAATTAATATTTTTTTTCATGTCTGTCGTTCCGCTCTTAGAACTTTGAGTACGGGCCCCTTCTCAAATCAATATCACCCGCACGGAAACGGGACTTTTTCATCCCTAACAGACAAACGGAATATTAGGTAAAAGTTTTTCTGATAAATTATTTCTATTTAATACAATATTTTCTGACCGCCGTGATATTTACATATTCAACCTTATTCAATCACGATATTGATGGAGTGGCAAGTTGAATAAATAAAAAGCAATACTGTAGACAATTACATCTGGATACGGCTATGGAGGAATTTCTTTTATAACGACAGTTATCAGATAAACTTTGGGAGAAAACTTTTTCTCCAAGTTCAACATTTAGCGGGGAGAATGGCGAGCACTTGACAGAAAAAGGCTTCTAGTGTCACCTTAACCTCGAAAACGAGAATCCATTCTTATGCTGTGTCGAATCTTCACAAAAAAAAAAAAAAAAAAGCGAAAACGCAAACAATTAATGGCTCTTTTTAACTGATCCCTTTTATCCATGAGTAAACTTTTTTGCAATCAATTAGTAGTACGCAATATTTTGCCAGTCTGTACCGTGTTTTTTATTTATTTATTTATTTTTTTTTTATATTTTTTTAAATTTTATTTATTTATTTTTTTTTAAAGAGAATATAATCGACAATTCTATTTTGGATGTTTCCCGTCACTTGCGGTTTTGTCAGTCACGCTTCGGAATTTTGAATTTCTGTGTTGGATTTATGTTAGGATTAAAGTAAGGACGTAGAAAAATGGCTTACTTATCTTACAACCTGGCCAAAGTCCAAGCTGTAACAAACAAAATTAAATCCAATTATGTTTAGTGGTCTTATGAGGGTTCACAACAGCAGAGCCATATCAACCATCGGGGTGCCTGTGTGTTTGAAGAACAAAAAGCCCATTTGTAAGGAAGAAATCAGGGTCGCTGGATTATTTTATGTTAGGTGTTGGTTGGGATGAAAAAGTCTGAATCCTGCTCGTGACTCTTTTTCATCTCAACCAAGACCTTACATAAGAATAATAATTAATTGAAATCAAATGAAAGTTGAAATGTTCTACTTGGATTACGGTAAAGTAGTTTAATGGCGCAAGAAACAGCGGGAGAATTTTAAATGACCAGTCGGTTTATCTGGGTTATAAGAAGGGTGAGTTAAAGTCACCGAGGGCTTGTGAATCGATTGAACTAACGTAGGGATGTCTTTCCTCATCACACTTCTTGATAATTCAGTCTATGACAACGAAAAGAAAGCTGTTACATCCTACTTTTCTCATGGTAAAGTCTTGTTACAATGAGTTAAATTTAAAAGACCAGTTGGTTTGCAGGGGGGTTGGTTATAAGCAGAGTGAGACAGATATCAGTGAGGGATCATGTAACGATATTAATGAACTTGATGGAAGGATTATTAAGATACAATTTATTTCTATTAATGTCATAGTTGTTTGAAACTTTTCTTTAGTTTTTAATTTTTTTTTTTGGGGGGGGGCGAGATGTATTATGATAGGAGGCAGAGGGTCTCGTCGCACACCCTAACCGATCGCTGATTGAAATTCAATCTATGTCAATGAAAAGAAAGCTGACATGTTCTACTTTTCACACGGCTGTTTTACAAGCGAAATAAATTTAAAAGACCATTCGGTTTGTCAGGGATATAAGCAGGGTGTGGCAATGTGTCTTACCTCGCTCTATTTACAACCTGGCGGAGATCGGAGTTATACCAACCAATTTTCATCACCTCCTTTAAGCAAGTGAAATTTTTAAAGATCAGTCGATTTCACAGCGTTATAAGCTATGTGTGAGGATTAAAATATTAATGAACTTGACGGTGACACTACTAAGAGCCAATTTATTTTGAGTATTGTAGTTGTTTATAACTTTTTTTAGTTTCTAATTGTTATTTTTTGTGGCCCACTAGGTGCAACCCTGAACAGATTTGTAATAAATTTAAAATTGGTTGAGAGTTTATATAACGATTAAATAAGGGCCTACGTGGAGTTTAGGGTCATCATGCTTATAACCCTGACCAACCCTTAATTATGTTCTATTGTCTATAGATCATCTAGGCCTGCCTATCCTTGTTGTTTTGGTCTTTGTGATGAGTTTCAACATTACACATCTTCCATGGGTTTGTATAAGGATTAAAATAAGAATGTAGAGAGACTGTCATTCTTCCACATCACATTTATAACCCTGACCAATCAGTTAAGATAATCCAAGCTGTAAATAAAAAGATAGCTGAGATGGTTGACTTTTCGTCAATTTATCTTGTAGGAAGAATACTCAAGCGACAAAATTATAAACGCAGAGAGTGTTTGTAAGGGATATAAGCGGAACGAGACAAAGACAACCAACGCTTCCTGGCCCATATGCCGTTCACCATATATGCGCGATTTGCCAAATAAAGACTTGATTTTAATAATTTTCCTTCCTACTTAGTCGAGACTCTAGATACTTTTGTGCAAACAGTAGGATGAAGTTTTGAATAGAAGAGCAAGTTACCATATTTGTGTTTCTTAGTGACCTGTCGTTTCATAATTTGTTGAAGTCGTGAGGAGAGGTCAAGAGTGTGGTAGTTTAGAAAATTTTTGTTTCATTTTCCCCCCACTTTTCTCCCCTTATTCGAGTCATCTTCAGTGATAAAACTACATACTTTAACAGAAATGATAAATGATGGAGTGAGTGTGTTTTCAATCCTTAAAAGATAGGTTGAAATATTGGGTTGTCCGGAAAATAATGCAGGATTTTGGTATTAAACAAAAAAAAGAAACTAGTTACTTTAAAGCAATGTTCTTTAATCAAAATAATTTCCCATACTCTCAATACATTTCTCCCAACGTGTTGGTAACTTATTAATTCCGTCTGAGTAGAATTCAGAATTTTTAGAATTGATAAAGTCAATAAATGCATTTTCCAGTTCCGTTTGATTTTTGAATATTATGTGTTGTAAGTAGTGGTCCAGGTGTCTAAAAAAATGGTAGTCAGTAGGCGAGAGGTCCGGAGAGTAGGGTGGGTGAGGCAAAGTTTCATAGCCAAGCTCCAATAATTTTTGTGACGTTACACGTGACACATGTGGTCGAGCGTTGTCATGCAACAAAATGG
>CM077108.1:15459112-15485540 GCA_039619505.1 Cimex hemipterus
AAACATCAAAGCGCTGATTTTTTTGGCGATCGTTTCCAATCGCCTTGAGGTGGTCAGCGACGGTCGTTTTACTGACTTTGAGTTGCTCTGCAAGTTCTCGAACAGTTGCTTTGGGGTTTTCTTCCACCACTGATCGCAGAACATCATCATTAAGAGAGGAAGGCCTTCCACGACCTTCTTCATCTTCAAGGCTGAAATCTCCCTCCCGAAATTTTTTAAACCACCTTTGCACAGTGCACTCATTAACACAACCCTCGCCCCAGACTTGGTTAATGTTTCTAGCCGTTTGGGCTCCGCTTCGGCCGAGTTTAAACTCGTAAAAGAAAATCGTACGAAATTCTCGCTTTGACATTATAAGGATGACTGAATTATTTCCAAGTAGCGGAATGCTACAGAGGTAAACAAACAATATCATTTGGAAGAGGATTAATAAGTGTTGACATTCATACAAATGAGTAATCCTGTAAACGTAAACAGAATATTTTATATAGATTTTTTTTAATGAAAACTTAAAATCCTGCATTATTTTCCGGACAACCCAATACTTCTGCAACCTGATGATGAGCTAAAGGGCTCGAAATCCGGATCGCGTTGCGAAACGGCCTACTGTGAGTAGGAGCTATCTTTTTAAAAAGAATTGGAACACTTCCACAGTGTCACGACACTTTCACACAAAGCCAATACGACACCACAAGAATACATCACACTTTATGCCTGATTTTTTTTCACTATTTTCGTGGTCCGCTCGACCAATTTATGCCAAAAGGAGGGAAAACTCGTAAGGTGAGGTTGAGATGGGGAGTTGATGTCCGAGTGGATCGAGGCCACGATAGCTCAGGTGGTAAAGCAGCGGCGTATCTAGTGGAAGGTCGTGGGTTCGAATCCTTCTCGTGCCACATTAACTTTTTTTCATCTCAACTAAAAGCCGTATTTATGCCTGATGATGACCTGAATAAAGGTTGCAACGTCGGTAAAAAAATTGAAAAGGTGTTTTTCTAAACAACAAACTTCTTGACCGCTCCTCTCGACTTCAACAAATTATACTAATTATTTTCTTGGTACGATGGATTTTTATAAACATACTTTTCAAAGATAATTTTTTCTATTCTATCCATTCTTACTTCACAAATAAAAGAGTGAAAACGTACAGAAGGTACTTCAATCAATATTCCAGATGTTCTCTGTAGCCTCGAGTAATGATAGGTTGGTAGTCCAGAGTTTGAGAAAACGGAGAAAATCTATTCCAGGAATTGTTTTGACCCTTCAGCCTTGCGTCGATTAATAACAATAAAACAAAAAACAATCTGGTCTATGTTTTTTTTCTGTTTGTTTCAAAACAGGTTCCGACGGTCTCACGTGATAAATCCTCGGGATAATCTCGGCTCTCTTTTTTCATGGCTACCGGGCTTCTCGGATTGACTTATGAGACAGTTTCAAAATCAGATCAATGATTATGCAAAATTTCCAAAACAATCGTGACTTTAAACGAAGTTTAACCACTACACGTAGTATACCCAGTTTCAGAACATGGTTAATGTATTCTAACAGTTTTAGTGTGCCTTTCAGCTTTTGATTAAAAAATGATCGTTAATAACTTTGTTTTGTAATTTGGCACTAATAAAAGCAGTTTGTTAACCATTAGCGTTCGTTTGATGGAGGAACGTCGGTAAAGTAGAAGAAAGTAGTTTAAATAAAGAAAGTTTAACAATATTTTTCTTGTCATAAACGGAATATGAATTCTCGGGTATTCATAGGGGAAACTTACTCCGTTTATGCTTAGTAAATGCTTTCCTTGATAGCAGCATTATGTTGGCAGTGTCGTTCTCAGGAAGTAGTTCGTACTAATGGGACCCACCAAATGCACAATCTCTCTGTGATATTCGCTCTCTGGCTCTCAATGGAGGAAAACTATTATTCACCAATGCAATTTATGACAGATGCATTTAATTTGTCGGGTATTGTCGTTAATAGTTAGGCTAGTAGATGGAATCTTTTCAAATCGCAATAAACGTACTAAAAAAAACCTTGAGATGTAATGGAGGGAAGTTTGTGGTTTTTCCTATGATCCCTTGCATTATTATTCAGAATATTCTTTTTGACCTTTTTCTTTGGACCTCGATATTTTAAAAAATGCGTTATCTTGGACATTTCTTAACTTGTTCCTTAAGCAGACCGTCATGTTTCCAAAAAGAAAGCATTTCTGTCACCCTCTTGACTTATTTCCGTACTACATCTGTAAGATGGAAAATCTACATTTCTTCAGTGCGGTCTTGCTTGAGTAGGTGAGTAGGTCGTTTGATCAGCATGTTAACAAATCTCATCGGGGATGTAGAGAGATTTTGAGATTTGGACTGTCGAGGAGAGACAGACCATGCTAGAAATAAGCTCAGGTACACGGCCCCAGGGGATTAGGACACAGGTCAGAGCCCGGAAATCCTCTGGTACACAGGTAGGGAACTACGACGTTGCAGGAAGCTCGGAGGAAGGTTGTCTGCGTTATGCGGGACACGTTAACGGATTTCAAAGTCCAGGTGCAGTCCGTTTTTCCTCGAACTTATTATTTCATTCTAGCCTTGGAGGACACCAGCCCCACAAGTATATATATCTGCAAATCGTAGCTGAGTTTCGCTTAACGCGTTGTCCCGAACGTTCTTGATATAATTTCAACCGGGAATAAACAATAGTAATGAAAAAATAATTGTCGAGATAAAACACTCGTACGATCGGCCGTAACAATGAATCCGCACTGAATCGATATCGGAGCTGTTCCAATTACAGGATACAGACGGAAATGGCCTGCATTTTATCCCCGTTATTCTTTCTTTCGAAGACGTTTACACGGAGGGAAGAGTGCTGGGAAGAAACCGAACAGGATAGAAATCGTTTGTTATGCAAATGGGAAAAAGCCGTTCTTCTCAAAGATTCCCTTCATAAATGTTATTTTTGATATTATAGAATTCATACCTTTGAACCAGGCCATATCCTTGCTGCTTCATGGTTTCCGGCTGTTACGGAATACCATTATAATCATGTTCGTGTTATACATCAAATCCTGCGGCTGGATTGACGTCTGAACTCCAAAAGCGGTGATTTTTCTCTTGCGTAATTCTTAAATTTGTAATTGACGTATAATTTCAATACAGAATGGACACACTAAGGTTTGATGGAATGGTTTGGAAAGTGACCTAATTTTTTGAGATCAAACTTGCAGACGGTTATTCGGAAATCGTGGTATGCGATCTGGTTTGACGTAGGTTTCAGAAAAACATTTTCTTTATCGTGCCAACGTTTCGATATTCAGTCCTATTTCTACTCACACGTACACAGAAAACAAACAAACACTGAGTGAGTAGAAAGAAAACTTTGATTGATCGTAAAAAAATTTTTTTGCATTGTATAAATTCATCTTTTTTCACATCCTACATTTATTTATATTTAAACAAATCGCAGGTCCTAAAGATGATATCAATAAAGTTCGAAGCGTGGCGTGATAAAGAAAACGTCACGCCAGACCGCATCTTACGATTTCCGAAGAATCATCGACTAACGGTCACTAATCACATTGCTTGCAAATGTTGGAGACTTCGAGGAAGATTTGCTCCATTATCGCTGACCAAAAATCACTTTGACATAATAATTCTGGCGGTTACTACATGATTGGAAGCTTGATGGAAGTTTGGCTAAAATCCCCAAAACACAAATTATCTAACTTCAGTAAGGGCTGGATGAAGAAACAAATTTAATTGTTACTACAAAGCTTAAGACCTATTTTAAGGTTGATTTATTGTCAAAGGTTTTGCATATCCAAGATACACATTATTCCTGAGCAAAAAAGTGGTCGATACATCTAAAACAAAAAATTGCTAAAGCGAATAAAAATTTTCTTCGAAAGATTTTCTAGTTTCTTTTAATAGATTTTCGAAAGGTTGAGAGAATATGCATCTCGCTTGTCAAAACCCTGTTAACAACCTTCCCAAGGAAGTGAAATCTTCAGTGAATAATTCATTACATAATGGAAAGTTGATACGCTTCGTCTTGAAAGTTTTTCAAGAAGTACAATACGAATCCGAGCATATCTTCGCTCGCTGCTAAAACGGATAAACTTCGGATAAGTTTCGGTATAAAATTGCCTAAATCAATGTTAAATACTACCACAACACTCAGATGAAGATAAATAATCACGAGGTCAAATATGTTTATTCCTACAGAAATGGATTTGTTAGATTGAGACGAGCACAAATCCACACGAATCGAAAGGGTTATTCATTCGAATGCCCACCACGAAATCGTTATCTGCCCAGAGTTTACCGATTTATCTTCAACACATATTTGAGGACAATTTATCTCAAATATCGAACCCGACCCGCAGTAAAGCGGCGTGTTTTCCTCTCAATGCTATAAACCGATGCAATTTCTTGGAATAAAATAGTTTGATTTAAAACTAGGAGACTATTTGCCTGGTCATACTGAACCACGTTCAGTTAGTTCTGTCACGGTTCAACATATCCTGAGGTAATCGGAACACAGCATACAATTTCAACCTAATGATGGCTCAGGATTGTATTCTTTTTAGAAATTGAAGTATCGACAGTTAACATGAAAGTAGTATACACTGAGGAAAAGAGAAACAAAAAAATTAAAATAAAATGGCCGTCCTCGTTACAAACTAGAAAGGAAATCCCTCTGTAAACTGATCTTTCTGAAATAACAACATCTGTTATTATAGCTCGCACCCTAAGGATATAATTAATGCCATACTAAATATAGTAAAATAGCAATACACCGAAACCACATTTAAACTTTAAATTATAGCAAACCGTATAAATTTACATAGATCAAATTAAATTTAATATAAGATAATACTTTTTTAATCTGTGAAATGCATATCTCTTGCGTGATTCTGGGTCATTACGGGTAAATTATACCCTACACGTACACTCAAAGAAAAAACCGGACACTAGTATTTTATTCTTTATTTGTATGTATTGTTATAAATACATTGATAACAACATTAAATTATTTAAGGTTTTAAGTTGAGATAAAAAGTCAGTGTCCCTCGCGGGATTCGAACCTACGACCTTCGGCTTGATACGCCCCTACTCTCGCTACTTGAGCTATATTGACTTCGATCCCCTCGGGCAGTAATTTCCCATCTGAACCCCACCTTTTAAATTTTTGTCTCCTTTTTGCCAATTTTCAAGGATGTTAGGGCTCGAGGGGAGCGAACATTATAGCTCAGGTGGTAGAGTAGCGGCGCTTCAAGCGAAGGTCGTGGGTTCGAATCCCGCTCGTAACACTGATTTTTTAATTTTAAGTTAAAACCTTAATTAATTGAATGTTATTAATTGGACAAGCGGATCAAGAAAAATAGGGAATTAATTATAACGTACTCCACACATCTACTTGCACATAGTATTCATGTTAGGAGTATGTGGCTGACTAAGCGTCAATCTCTACATCCTCCGAGAAATGGGTGACTACGTACGGTCGAGACTTATACATTAACGGTATTATTCCCAATAACTTCACCCCAACGTATAGAAGAACTTCCGCAATGTACCTTAGTGCAGTCAAGTATGATGATCATCATTTCGGTACGGTCGTGGAAGTTGTTAGTTTCACCCCAGACCATGACTTATTTGAAATAAGCTGTGATACACGCATGTCGTTCTCCACGTCTTCTCCACACACGGTCTCGGTCATATTGTAACCATAAACCAAACCGGTACTGTCCAAGCAATTTGCGAATAGTCGCCTTTCTACTCGACACTCTCCAGTAGTGGAGAACCTGGTGCATCTAGAGACTTGGGTATTCTCGCGAAGCTTTCTGATGACTTTTGTAGAGTTACCCCCTTACATTGGAGTTGATTACCTATGAAGGACGTTGTTAAATGACGGTTCCGTACTCCTCAGGTAAGAGCATTAAAACCATCTTCTCTAGCCGTTTACATCGCAGTCGGCCAGTACCTTATCTACGCGTGCTACGCCCATGTCGGCCCGGGCAGTATTTTTTCGACTTAAAACCCATGCTTTTAAGAAAAAAAGGAACGATTTTTGCCCACATTACACTTTTGAAAAAATTTAAAAACCATTTAATTCACTCGTTAAGTCGTCTCTGAAAAATATGAAGTCCATTATTATTCTTTAGGTCTAGTTATTATGGAAAAATAACATATAAATATGATTATAAATATAATTATATAAGAGGAAAACTATTAGGTTGAGATGAGGAGTTTATTTCTGGTGGGCGGAAGTCACGGTAGGTCACAGGGTACTGATCCGGAGGTCTTGGGTTCGAATCCCGCTCGTGACACTAATTTTTCACTCATCATTCGCATTACATTACATTAAAAAATACTTTAGATCACTAATAAATAGTTCATAAGAATACACATAATTGATGAACTTACAGTTTAAATCATGGGTCGGTATAGTTAATTAATTGTGTCTGATAATTTTTTCTGTTTTTCAAGTCACGGCCATTTTGATTAATATTCAAAACCGAAACCAGGTATTTTCAAGTAGAAAATCAACTTATGCACCTGCAACCTTTTAGATTTGAAAGTTTCAATAGTTCTAAAGTGTACAATTGAACAGGTAATTTCTTTTAATCTGAAATTTAATGAAGTGATTTAACGGAATTATACTTTTTGAATTCCCCTAATGAATTTCTTTACTTCGCGACTGCTCGTTTTACTTTGAAAAGCATTGCAGAACGACAAGTCAGGGAAAAATTAATTAACTATTAATTGAAGTGATTAGTATAAAGCTATGGCAACGTCTTGGCCACCACAAATGGGAAAAATGTATTGATTCGACGTGACAAATATTGGTTTTTCATCTCTTCGTATTATATTCATTAGTTTTAATTTAAAATTTCTATTAAAATATATTAAGCAATTAAATAAAATGCTATATTTTATGGGTGAGGTAAATGTTGAATATTGTTATTATTCACGACCATTTATCGATCCTCAATTAAATATTTTCACTGGTCGATCTTCACTTCACACTAAATTTATATTAACATATTTTTACTCTTAATGTTTTTTTCCATTTTATTTACATAATTAAGTTTGTAATGCGCTATATAATAGGCTATCAGAGGCTTCCATCAGACTTTCGATATGGCAAAATCACGGCTTGTTTCCTGTCAAAAAAATTTTTTTTTATTCAAACAGGACATTTTCGTCCATCTTCGACCGTCGGTCAGCTCCAAAAGCGTCGATTTGCATTGGCAAACATTTAGTTGCTAATTGGTCGCGGAACAGTTCTGTTAGTGTTGGAATACGAGTTTTTTTATATGCGCCCTCCCCCCACCGCGGTTCGGAACTTTGTAACTGGCGTGTAGTAAATATTAGCACGTAATCGTGCGACTTGCTATGGGCTTTGAGATGATCAGTGCAAAAAAGAAAATCGTAGGTAGCAAATTTTAAATACGCTTCAGTGTTCCAACTCGTATTTTTTTAAAATAAATTCTGTTGTTCATCATTTATGTAATTATTTATTTTAAAGCACTTATTTATATATATATTGAGTAACATAACTGTTTTGGTTTTGTTTCAGGTAATTCATCAATTTCAACTGATTAATTAAGGTCAGTTATTTCTATTATAATTATATATTATTTATGTATTATTTATGATATTGTTTATTCTCGACAAGAGTTTCAAGTTTAAAAAAACCTTAACATATACTTAAAATGTTTAATTTAAATATTAATAAGTAGAAGTAGAAAGTTCGATTACAAAAATAGCCCATGATGAGTTAATATTTACAAAAAGCAAAAGCACGTACAATTAATCGTTCTGTTTAGACGATCTGTTTTCTTCCCGTCATTCTGGCCCGCCAATCCTCGTTCTTTTGTTTGTTTTTTCCCACAAAGCGTTTCGGTATTTCGAATTTTTGGGATTGACGAAAGGATTAAAATAAGGGCGAAGAAAATGGGTGTCTAAAGAACAAGGTAGAAATATTTTTAAAAACCGGCAGGCTTTTCAGGGTCATAAGCAGGGCGAGGTAAGGCACCACTGAGAGTATACCGATTAAAATAATGGCATAGGGGTGTTTTTCCTCATTGGTCATCACACTTAAAACCCTGGCCAATCACTGACGATAATTGAATTTATGGCAATCGAAAGAAAGCTGAGATGTTCTACTTTGATCAAGGTAAAGTAGTTTAACATGGCCAAGAACCAGGGGAGAAATTATCTCCATGCTGTTGTATTTATTTTTGCACATAATTTCTTTTTTCGTTTTACACATATGCTATTATCCCCTTCTGTATTTTAAAATAACGTTCATTTTCATTCATTGCTTACCTTTAACAAAACTATGAAATGAAAAAAATAGCTCGGGTTTGAAGAAACTTTTTTAAATGTTTTAAAAATATTCAAAATTCAGTTGTTTAATATATATTCTCTGTTTAATTGCTTATCACTCTTTTTTTTTGTTATTACGTACCCTATGCAAGGCGGAACTTTATTTAACTGATCATTGTAGGAGGCGAAACCGGTCGTAACATCCAAAAAGTGTATCACAAAAATGTGAAACATCCTAACAACCTTAATTTAAATATAATTTAATATATTTAATATCTTTTTAAATCTGGAGCTTGACGAACGATTTGGTCTTTAGTAGGAGACCGATTATTTTATTATCGCAGCATTATCTTTCATGTCTTCTCTTTTAATTTTCATGACAATGGGATTATGTTTAAGCAATGAGTTTATCCTTGTTCATTTTTGGCAATTTGTCTCCCCGCTTTTGATATCAATTTTGCTTTGTTTAGCATGACTTTTTTCATGTTTTGTTGGAACGAATAACGATTTATTTTCGGTTAATTATTTTCTCCGTGGTTCGTCACCCAGGTTTGAAATTTGCACATTCATAAAATGTCGAGACGGAAAACAGTCAAATGTTTCTTTTCCTACCATATTTAAGTTATTATAAATCGATAGTTTTTGTTCTGTTAGAAAGACCCCTTTACCACTTCCCAGACCACAAAGTCGAACTGAATATTTATCGAAATTGATCCTCGCTACGTGACGAAGACTCGGTCAACGGGCTTGCACCAAAGAAAAGCATCAAACATAAAGCGAAGGACGGCGGACCAGGGATGATAATATTCCACTGTCCTATCTCCTGGATACTTAAAGAACTTGAATATTATTTTTATCCTTTTTCTCAAGTGGCTAAAAAGGTAGGAAACTAGTAGGCTAGGAAATTAGTACGAACCTATGCGTTTATCCTTTGATTGTGACATGCTTGTTTTACATTTCTCAATTGGATATACATCACGATTATTGATGGTTAGATTGTTTTATTATTGCGTTTTATTCAAGATCGGTATGTTCATATATTTAAGTTTGCTTATAATGATCTTTTCGTCGATGAAAATCGGGTTCAAGGTCTTTCTCGAAAGTAAAGCTAGGAGTAAGCAGGGATTGGACCAGAAAATTGCAAATTAAGTCAATTATCAAATAAAATTGTAATGTTTGCTACAAACAATCATCAATTTTTTATTATCCATAACGTAGTACTCATCACTTGAAGAACAATTGCGGTGATTTTAGTGTCATTTGATGAGATAATTATGTTTAAATGATTGTAATGTCAGTGTTGTCTTATTTGTAAGATTTTCTGTTTTTGTTGTCGCTTTATGTTGTATTCCTAGGTGCCAAGATTGCGATAATTGCAATTTTCCAAGTTTCTCATGCGAATCTGCCGGCTCGGTGTACCCCAGGCGTCGCACAGTATGTCCTTCTCCATCTTTTTTTCATCCAGCCTGGGCCGTTTTGCAATCCGAGAGACGTCTAAAGATCGTTCGGCAGGGAGAGCATATCGATTATCCCTCGACTCGACTCCAAGTGGGGGCGGCTACAAACGTAGGACCGAGGGGCGGCAATTATAAAAGGCGGTGTCGTTTGTGCCCCGTCGAGAGGACGGCCTCCGCGCTACGGACATATTGATTTTGGAGCCAACCCCCACACAACACATAAACCCCTCTCCTGAGTTTTATCAGACACGGGGCTCTCCTTTCTCCCTTTTCCTCTCCCACGGCTCACCTTACTCCCGTCTCCCTCAGACTTGTTTATGCCGATCCTCCCTCTTTCCCCATTTGCCACCTTAACAACAGTTCAGCCTCTCCAGTTCAACCCCGTACAGAAAACGATACTGCCGATTAATTAGATAAAACGGGACTGTCTGCTCCCCCCCCCTCAGGAAATTTATGCGTTCACGGATAGTCCCCATACAGCTCCGTTGACCCCAATACGAGCAACGCGTGAGCAGTTGACCTCATCATTCAATTATCCCAATCGATATTTCAATTTAGCATTCATCGTTTAAGAAAGTACTTCAGAAAATGCTTATTACATTATTCAATTTACTAGTTTGACAATGGGTTCTTTCAAAGATGTATTCATTCATGTCGTTAATTCAAAAGTTTTGCTATTAAAAAGTAACGCTAAACCCGTTATGAATACTTATGGCTTCCTCTTTATAACAATACCGTCATTTGTGACAGGTTTGTTCTATTCTGACTTTCTGAACGGCTTCCTGGATAAGACATAACATAGAAACATTGGTAAACTTAAAGGTTTCTCATAATTTATCGTCTAGCAAATAGGCATAGTAATCATGACGATAGAAAAAAATACTAATAGTAAATTATTTGAGCACTGTCATAATTGATACACTTAACTTTTAATATTCCATTGAACTTTTTGCTAGATTTACTCGTGGTGTCTGCATGGTGTACCTGTGTGGGTTGGTCGGGTCCGATCATTTTGGTAATATATTCTTGCTGTTGTAGTGAGCCAGACCCACGTCGGCATCTTTGGTTGTGGCCTTAAGTTAGGATTACAATTAATGATGGTGGATTCGAAGTTAGCCTCGGTCTACTTATACCCTGACCAATCACTGACTTATGGCTTTTCGACTAGTTACAGGTCATCTTAGTTTGCCTGTCCTCACTGTTTTCGTCTGCAAAAGCGTTTCTGTATCTTAAATTGCTGGTCAGTGCAAGGATTAAAATTAGGACGTAGAGGTATTTTAATTTAGCGTAAACCTGCTTATAACCCTGACCAACCATTGGCTTATGGGTATTTGACTATTTGTAGATCATTCTAGTTTTCCTACCATCGCTGTTTTAATCTGCAAAAGCATTTCTGTATCTTTGTTGCTCATTTGTGCATGGATTAGAATTAGGAGGTAGACGGATATTAATTAAGCGTAATCCAGCTTATAACCTTGGCCAACCACTGGCTTATGGGTATTTAACTATTTATAGTTCATTCTGGTTTGCTATCCTCGATGTTTTTTTTCTGCTAATCACATTTCGACATCTTTGGTTTCTGGTTGGTCATTAAAATTAATGATGGTGGATTTGAATTTTAGCGACACTGTGCTTACAATCCGACCAACCACTAATTTATGGTTTTTCGTCTATTTAAAGATGATCCTGGTCCATCTATCCTCGTTGTTTTCTTATTTCTGGGGCGTTTCAGTATTTTCAATCTTCAGTTGTGGGGTTTTGTACGGATTAAAACAAGGACAGGAAGAGATCTGCGCCTCGCCAAGCTTATATCCGTGACCAACCAAACCGAAAAGAGACATTCCTATGTCACGCCGCTACTAAGTTGCGATGCTAAAGTTACAGCTTGGATCTAATATGATCCGTGTAGACGTTGCGTTACGCTAGGTCGTAGCATGTCTGGCCCATCACGTACCAGTATTGTAAAGGGTACGTGGTGGTTGTTTGATAGATGAGTTGTATAGTTTTGGAATTCAGTGGTGGGTTTGTCTTAGGAGGAGCCTAGGTTTTACCTAAACCTTATTTTTCTCATTGGTGATGGCTTTTCGTCTATTTTGAAGCCATCTTAATCTGCCTGTGTCTGTTTAAATCCGTCGGATGTTTTTCTCCATTTAGCCATCTTTGGTTTATTATGAGAATTCAACTAAGGACGTAAGTGCATTTGTGTGAACTTACCGTACATCTTCGGTTCAAATAATCCAAGCTATATAGTTTACAACGAATAAACAAGCGAAAATAGGAAATTTTAACGACCAGTCCGTTGTGTCAGGGATTAAGCATGCATATTCGATTGAATCAACTGGCTAATGTGTTACTACAACACTTGCAGAGTTGATGTTCATCACTGGCTAACTTATAAATTAAATCATGGAGGATGGAAAAGTTCGGAATGGAACCGGAACGGCAATGAATTTAATCCATTAAACAAGCATAACACTACAACTTCTCCTCATCCTTATGTCAACATTTATCGTTAACAATAATATTGCAATACTTGCTGTTTAATTAATCTATTCGTACGTTAAGTAAGGATGCTTTTTTTATATTGGAATCATATAAAAGGTGTATTATTTTAATGATTCGGAACTGAGGTTTTGGGTGATGAATGTAATAATTTATTTTCTATTTTGTCTAGACTTGAGTATCTTCTCAGTAGGTTAAAGTAATTATTAATAAATCCCAGAAAAAGTTAATTGAATTTTTAACGACAGGATTAAATGTTCATTTATTCTCTTGGACAGAAAGATCCGGTAGCTTGTAAAGAGTCATCATCTTTGCTCTATGACCGTCTCAAAAGTCAATGAGATTGGATGACACTGGGTTTTGAAGGTCGATAAACTCGAGATTGGCCCACTTTCATCGACCGCACCGGGTCAAAGAAAAGACATTATTATTTTTTTTAAATTTTATTTTATAATTATAATGGTCGGTGAATGAATTATATTTTTTACGTTTTTTAAAACAGTTTTACACGGCTCAGGGGCTGCACAAATAAAAAAAATCGTTTACGAGGTGTATGAATAATTTTAAGGAAGTCAACAGAAATTTTAATAGTTACTGGGTCGTTTTTTATTGAGAGGTTAATAAAATGAAACAGACTCAATTTGGCTGTAAAATTTGATCGGAGATTATGCGAGATATAATTATGCTTGTTATGTCAATTAGGTTGTTTTTGAATTATTTATGAGATAAGCTGTGATTTTCTGCAGGGGAGTAGTTTTGTTTTTTATCAGTAACAGTTGGTATTGTTTTCCCCTATAGCCCAGTTCTGGGACAACACTGTGAGCAACACTGATTCCGAGAAGTGAGAATATTTAGAGCATTGTATATAGTTATTTAACCTGAAGAATTTATAACAACATTACTTATTATAAGATTCTAAAAGTTGATAAAAAACAAAAACAAAACTATGAATTATCGTTCCATTTGGATTTCATATCGGTGTTTTTATCCCTCAAGTTGAGTACTGAAGAAGGGAGGAAAGAAATAAGAAATCCTAATGAGAACATGTACGGCTTCCTGTCTTAGGACTTGCCTTCGCGATCGTGTTGAGAGCTCTTAATGGAGGCTAAAGTGAGATTAGGCCGTGTCACGCGCATGTGGCCTATCCCCATCCTTATCGCACAACGTCGACCTCAAGCTTGTTTCGGCTACAATTTGTACAAACTGTTCTCTGTGGCACCTTTGGGGGGGGGGATTACTCCCAGAAACAAATTACGGTGTTTTGCTGCTTGCATGTTCCATTTTGTTGGTTTTTGAAAAAAAATTTCTTAATCTTGTCAGCACTATGAAATTCAAACAAGCCGTAAGATAATTAAGGCAGGAAGAAACACGATTTCATGAAATTAAATGAACTCACTTTGCAAGTTCAACCTCTTGGCCTAGGTTGTAATTTTTCATTGGTTTAAACTAGTAAAACACTAACTTGGCGAGCTTTAAAAATCCCTTTAAAAAATCTGTTCGTGATATAAATGCGTGAGATGAAAGAATGCCAGTTCTGAATCTGTTCGTTGTGACTGTGAAGTCTTTCCGGTCTAATTAGTCATAAAACGACCAAGGACTCAGTAGTAATGAAGTCGTGGCGAAGTTTTTTAACGACCTGCCAAGTTAGTATTTTGTACACCATAAGGAAATATTTGGTTCTTGTACGTTAAATTAGGCCTATTGCTTGTAGATGCTAAAAAAGGACTATCCTAGGCTACAGCTCCTTAGTTATATTTTATGGATTGAGTTTTTCATTGCTAGGGAATAGAAACCACCTTCATGCTGAGTTTTCACTGAAGATGGCGCAATGTAGAAACGCGTTTGAGTAATCCAACGAACCGCAAGTGAAGACAGACCCAGTAAGTGACCCTAAGTCAGTCGCGGACCAATACCCAATAGCCTTCTACTTGTTTAGGCATTCTCAGTATGAATACATACGTGCTGTGGTTTTCTTTTCTTTGCTCCCCAATCTTTTTAAAGGCCAATTGAGTTGGTAATGTCTAATGTAAAGACCTGAACAATTTTTCGTCATCTTCGGTCGTGGGTTTGTTAGTAACTGTCTTAGATTTGATTTTGACTTGTATGAGATGACTTGTTTACCAAACAAACTATTACTTCTTCGGATTGGGGTTATTAACTAGCTTCAGTCGTTTTATTACTGTCCTCGGCGTAAACTTCTCAGCTATATTTACTGTATCTACTTTTATTTTGCCCTTTACTGGAAATCGCGCAACTTCTGCCTCTCTTTTTTTTTTTGGCGATGGGTTTTGCCTGTCTGTCCTGGTGTGTGTCCATTTTCGATGTTTTGGTTTGTCAGAGGCGTCCCTGCTTCTAGGCATATCCAGGCGATGTTTCGCCTGAAACTTTCGTCTTTGTTAGAAAAGTGTGCAAAACGATGAATCTTGAGGATCAGCAAATATAAAACATTCTCACAGTCTCGAGACCAAAGAAGGAGCTTTGATCAGATTTGTTCTAGATGGTTAACGTCTTACTGAGTCCATCAAATACACTATTATGCTCTGCTATTACGTAGCTTAAGGTTTTTATTAATTTCCTTAGATTTGACTAATACTTCTCAGTCATATTTGCTGTACTTAGCAATTTCGCTCGAAAGTAGAAATCTTTCTACTCTTGCCTTCGCATTAGCTTATAATATGCGTTTTCCCTTTCTTCTTATATAACTCACACAGGCTATTTTCGTCCACTTCTAATATATTCAGATGCATATTGAAACGGAAATGTCCATTTAACAGTCCTGCAATGATCGTGATTTTAGTCGAAAGTTTTTTTTGCTTGTTCCCCTGTACTGTTTTTTCATCAGGTATAATTTTTAAGTTGATCCATTCGTTCATTTTTGCCCGTGGTCACTGTTTTGATCCGTCAGACGCGAATCGGTTTCCACGGAGTTAATATAATTATAACAACTATAACACAACCCTTTATTGAAATATAAAAGTAAATAACGCTAGGTAGGCTACCCATACGAGTCCGTCTGAGGTGATGTCTTACAACAAAACAGAAAACAATCTTCTTAATAGAAATACAGGGAAATAAAAATAATAATGAAATACAAATATGATAAAATTAAAATGATCAGCCTAAAAATTCTACATGTTTAGACAGTTCGAAGTACACAAAACATTAATCTAAAATTACATTGAAGACATTTGAAAATAGCCATTACCAAATATTTAGGCGTAGGGTACACACTTTAAAAGTTAAATTCAATTACTAAGTTGTATCTGCATTTAACTAAACAACCAAAGTTGCTTCCATTTAATTATTCAATAAACTCCAGAAATTTCAATATAGATTTATTCAAATAAAATAACCGATCCTCAGACATGATAGGTAGACACCCTCCACGGTTCCCCAACGGCAACATTTAAACTATATTTATTTAGGCAGAGTATCTCACCTCTAATCTTATTAGCCAACTTATCTACCTTCTGTTTATTTCAAACCTTACTTATTGGTTTACACTGTATAAATATTTATAGAGTGGATGACGAGTAATTTTTTTCATCTCTATCTCTAATCAATAAGAATCAAATTTTAAATTCATAATTTGTTTTTTTTTATCCTGTAATACATTCATTATATATCATATATATCATACTTCTCACAAAGTTTATTTACATCATTGTACCAAAACCGGTTTCTATTGATTATTTAACTTAAAACTATTTTAGAAAATCTACTAGTTGATAAGCTTAGATAATTACTAAGCATAGATCATTAACATAAGTGTAACTTGAATGTGAACAGAAATATTGGGAAAAGTCCAGGTTTCGGATCATGTAATCAGGTGTTTTTGTAGGCAAACCAAAGCGAATTTCTTTGTAAAATATTTCAAGGTAATTTCCACACTTCCATAGCTGACCCCCAGACTTATGTCCCCGTAACCCAGTATCGCTCATGATACCATATTAAAAATCTAAGTTTGAAAAAAACCCGGATTTTTTTCATAAAATACTGTTTTATTAAAGTTGTCGAGAACAAGCACTTCGTTGGAGTTAGTCCTCAGTTAGCTTTTCTTTTACTGTAAACAAAATATTTTCCTT
Source organism: Cimex hemipterus (assembly GCA_039619505.1). Taxonomy (NCBI): domain Eukaryota; kingdom Metazoa; phylum Arthropoda; class Insecta; order Hemiptera; family Cimicidae; genus Cimex; species Cimex hemipterus. The sequence continues at coordinate 15,475,475 of CM077108.1, forward strand.
ATTACGCCAGTCGGAGATTCATAATAATATACGGAGTCCTCCACTTCCTGTCAAGATCCACATAACCTACGTCCAGTGATTCGAAGTTGTGCCCTGCTTTGTTGCAGAAATATTTTGTTGTACTTTTTGACGTTGTCTTTTCCCTGCTTACCAACTTTTATGGGAGTTAGATTTTTTAATGTATTTCAACAAGGAAGTCCTAAAATTTAACAACAGAATAGTACTTGCCTGTTGATCCTTTTGTTTTATGTCTCAATAGAGCTGTACCTTAATGATTAAGGACCACGGTAACAATGAGCGGTAGATCGTGTTGGAGGCTTGGGTGTATCCTACAAAAGTGACTTGGGCCTCTGCATGCCCTTTTCTCTCAGTCTAGTTCCGGGGACTGTGCAGTGGGTGCTAGGTGACTCCGACAGACAATGGTTGCAAGGGGGTTTCAAGGCACAAATAATGGTTTCCCCTCGAGAATGCAAGCACAAGCTGTATTCGTATTTCCTGGCGCGTATGATCTTCTTAAGCACCCTCTGCGTGCATTTGGAAGATTGGACGAATGAAGCACATAACTTGCCAAGATGCAAAGACGAAATGCGTTAAAAGAGTTGTTGGCTCGCGAGCTGGCCGCGGATAGGACACACACTAGATAGGATACCAGGCACTGTCTGTATAGGAAGAGAGGGTGCGTAACCAACTGTAGTACGGGATAGCACTGCATCTTCAGTTCCAAGTCCACAGCTTTGTTGGAATGGATCCATCGTTGGCCGTAGGTGAGACCCGTTGTGGGTACTTAGAGAAGAGCCTGCTGTTCGGTGATGCCCACATGGGCTTCCTATGCGCAAGGCCGTCTTCTTTAGGGGGTGATTAGTAATCCCACTTTAAACGAAACCGCAGAAGGAGCGTACCCGCAAGTTTAGGCGCTGGTTACACTCGGGGTGTGTTCTCTATCTACCGAATGCGGTTGAAGACCGGTTGATGCATTTCAACCCTATCGGGAATCCCCTTACCGCACGGTACTCGGTTGACGGGGCAAGAATATCTGTTAGATTAGTCAGTGGAATCTCACGGTATTCACCCTATCTATTGTGAGCGGAGATGAGTCGCTCCTAACATGTGGCACATGCGTCAGGGGCGCACGCTAAAGAACCTCATTGTCTAAGACATTGCGACCCTCAGTGGGTCATCTTTGCTAGTCTCCCATGATTTTTGTCTGCTTCTGCCCTGTTTGACCTCTGTGACATGGATTTTCTCTATTCATTTGCACGCGTTATTTTCTGTAAGGAAATTACAGTTGAAAATCTGTTTGGTCAGTTAGTCTTTGGAATGAAATATTATGGGAACAGCATATTAAATTGGCCATGAGATGGAATGATTTATTTTTCATTGGTCCAGGTTTGGTTTTAGGAAAAACGTCTCTGATGTACTCCCTTATAATGAGCATCGTTTCAACATTTGTGCCTTGCATAATGAGAGGTTAATGTAATCAATCGATCCAAGGTCTCGTCGACGAACGGTTCGTTCTTCGGCCGCGCCGGCATCCCAGTCGTTATTTGTCGTGTTTCCCTAATGAAAAGGGCGATTTGTAGGGCTGTCGTAAATGGCAGGGGGCCGGCCTGGAGTGGAGTCGGCCGTTCTAAGTCTGAAGAACGGCGAACTGCGAAGGGCGAAGGGAGAACTCGGAAACGCCCTTTTCCCCCCGACCACCCCCTATTCGGTTGTTTCCATATCGCTCGTTTCATTCCGGGCCCTTCCTTTCCCGCAAAACGGAACAATTTCCTCAATCCCGTGGAACGGACGAACCTTTCAGAATAAACAATTTAAAAAAAAGGAACAAACTGGACGTCGCTCAAAATGACGGAAAGGCCTCGGTATTGTACAAAACGCCTTGAAATGTACTGCTATAAAACATTTAGGTGTAATTGGTTTTCTAACACACATCTGTTCCTGTGTTCATCCTTTTACCAGGTTCCAGCGTGAAGGATAATAATGAGAGAATTATGGAGTATTGATTGTTTGCCTGCGTCCTTATTCACATTAATTACTTAGGAGTATGGCCAATTATTTTATTAAATTGCTAAAATGGAAATCAAATACATTAACATAAACTAAATCATTTCAGTGATTAAATTATTTTAGCAATTAACGAACTGCGAGGATCAACAGGCTCATGTTGTTTGGCTTTTGGTTTACGTAAAATGAGAATTAATTATATTTCGAATCAACGAATTAAAAAAAAAAGTTATTGGAGCTTCAATTAACTAAATATTTGTCTTGCATAAAACACATTTTTTACATACCAAATAATTGAACTAAATGCTATAAAAGGCCAATAAACTCACTTATTCCCATCATCCTTGAACTTTATTATTAAAATAAAGTTGTGAAAGCGATGAATATTTGTTCCGTACCATCTTCACGGCAGAAGGAATAATGATCGTACTTGGCCGTTCGCTACTCCCTCTTTATACCCAGACTCACCACAGATCAGGATGACTGGTAACCAGGTTACAAGTACAACTTCTAAATATAGAAAACCCAAAATAAAAGATTACATATAAAAAGGTTTAGTCCAAAAATAAAATTTTAAAAACGAAAAATATTGTGTTCTCGTTTCTAATTTTTTTTAGTGCCACATTGGCTGATAAAATTTGATCGTTACCATCATCAGTATAAGCGCTCAAGTATGTAGGCTGAGTGAGAAAAGGCAACAAACCTATATTTTGAATTTTGAACATTGAAAATTAAACTTCGCTCATAAAAGTAGTCTCGCCTCACCCTGCTTATAACCCTAATAATTTTTAAAATATTTTCCGACATCAGTCCTGTCGTTAATTCGTAAATATTTATTATTTGGTTTTGTCATTTTCGGTCGGCATTTCGCCATTTAAAATAACGGTCGTATTTGTTTACCCCCGCTTATAAACCTGATCAACCCCAGATCGAAACGACCCGTAACAATCAAATTACAAGTTCATCACTCCTCAGACCGTAGAAATCACACGAAATTCAGAAAAAGTACATATAAAAAAAAGGTTGCTTTTTTGGTTTTTATTCCAAAAATAAATTTATAAAAGTAAAGAATGCCGTCGTGCTAATGTTTTTTAATGTTCCATTTGGTAAGTTTAAAAAAGCCAAGACTTCATTTGAAAATTTTGCGTATATCGCTTTCCTGTTCTAAACACCCTTTCTTGGCCATCAGAAGACCTCAAATAAAACCTTGAGTTATCCGAAAACAAGATTTTAGTCCAATCTTGCTCTGACCAATTGATGTAATTTCTTGCGCAACTTGCCGAGCTGTTCTTTGCCTGTTGGACCTCAGCACGTAATCCAGCTTCTGAAAGTCTTCGATTTACTGTGCGTATAATATGACATTACAACTTCAGACTTGTTGAAATCGTTTCTCGATCTCAACAGCGGGAAAATGCAGATTGCGCAGTACAATCGAAACCAATAAAACGATCATTTCTCTGAGAAATGACACGATGGCGACTTGAACCATGCCTTCTTGAGTACCTTAGTACAGTTTACCTTACAGTACCTTAGCGATTGAAGATCCTTTCGATTGTTGTAATTAACAGTTGAGTGTTAACCTCCCTAGCCATGTACTGTAGACTTCTTCCATCACTTAAAACAACAACTCAAACCTAGTTTTGTACTGAAAAAATTGGTACAAATTAAAAACAATCAAACCACCTAAATATTAGAAAGAAACTTTTAAAAAATCAACAAATGTAAAAAGATTTATTTACAAAATTCAATTATGAACAAAACGGGTGAATTCATCTGCGTTTTGTTATCTCCAATCCTTTAAAAAGTACCAAATATTGTTGTTAGATAATCAATGGAGACGTTCATCTAAGAGATTATTAAAAATGTTAAGGGTGGCCTATTTTTTGCTCCCAGCGCAGTTTTAAATTCACCATTACATCCAGCAATGATCTTTCATGGGGTTAGATACAAAGATTGGCTAGGATTTTAAGATTTTTTATGTTCTGTCCTGTTCTCATTAGATCTGTTTACATCTTACAAGGAATAACGTTCTCATTGAGTTTCCACGTTGCCTTTGCGTCCTCTAGGACAGTTTGCCATTTAGGCGGTGAATATTCCTCTCACCTCCTGAGACTCGTTAAAGAGCCGTTTCGGTTTTGAAGGGGGTCGGCCTGAAGTATTTATAACTCTGTGGGGAGACTCGCTTATCTATGGACAGCTGTTGTAGGAGCACGTGACACGGTCGCAATGCGAGGGTCGGCCCTCATCCTGACTCGGCTCTTCATTCCAACTCATTATTTCACCGAGACGCATTGGAAATATATATTGAAAAAAAAAGGTTGTTTTCTACATACTTTCAATGCTCTATGACCTAGGAATTCTAACAAATACATTAAATAGAGCAATCGCTGCAGGGAAAATTCCACAGAAAGTTCTGCTGCTTCTAGCTGCCTGTTTATACTATTGTTATTGTTTTGTTTTTTTATTTGCATATTGTTGTAGTTTCGTTCGTGACTGTATTTGCCATAATTTCACTTTTACGTTGAAGGCATTTTTCAAACGTTCATCGGAATGGGCTTTCTCATAAATTGGTATGATTGTTCTAAGATGGATTGAAAGCATTATTTTGTAATTGATATAATTATGGAAGTTGCTGAAGTAATGTTGGTGTTGTCACTGCTGATGCACATTCGTCTATTTCAAGATTGAATGAACCTCAGGGTGATTCACTACTCATAAGAAAAAGTCAACTTAAAAATCAAACAAAATATATATAAAAGAGAAAATGAATTTGTCTTTTGTATGCTCTTTTATTACAGTTGGGTTTTATTAATTATTCTTTTGTGTGGACTTGGTGTTTTATTATGTTCAATTTTTCTGCTTTCCCGATTTAAAACATTTTCAATATTTTGGCTTGATGAAATAAAAAAATGGTTTATTGCTAGAAATCTTATTAAATGTTAAAAGTTATGTAATTTTCTATTATCTACTGTGAATGTTTCAACGAGGTTGCAAATTTAGTTTTTATTTCAATTTTTTTTAAATATTTGCTTTTTTATAGCGATAATTAAATTAAAAGGTTAGAAGAGTGCCCTCTTAAAAAAATGTAATGTTCTTCTCAATGTTTCGTGATTAGTGACCGTTAATCGATAATTATTTAGAAATCTAGGAGTGATGTAGGTTTCAGAAAAACATTTTCTTTATCGTGCCGACGTTTCGATCTTTATTGGGATCATCTTCAGAGCCTGGGATTTACATTGTTTACATTTAACAAATATATGCATTGTATAAAATCACTTTCACTACAAGTATTTGTTTTTATGAAACATACATCACGCCAGACCGCATCTCACGATCTGTAAAAAATTAATAATATTTGATTAAACAACCCGTTCAATTAAATATTGTGCTATTGCTGGCATTCAGTGTGATTAAGGTGTCAGTTAGCCACGCGAGATGTAAATGTGTACAAAGAGCTTGAGCAGTTAGATTAGGGGGTTAGGTTGGCTAGAGTGGTTGTTGTAAAACTTTTAGAATCGGGAACGGATCATTTCGCTGACAAACCGAATGTTGAGGTTGTGGATAGTGTGGTTAGTGTCCTGTGACGATTTCTTTCACCACTCCATATGCCCAAAATGGTCCCAGTGATCTTGAATAAACAAGGTTAGTTTACTTTTGTCAAGACGGATTTCGGTCCTAGAAGTCTTTCTTGTGTCTAAGTATTCTGTTAGGTTGTCATATAATGAGTCTTTTGTGGAGATACCATGTCAGTTTCCCGTCTAGGGTTGTCCTAAGAACATGACTAGAAAGGAAGTCGGCATCTCTTTCTAGACGATGTTCATTGGTCAAGACTTTTATCAATACTAACGTACATTGTCAATGAGTACATTTTTCTTCATAAAGTTTTGCCCTCCACTTCCCCTCTCAACCTTTATCCGTTTGAATCTCTTTTTGCCATTTTCAAATGTCGTGTAATCGGATTGAATACTCAGTGACTTTGAAGTGGCCACGGGAGTCAATTGATTAAGTTACTTCTTTCAATCATTAAATTTGAGAAAAAGAGTTTGGTTGAGGTAAAAAAGTCAGTGTAACGAGTGGGATTCGAACCCTTCTATCAATGTTTCTTTTTCATTTTTTGAAAAATGAATAGTTCAAAACTTCAAGAGTAGATTCATGACGATAACCATGAAAATAAAAGAAAATGTTGAATATGAGAGAAAGGGTTGAAATTCGACCTTGGCTCTCACGAACTTTTTTGTTGCGTTTAAGGTGTAGAAGCATCTGATGAACTTCGTCGTACGAGTAGTGAAACACCCTGTATAGTTTTGATGAGCTATTGTGTCTCGCCTCATCCTGCATGTAGCTCTGTCCAATTACTAAAAACGGAGAAATGCCTAAACGCGTCCGACAGACCAAAACAGCAAGACATTTAGAAGCCGGCTATAATGATCTGAAATTAAAGGCTTTGTATACTTTACCAATTCCTAAAGTCAAACAAGACATTTATTATTTAAAATTTGCCGTGTTTTGTGCTTATGCTGCAAAGGCAGGAAAGTTGCAACGGTGTTTATTCCCGTAAATGTGAAAAGTTCGAGCTTATCCCACATATTTGAGGGTTGAATGGCAAGAATGTACATTTTTGTTATCGAAATCACATAAAGAGATTTGCGTTTTGTCATAAATGATAACTTCTTATAAATCGTAACTTGATAATTAGTCGGCGTGAAATTTTGGGATAAGGCGTGCCAGATCAACACTCGTTACTTTCTTTAAATTAATTAGTCACGATTGGTGACAAAAATTCACATAAAAGAGTGCCAACAAAACAGATTAATACACAGAAATTATGCTGTTTTGCTCGTTGCACGTTTCTGCCTGGTTCAATAGTCAATAGCTGTACATGTTGTAAACTAATGAATTTAGATCTTCAAGTATTTGGAACAAACTTAGTACCTTGTAAAAAATGATTATAAAGACGAAGGAGAGAAAGGTACATGGAGAATTATTGAACTCCGTTTTAGTGGTAAAAGTAGTCAAGGAGGGATTCACCCTAATGGATCATTGGTTGTTTATTTTCAGCCGTTTTCAATTGGCCGGTTTTCAGGAGGGCGACCGTACTTGCAACTTTTCAGCTTAACGACTCGAGGGCTCTAAAACAGACGTTTGAACCTCTTGGAACGGTTTTTCCCCGTATACATCCGTTCGATTGTGTCTTTCGGGTTCGTTTGCATGAACAAATATTGGAACGGCCTGAAGAAAGTGAAACGTTAAGACTACTTTTACGAGAAAATGAATTCGTTGTGTATACATGTAAAACAAATGTAGCTTAAAATAGAAAAGTCAAAGATTTTCATGAGACCATAACACTTCAAAAGATTCAACACCGTAATTCTTAAGTTAACGTTGAAATAAAAAATAAAAGAAATTTATTAAATAAAAATTATAAAATATTGATGATAGGGTATTATCACCGAAAGCTATTTCTTGTTGTAGTGATTTAACCTCACTGGTTCGGTCTGTCTGATGTTGTACATTACCTCTTCAATACTGCTCTTTTGTCTCTTACATAAATGGTATTGCCTCCCTTTGCATATATCTCTTATCCATCCGTCATAAAGTCATTAAGAGATGTTTATTATTAATATAATGTTGATAAACATTAACAAAACATAAAATTCTGTGTGTATTTCACCTTATAGCCAAGCAACTTGTCTTTCCAAAATCTTATTCTGATTAATCTAGCTGTTTTGGCCGAAAGAGCTTCGTCTTTGTGTCATTTTAAGAGTTGGGTTTATGACTAAAAAATACTGCGAAATTTGCCTATTAAACAATCGATCGAAAAGCCGACATGAGCCGCTGGTCAGGGGTATAAGCAGGGAGATGCAAGGCAACAATCCTTCTACATCCCTATTTTACCGCCAGTGGCACACTTTCTGTCAGCCCAACTGCTTGAAGTGACCAAATCCAGAGATTCATCACCCTTCACAAGATGAAATCTCACAATTCAATATTATTTAGTCAGTAGTTAACAATACTACAAACCTGAACGTAATGAACCCTCAACAGTAAAAATTTAAAGAGGGTGTCACGCATGGAACACGACATATTTAGACGCATCACCGTGTGACATTATAATACGGCATATATTTTTTAGCGTCTTGAAATTTAAACCATTGACAAGTGAGGCAATGCGACTTATATATGAGACAAATGACCAGTACGGAATATAAAATGTAAAACTTCTGACAGACCAACCAGTGAGGACAGTGTGATCGAAAACGACCAAATTTCGTACATCGTCCATCAGACCTCAAGAGGAAATTTCATAGTGATACAACTATGCATGCCACAATCTTCATTGGCGTTCCGTCTTTTCCACCATAGTCCACGAATATGGCAGCTAAAGCAGTATATGCAAAGTGAGGCAATGCGACTTATATATGAGACAAATGACCAGTACTGAACATAAAATGTAAAACTTCTGACAGACCAAACCTGTGAGGACAGTGTGATCGGAAACGACCAAATTTCGTTCATCGCCCATCAGACCTCAAGAGGAAATGTGATAGTAATACAACTTTACATACCACAATCATCGACGTTCCTTCTTTTCCACCAGTCGGAATGGGATGGTGCAGTGTTACGAACATCTGTTACGCGTTGTTGTATCCCGCTGTTTGTGAACTCAATATACTAACAGGAAAGAATATCGATATAGACAGGACTAAAAATGACCACGTTAAAATTATAAAAGCTTATTGTCGGGGTTCAAAAATACAAATATCACAACTGTAGGGCTATCCGATCATTCATGGTAGTTCATTGATTTAATCAACATGCAGTACTCTTCCGGCATCCTTGAGTATTTAATAAGTTTTCAAAACAGTTTACTTGATTGATGCAAAGAGATCCGAGGGTGGACTTGACGGTCCGATACAGTTAAAGAATTTTCTTTCCTACATACTAGATGTAAAGAATACACTTAAAACATGAAACGAGGTGGAGTGTTACGAACATCTGTTACGGCCGTTGTATCACGCTGTTTTCGAACTCAATATACTAAAAGGAAGTAACATCGATATAGACACTTGAAAACCTTGAAATATATGAACACAGTATAGACAGGACTGAAAATGAATACATTAAAATTGTAAAAGCGTATTGTAGTGGCTTAAAAGTACGAATATCACAACCGTTGGATTATCCATTCATGGAAGTTCATTGATTAAATTTATATGCAAGACTCTATCGGAATCGTTGGATATGTGTATACGAAGTTTTCAAAAAAAAGTGTAATTAATTGATACCAAGAGATCCGAGGGTAGACTTTGACGATCCGATACAATTAACATTGAAGACGAACAGGGCATTTTTATTGAGGGGGAGTTTGACCCCAAGCCGGGGTCATTCGCAGTGACCTAGTGAATTTGGCCTTGTGTTTATTACGGGCGGCGTTGCCGTCAACCTCGTTGCCGTCTACTCCTGCCTTCGGCTCGGACGTACGCGGTCATATCATTACGTGCTCCCTATTACGACCCACTCGCTAACAGCCTCTGTATTGATCTGGGCGGCTCCTAAAGTATTATTTCGAGGGGAGGGCACCAAACGTTCCTGCCCCCACAAGGACGGTGGATCGTGTTCCCAGGCTGCGCCCACGGGGGAAAGGGGCTTTCCCCAGCCTCAATATCTCGGATGAAACCGACTTGAAAACAACGGAGCTATTCAATCTACGCCATTTACGTAGATCTGAAGGTCAAACATACAAAGAAACAATACAGGGAATCGTACTTGGACATTTCCGATCATTTGGGTGGGTTTCACTATTCTAGCGTTTCGCCCTTTCATCATCTTCATTGTTTGGTTTCTAGCTAAACGTTGATACGAAATAACATATAATGATTAATAATATTTATTTTGTATATATTAATAGATTATTTTTCATTATTAATAACGAAAGAAAAAATTCGATGTATTTATTTTACGAAATCATTTATGACCAGCTTGAGCAATATAATTTTATATTAAAAGGCGATCAGAAATTAGGCAAATTAGAAATAAAAACTTAGTTTCTTTGTCATTTCGA
>CM077108.1:15490540-15504442 GCA_039619505.1 Cimex hemipterus
TCGGGCGACATTCCTACACGCGCACTGTATAGAGCCAACGAATTGCATGAAAAAGGTCTTCAATTCATTAGGCGGCTGTGTGTCAACCTTAATCGGGTGAGGATGACTCTTCTTTCTTATATGAGATCCTTCGAGAACTACCCATTGATGAGTGTCTCATTCTATTCGGTTTTAGTTTGTTAGAAAGAATATAACTACTATATTTACATCCAAAAAGAAATAAATATGACATTGGTGTCTGTCATAATGTATTATTTATTTATCACAAAATAAGATTTCAGATTTAAAAGGTGATAATAATCATCTATCAGGATTTATTAGCTTTATTTTAGTAATTAAACAGAAAGATGCGGGTGTGATGAGGGTGTTTCAGAAAAACATTTTCGTTATCGTGCCAACGTTTCGATCTTCATTCTAATTATCTTCAGTGCTCAAAGAGTTTGTCTTCTGTGTACTCGTGCCATTCTTGCGGGCCATGTTGGGAGTTTATTTTCGTAACTAAACGAAGAAAAAAAAGTGGCACAACCAGCCATTCCGACCACAACAACAACAGCCCTACTCGTCAAAGAGAAAGTTTGATTGTCGTGTGCGATGAAAGTATTCACCGTATTTTTTTTTTGTTTTTCTTTTTGTACCGACAACGCTGGAAAACGTATTGGGCCCAGAATTATATTGTTATGTCTTAAGTGAATTAGGTTGATATTCAGCAAATCCAGCGTCCCTGCTGATTAACAATCGCAGCTATAATTTGTACAAACGAGTCAGAACTGACGTTTACAAATGCGAAGTTTATTGAAACTGCAGGATTAGTAAAGGGTTTAATTGAAGGATAATGAGCCGAGTTACTATGTTGGCACTAATTGATGCCAAAAATTGATAAAGGGTTTATAATTTTTCCGATGAAAAAAGCCATACTGATTTATGCCTGTAGCGTTTAGCTTAGTGAAACAGGCATAGTGACAAAAATATAATATACAATACCAATTAAAACTGTTATATGGTCTTTAAAGGATAGCGGTTTTCCTGTAAGGTCCGTTAAATAAAGAATAGCGTGTTAAATCATCGGACGGGGAAGATAATCCTCGCTCGGACTATTTTCTAGTTTTTTTGATACGGGTTCCGATTATAGGACGGGTTGTAACAAAATGAAAGTATGTGGGAACTGCCGGGGATTTTAAATTCGGCCAGGAATCACTGCGGGGATCTGGGATGACACGGCCATTTTAGCGCTTGACACTTCATCGATATCACTCACTCCCCTACACTGCATCACTAATATAACAGTGAAGCAGTACAGGCGAATCAAATTTACCATCACGTCTCATTTATAGCCATGCGACCTGCTATTGTGGGCGTACGTTGGCGTAACTTGGACAGCCTGACCTGTCAGAAATGTTTCAACAATGTGTTAAATGAAAGTTGAACCGATTTTCTGGTATACTGGAAACCTGAGTGTGTTTATAAACCATTAATTTGATATTTATTCTTAGAATATACCCATACAACCCTATCTTCTCAGGCTGGCCTGGGAATTTTAGCTAATTAAATACTCCATCCAACTTAAACTAAGTCTAATGTGTATTTATATAATAAATTATCACTGGTGAAATATTTTAAAAATTGCCGAAAGATTTGTTATTTAAGCTAACATAGCTATTTTATGCTGCAATCAGAAATATGTTCACAGCATCTGGAATTTCGCAGAAGTCATTATGTGACTTTATACATGGCAAACCTGAGGTCGAATCTCTTACACCATTCTCTTAGAGAAGCGTCTATTATTATTACAAAAAAAAAAAAAAAATGTAAAAAACAAAAGTAAATCATCCCTGACTAACAATTCCGAACAGGACATCCAACAATAGACCAATTTCATTTCTTGATGTAATAGGATGTAATAATCACTGGAAGAACAAACAAATTTTGTTGTGCTATCGTACTTCATGTCACACTGATAAGGTCTAGCACGCAGGACTCATCAGTAAACTAAGCGAAGATTATTAGGTTATATCGATAGTAAAAGTTCCTACCTACAGACATTTTAGAATTAGACAAAAATTAAAATAATAAATGCAGGAGTATATGCTTTTGATTAATTAATCTTTGACCACTTAAAAATACAATAAGTGACTTAGTACCCAGTTTTTAGTTTGGCTTTCCGAACTGAGGAACAAGTAAGGAACAAACAACCGATATGGTTACATACTAGGTCGTCTGTGTTTTTGTTACGCCCTAGTGATTTTCCGAAAATGTACGGAATAAAAATAGTGACATTTGCAAATGACACAGCGTCGGTATCACCTTCAACCGTTAGTCCAAAATCCTTCACGAGCCTTGTAATTGAATAATTGAAGAATAAATCAACATATTTTACAAACAAAAAAGTTTATCTAATACCAAACAGCGATAAAGCTAAATATTTGGGAATTACTTTAAATGCCAAGCCTAGATGGATTAGATCATATAGAATCCGGACTCTTTACGACCTATGCACCTCTACCGTTATTTTTCTATTGTGTATTTTCATTTATTTATTTATTTTTAAACTAATTTATTTTCGTTAAGTATGAAGCTTTTTACCCTAAAGCTTTTTCAAGGGCTCCCGTGCGCATTCTTGGCAATATCTTCACAGGCTTGTTTCAGCCACTCTGAATCAATTGTGCATTGTGCAGTTAGCAAACCAACCATCACTCTAGTCCTAAGCACGTCCTAGGTTTAGCAGTTTTTGCCGTTTGTTTCTAATATGGGTAGTTCTAATATGGTAGCCCATTTGTAGGTATGAAGAGTTGTAATGCAGGGCAGCTGTATTCGAACCTGAGACCTTTACCTTACAAAGATGAGCGCCGCGTCAACACCCAAAACCGTTGGGGCCCCCGACGCCCCTCGTAGGACTTATTACTAATCAATTGTCTAATGGATCCGCGTATTTTTTTTGTGTGTGTGTGTGTCGTTTGGTAAGCCACAAAAGGGTTTAGGGCTAATAGGTGTTCTCTTTGGAAATTTATCGGCCTCTTAGTTGCCCCTCTGCCCTGTGTGTCTTGGCACCCAGACAAAGGTACAAAAATGAAAAAAGAACATGAGAAGAAACAGAGGTGCTAGGTTTAAGGTTGATAGGAATCGGTTCAAACCGTACTATACCAAATGGAATATACAAATACGTTCTACAGACTATGTGGACGTAGGGTAATGAACTAAGGTGTTGGTTGTCCCATATGCAGCAATTACATAATTATACAAACACGCACAATAAGATATTACGTAACATGTTCAATACACCTCGGTGTAAGGAATGAGGACTTACGTAGAGATCTTATGATCCTTTAGGTCACGGCGGAAATTCTCAGGCTTGCCGCCAAACACTAGTCTCGTCTCAGCCAGCACTGGAATGTGGAACTGTCCAAACTCCTACACAGTCGAAAAACCGTTAGAAGGTTGAAAAGAACAAAGCCACATGAACTAGTGTAGGTAATAATTTTGTGAATAGTGCACTGATGGGTTATATATAGATCTAAAATTAATGGTTAGTTTAATAAGACAGTTCTAATAAATAAAACTTTAAAATAATTAATTACGCCTGAACTAATGATGAATGATGATCGAATGAGAAAGCAATAAAGTTCAAGTTTGCATAAGTTTAGCACATTGAAGAATTAACACTTTTCTATAAGAGATAAGATAACCCAAATCCAAAACAAGTACATACTTAATGTTTCCTACTAGTTGAAAACATTGAATTACTTTATCACAGAACAATTTCAGTTAGTGGAAAACGGTAAAAAACACAATGTCAGTGATAATGACAATAAATGACCGCGATTGCAATGGCACAACTTTACAGCCGACGGCTAATCTGCAATTTACCCCGGAGATAGAGCATGACCGACGCGACTGCGTTTGATTGCCGTTTTAAACTCAGAAGGAGTTTTAATTTTAAGCCTGTATCTGCACACGTTTCTCAGAAAATTCTCGGATTCCTCCGAGTCGATAACCAATTAGAGAAAGAACATGGTTTAGCTAAAAGTGTTACTGATGTGATATGGTTGTGAAAAATGTTTTATTTTTTTAATATTCTTTTCAGCTATTTGAACACATGAAAACGGTTGACATAAACTAATTTTGCTAAAGTAACAACAACAAAAAAACAATAAAACCTAGGGTGGTAAAACCGTTGGCTGATCAGATACACAACGGGAATTGGCGGACCTAGAGGTTATAAGCAGTTTAATAAACTTTCATACCACCCAGCTGAACACGTTATAAAGAATGAAAATTAATTTATTAGAGATAGGCAGATGCATCGTATAATTTTAGATGAATTTTGTTAAAATTTTTTTACAGGGTGGTCAGCTAGTCGTGTTTAAAATTTTTGGTGACTGTCTAACGTGGAGCAGAATGCCGTTAACGTCATCGTTTTATACCATACCATTCAAACGTTACGACTTTTTTTAGTGCTTGTTCGAGAAAAACACGTTTCTTTACATAAAACCTGAATTTTCCACTGGAACATAAATTGTCCCAACTTTTGACCACACTTTTTTGATTTAGCACCGAATTTCCTTTTTAGATTAGTTACAAAATGACTGAACAAGCATAATGAAATTGGTGAAATGGTAATTTTGGATAAATTTTTTTAAAACGTACCAATTTGAATTGGACTTGGTCAGGACTGTTGGAAATTAAATGCCCATGAGTTAGTTGATCGGGCATGTATATTAATAATTAACAAATATATTCTGAAATAATTCATTAATCAATAAAAAAGTTCTTCAGGATGAAAATTTACACATGTTAAAAGTAGACCTCTTATGTTTGATATTTTACGGTGAACCCGTTTTCCGAACTTTCAACCCCATTGCGAGTCAAAAAATCAAAATCGAGGTTTCCAATAAATCATGATGCCAAAAATTTCATGTTAAAAACGTACTCTCGTTAATTATTCAGAAATCGTGAGATTCGGTATGGTGTGATAGAGGTTTCAGAAAGACATTTTCTTTATCTGCCAACGTTTCGATCTTTATTGAGCACTGAAGATGATCTCAATAAAGATCGAAACGTTGGCACGATAAAGAAAGTGTTTTTCTGAAACCTACATCACAACAGACCGTATCTCACGATTTATGAATAATTAAAGTTTTGTTAGAATTGAGAAAATGTAGATCTTACGTAAAGAAACTTGTTTTCTTAAAGAAACAAAAATACCAAAAATCGTAACTTTTGGACACATAAAACCATGAGGGGTTACGGTATTCCAGTCCTGTTAACTGTTGTCACAAATTTTGTTGATAATAATATAATGCAATATATTACAATATGTACAATATTTAAGGCCTGCAAATGTCGTCTTTTTTGTCAAATGTTTAATGTTTTGAGCGTGATTAATTGTTTACATTCGAACTGAGTTTTCTATACAGTTTATTGTGCAAATTATTTCTGTCATTGGTAGTTACAAGTACATTGGTGCCTCAACCGCTCACGGTCTCCACTTTCAAAGGGAAACTCAAGGTGGTCCGATTCTATTAAAAAGTCGCCATATTTTTTAAAACATAAAGGTTGTTTTTATACGCCGGAAAATTTTTTGAAGCCCACATCCAAACTCATTGTTGAAGAGAAATGCGTCCAACGACGTTGCAGCGGATAGCTGTATGCTGTCTAACTCAATTCCCCCGCGGAGGGGTAAAGGTTCCAACTATATTTGTGCGGAGGGTTTAGAGAAAGAGCCGGTTGGCATCCATCTGGAATAAAGGAAAGGATATTGATTTCAAATCGGTTTAGGGGAGAGTTTTGTTGACGGCTGTCAGACGGAAGGGCAGCGTCCAGACTTGGCAGCCTGCATCGATCTAACTGCCGCACTTACTCGGCCCGCTTTATCTAATCTTACGTAAATAACTATTTGCTTACTCCTTTACTGAAAATCATTGGAGTTCGGACCGGCCATTAGATATTTATTAGGTAGTAAGTACAACAAAGTTAATACTAAAACTAAACAATTAATTAGGATTTTAGTAGAGAAGAAAAAAAGTCAATGGCACGAGCGGAATTCAAACGATCTTCGGCTAGATACGCCGCTGCTCTACCGCTTGAGCTATCTTGACCACGAAGAAAACTCAAAAGATGCGGTTGAGATAGGAAATTGAGGTTCGAGTGATCGAGCTCACGATATTCAAATCGTAGAGCAGCGTCATATCTAGCCGAAGATCGTTGGTTCGATTCCCGCTCGTGGCATTGACTATTTTCATCTCAACTAAAAACATTAATTAATTGTAATGTATTGCTCAAGCGGACCACCAAATTAGGGAACTAAAATTAACCTTATTAATATGTGAATTAAAATATACTTAATAATTAAACGTTTTTTGATCATGGATTCACTTAAGCTCAAATCTGCACAAGTGCATACACATAGACAAGTGCAAAGTTGAGCTCGCAGCACACCGTCAATTCCACCTTTCGTAATTTATAATGAATTACTGACAGGCCTCTAGAATATCTATCTGAAGAACCCATCTCGGGTGTTGATAGCCGGAGTCAGACTACACGAGCAACCTCCGTAGGCTCCGGTGACGACAGCATTAGGAACGTAAACATCCAGTTCCTAGATTCAAACCAATCCAACCTTTAGCAATTCACAATAAATTATCAGCAGAGCTCAAGAATCACCCCTTGGGATGTTGGCAGTACTCGGGCATTCTCTTACACAACACTTGCTTGCTAATAAATACAGTCACTTTAAAGACATGGTAGGGATACAAAAGTAAATATTATAAAACAATAAAATCCTCCAAGTATCAGAACAGGGGACGCAGATTCTTGATTTACTCAAGCACGATTCTCATATTGGGTGACATTCCTACGCGCTCTCTATATAGAGTCTTCCTATGCTTGAAAAACACACACGCGGACTTTTGTCCAAAACTATACAAGTTTACAGTCTCGAAACTGATACGTCAATTAGGTTGGGTTAATTTACCTGATGGTAAATTAATGTCTTGAAACGTGTGGGAGGCGTGCACGCGTGCTTGGCCGAACTGTGTCCTTGAGCGCACGTCAGACTTCACGGTATCATCAATCAGTTTTAAACGCATATGTTTCCTTAATTATACTATTAACCGAAATGGTTCCCAGTAAAAAAAAGAAACAAGAAGGAAGAACGAAAATATTCGGCCCCGGGCTAGCAGGGAATGGAAGAAGCCTCAGTCAGTTTCTTAAGGTGCTCCAACCGCCCGACATTCCCCCAGTGCGAATAACGGATATTACAAACGTAGAAGGGCGTAGCAAATCTGTTTCTCTTCCTGCACGTCAAGAACGGTCATTATATCATATTAACACTTCCTTGTATTAAATCTACTGGTGACTTCAACCTCAAAAAATGGTCTTAGGAACAACTATTGTTTATCTGTTTGGGAATAAAATTTTCTACGGACACTTTAACTATCACACTTTTATTTTTTCAAATTTTAGAAATTGAAACGAAATGAACACTCCTATTTGTACTCTGCATGTATGAATTTTATTGCGTATCATTTTTGTTTTACAGCATTGGTTTATATACATAGTTGTATTAAGTGGGTGGACCTTTTTCACCTAGATTTTATAAAAAAAAGGAAGCATTTTACCTTAAAATAAAATTTAAACGTAGTGTAGTATAGGGAAAATATGTAAGAAAACCTCCTTGCATTACCAAAACATTAAACCTACCAGAAAGGTTCATGAGCTCAACAAATAAATAAGGCAACAAGAATATTCAAGTAGATGCTGTACACAACTCAACTTACAGACAAGGACAACGCCCATTTACACATTATTTATCAAAGCAATTGGTTACCGTGTACTTGGGCATTCGTACATTTCTTTTTAACGCATGCTCATTATTTTCAAATAAAAGGCGTTTAAGTCTTTTATGCTTGTATTTAAGATAGGCAAAGTTTTCCCTATTATAAATAAGACGATTTTTTATACGTACAAATTGGATGAGGATACCCTGAATTATAAAAATTTACAATTCCTGCATAAGTGTAGGCTGTTAAGGGCTTCATTTTGGACTACCTAGAGGTTAGCAACTTTTGGTTCAGGCATATTTACTCAAAACGTTTGGCGATCGGTAAGGTTGGACGTATTGATAGCTCAAAGCCCATATTTTTTATATTTTGACTCATGAAAGCTTATTAAATATCGTGCATAGGTAAAGATTGCCTATGGTTTTGTACTTCTTCTTAAGTGCAGCTACAAAAATTCAGTCTGGAATGTATATTCATTCCAAAGGTATTTAACATTGTTAACTCATGGTATTTGGCGAGTTATTTTTTTTAATGACTGACAATGTGCGGTCTGCGTCCAGTTAACAGTATTTCCTCAGTCTTGCTACTATTTTGTTTGATTGTCTGTCTAAGTTATTAATAATTCTTACAGATAGAATCAGCCTTAGGAGGCTCTTATAAAGGCTGATGGTCAGGAAAGAGAGCTAGATCCGCTGTAGTGTTTGGCTTTCAAAGGTTATTTGCACTTACTAAGGGGGTTAAATAAGGTAGTTCCAAGAACAGACCCTTGGGAGACCCCCAGCTTTTACACTTCTTAAAGGTGACTTTTTGCCATCAACCTGTACAAAAATATTTATTATTGTGCCCGGTAGTAAATACCTCTTTTGTACGACATTTTGAAACACATTCTATTTAAAATATTGAAGCTCAATAACGATTTAATTCACATTAGACTGGAGAATTTTCGATTGATTTGTATATTTGGATAGCTTAAATCTTGTTAGTGCTATTCGTGATTTTGCCATGAATGAGGATAGTGGGTGGAACTTGACGGCCTGTCGGCCATAGTCACGACTCTTTGCATGGTCTCTTCTAAAAATATGTGAGAATGCTTTTTCTATCTGGATGCGGTTTTCTACTGAGATTTCATCTTGGAAACAAATGGCCAATCGAGAAATCGCAGGGGAGGTTATGAAGATGTGTCTACTCCGGAATGTTTGGACGCTTATTTTCACAGGGAGAGGTCACATTAGCCCTACGTATTTCTGTTTAAAAATGGAATGATAGCTCAGTTACAGTCACAGCCTGTATATGAGTGGCGTAGCGTTACGCTACTTTTACCATGTCTGAACTCACCATTGTTAAAGTTAGTGGTGGATTTTTTTACGCGAGTTTTATAGTATCCGTCATTCGATGGTAATTTTGTGTAAGGATTAAAAATAAAAGCATAAGTGCCTATATTTTGCCTCAACGTCCTTATATCTGTGACACCGGTTGATGACATTACTTAGTAAATGTCACAGCCACTGAAGTTTGTTTTTCGACTGTTTGAAAGTAATCCTGATCTGCCTATCCTCGCCGTTTTAGTTTGACAGACTTATTTCGCCAATTAGGAGGTGCGGATTTTAGTGATGGTTAAAATTGAGATGATTGAAAATTAAAATTATCTTATCTCACCCAGCAACCTTGACGTATGGCTTTTCAATTATTTTGAGATCATCTTGGTTAGTTTAGGGATGGTTATATATAATGCGGATCGGCTTTCGCCATCTTTGTGTGCCATCCTGGGTTGCCTGGTCTCACTGTTATGGCTTGTCAGACTCATTCGCCATTTCACTTCAGGGTTTCTAAAAGGATTAAAATAAGGACGTATGTGGATTACTATCACTCTGTTTGTGAACCTGACCAGTCATTAATGTAACATTTCGACGATTAGGAGGTGATCATTATCCGCCTGCCAGATGCGTTTGGCCTTCTTCAGTTGTGGGTTTGGGAACACTGAAGGAAATAGATGGATTGTTGTCTTGCTTCACCTTGCTTTCTCCTGACCAGCAACTGCCTTACAATTATTGTAGTTCATTCTGGTCTGCCTAGTTTTAACCTGCCTGACACATTCGGAATTTCACTTCTGGCTTTGTTGATGGATTAATATAAGGACTTAGTTGGAGTATTGTCTTACCTCACCCTGTTTGTGAACCTGACCAGTCACTAATGTATTCGACCATCGAGGTCATCATTATTCACCTATCACAGCCATGCTTTTATTGCTTTTTTTCGTGCCAGATATGTTTAAGCATTTATCCTTCTTTTCTTGTGTTCTTCAGTCGTGGGTTTGATTAAAAATTAAGGCAGTTGGCAGATGGTTGTCTTGCCGTCCCTGCCTATACCCCTGAGGTTGCAGGCATTTCGCGTATTTGGATGTCATCCTGGTCTGTCTGGTCCAGCTGGTCTGACACGCGAAATGAAAGGACATGGATGGGAACATAGACTAGTGTAACTATGGCAAAATGTAGAAAGAACAATATAAGGTTAACCAAAGATTGGAAACGACCTAACGAATGTTTATCACCCCGTAGACCTCAAAATGCTTGAGAGGCAGTGGGTTACAGTAGAATAAATTCGAATCATTACCATCACATAATATTAAGCAAGTAAGAGGAAATTAGCTATTGAAGTTTGTTACTACACAAGTTGGTTAGTTGAGTTTTGAACAATAAAATACAATCATGTCAAAGTTGAACTCTGAAGCTGGCACTGGGCTTTGAAACTGGGTCACTGGGATGAACGGAGCAATTTAGCCATTTCGTTTGCAAAGACCAAAAGATAGTTTTTCATTTTGTTTTGATCTGTGTCACTGACGTTCCCGATCCGTCGGCCCGTGAGATCACCCGTGGTATTGTCGCCGGTCTCAAAGTACGCACAGGACATAGAAAAAGGAGACGGTCGGCCGATAGAAGGTCGATATCCTTATCGGAGGGATTTCAGGTAAGGAGGGAGTGCGGCCGAACGTCTCGGGAATAACAGGTGAAGGCTATATTTGGACCCGTCTCCCCCACCGTCACCATTTGTCACGCAGCAACAGCCTCTTTCTGAACTTTTCTCCGTTTCTGCCGGCGGCAATCGCTTCGACGTGGTTTAGGCCTGCCGGTTTCGCCGTGCTTTCGTGTCAGCTCTATGTGGAAAGTGGGCAATTAATGCTGAATTTTCGGGAGAGGGCCACAGGGTGAACGGCCGAGATGGGACGACTCGATTAACTTTCACACTTCACGTCCTGGGCTGCGTTTCTAACGTCGAACGATTGGCGTAGGCTCGTCGATTTGGTGAAGGTTATTATTTGTTGTCGGATAAAGTAGTTAGTTAACCGACTAATTCAGACTCGTGTAAAAATAATTACAGCTAATTTTTGCTGTTTCAGTAAAATGGTGTTTTCCACCCATTGGACAAGTAAAACCTTTAACACAAACAAGGCTGTTTTGCACTACGTATGGTGTAATCCAAAATACTTTTTCTTCAAACCTCAAAAATTTCGTTTTGGGATGTTGGGGCTTGTTTACAATTCGTTTATTCTATAAGATAATTCTATAAGATATAATTCAATACATCGGGCTAACTTCTGGTCAGTCTGTCCGTCATCCTCAGCCTGACAGAATTAATTGATTACAGACTAAACCTTCGAGAATTAGCAGAACAAAAAAGAACGCCATGCAAAGTTCGAGCTTGCTAGGGGTTTGGTTTGAGCAAAGAGGGTTAGTCTTTTATCTCATTCTGCTTATAGTCCTGATATCGCCGAAGATGTTTAAAAACCAAAACAAGCCTACCTGGGAAAAGGAAGTTCGGATAAGACCAAATACAAAATGACCGGTTAAAGGTTTAGCATACCACATAAAACAATCAATAAACATTGGGCGTCGGTGGCCGCAAGTGTCGTTGACACGTCACTCAACACTGTAAGTCAAGTTCCTCCTGGTTGAAATCCAGTGGCCCTGCATTCGAACCCGACATACTTACAAATGGCCTTTAAGGCACAATGGTTTCCGTCAACGGTCAAGGTTTCCGTGTATGTATATTTATACTTCTGTCGTTTCCGATAGTTTTGTGCAGATTCTGAATTGTTTCTTGCCATGGTTGTACGGTTGGCCGTGATGATATCTTATGTTTATTTTATAAACATAAATGACATATTTTTTATTATTGAACAGTTTATCGAATTTTGTTTAGAAATTAAATACAGGAAAATTATCCCATGTATTAATTGCCATTTTAAACAATACCTCAACCCTGATCTCCTCCCTGTGGAATGGACAATATTGTGAGCATAATACCGTCATAGGTTGTAGCGGTTTATATGAAGGTTAGAATAATGTCTTAGATGGATCGCTATATCACTCCACTTTGTATCTAACCCTGACCAACCACTCCAGCGCATTTTTGACATCCTGTTGTCCACTCGTTGGGTTGGCTGACGAGTTACTTTTCCCTATCTTGGGTCGTAAGGATTTTCGTGAGGATTGCAATAGGGGCATAGGTGGATTGTTGCCTCGTCCTGCTTATAACCCTGACATGTAGCTTTTCGATTATTTAGAGACCATCGGACGTAAGTGGATTGTCTTGCCTCACCCTGCTTTTATCCCGACCACTCACTTCAATACCTTCTACGCTAAACGATAAATATTAAGTTTCTTCCCAGTAGAATAGTAAAAAATTGTAGTAAAAGTTCTTTTTATCGATTATAGAAAGGGAGGCGAAACAGTTTTAGCCTCAAGCCAAACTATTAATATGTAAACAATGGAGATCCTAATTGAATAATTGGCCAGTTTAAGTTAATTTGTCAACTTTGACAAAACACATTTGAATAATTACAAAAGGCACCAAAATTAGAAGGAAATATCGGATAGTTGAAAGTTAAATTTTAAGTAATTGCACGAGAGGATTTTCACTTGAAGACAGTTGAACGATTTTTGAAAATAAATTTAATCAATTTAAAAAAAAAATGCATATGCTACGCCTCAAAAAGATTCAAGAATGGAAATTGTTTTCTGAAAAGAAAGGAATGTAGTTCAGTGGCAATCGCTAGATCCATGGCCAAACTCGGCAGAACAATGCGCACATGTCCGAGTAATATTAAAATGACTTGAGAAAAGAAAAGATTGTGTGAAAAGAGAGGAAAAGCCACATCTTGATAAAGGCCTTTTGTACAGATAGAACGAGGAACCCAATTGGCTTTATTTTTCGAATCCGGAGAGATAATTGTTGTTTCGGTCCGTGCCGCTTCACCCGTGTGTCATTAAAACCTGTCACAAAACACGTCCACAAACATATAGGACAAGACAAACATCCATTCGGACGCAAGAGGATGAGAAGGGAAATTAACAGGCTTTTGTTTGCGGAATCGCGTTGTATCGATTCGAGGACCGTTACCGTCCTTTATAATGCTGGGATTGCCTTTATTAATTTTTTACACATTCAGCATTTCGTTATTCGCGCAAACCTTTTATCGTTTGTAAGGGTTTCTGTTCGGATTGAAATAATGATGTAGGTGGATTGTCTTGATTCAACCCTTTTACACCCTGATCAAACGTCGAACGGCACGAGTACACAGAAGACAAACACTTTGAGCACTGAAGATGATCAACATGTAGATCGAAACGTTGGCACGATATAGAAAATGTTTTTCTGAAACCCACATCACTCCAGACCGCATCACACGATTTCTTTTTAATTACGAAAATAAAGCTAATAAATCCCGATAGACTGATTATTATCATACTTTTAAATCTGAAATCTTATTTTGTGATAAATAAATAATACATTTTCCAACTATATCCTTCTAAGACTTTTTTGCACAAATATTATTATTTTTGCTTTATTTAGATATTGTGAACTTAAATTTTTAAAAATTTTTGTCTTAACCAATGTCATGTTTATTTCTTTTTGGATGTAAATATAGTAGTTATATTCCTTCTAAGAAACTAAAACCGAATAGAATGAGACATTCATCGATAGGTAGCTCTCGAAGGATTTCATATAAGAAAGAAGGGTCATCCTCGCCCGATTAAGGTTGACACACAGTCGCCTAATGAATTGAAGACCTTTTTCATGAGTGCAATTCGTTGGCTCTATACAGTGCGCGTGTAGGAATGTCGCCCGA
>CM077108.1:15504842-15521128 GCA_039619505.1 Cimex hemipterus
GATAAATTCCTTGCAATCCTCTTGGATATGCAGTGTTTTTGGTTCCATTTCGCATATATTCAAACAACAAATCCCCATCCTGGAGCATGCACGTTACGCCCATGAGAGAAAACCACGGATTCTCCAAATTCAATCCACATACTAGGAATGTTTGAACTTGTGATTTATCATTACTGCAAAAGCCAGTTTAATTGAAAAATCCTACAATTTGAATTGCAAAGGCACTCTGATGGTTTCATTAGCAATTAATAGTAAGAATATTAATATTATTCGACGAACAGTAGGTTGCAAAATGTTGTACAAGAGAGTCAAAAGACAGAGCATAAAATTTAAACATATCATTCATCATTAATCCATATGTGTTTAGCGGTCATAATTGACCATATTAATTACTTCAATTAATTATTATTTTAAGGTCTTGATCGAGGTGAAAAAGTTCGTCTCACGAGCGGGATTCGAACCCTCGACCTTAGAAGGCATATTGAGCCGATACAGTGAAGTTCGTCGAAGCCAATGTCTATAGTTTTTGCGATTATAATGTATCAGCAGTTTTGCGACTGTAGCCGATTCAATAATTTTTGCGACTGTAGAGTGTTAGCGCGGGTTTTGGGTGCAATGACTCCAAATCGGAATTTGAACGTCGCCAGAAACGTGCATTGTACCGGGAGCCGAAGGCTTGACTGGATAGCTGAGAAAACAGATGTGGAACTGGACGCCACACATTCCCGAAATCTCTCATTTTTGTATATCCTGACACCCATGCTATATTCTTTAAACCCGACTGGCACTAATAAAATCAAAGTGTGGAAGTTTCATTGAAATCGGGTCCGTAGTTTTCGTTTTTTATCATTAACACACATACGAACTTGCATTTTTATTTATTTAGATTTTTGCCATAATCTGTGAAAATGTTAATCAAATGTTGAAATTAGGATGATACGCGGAATTGTAACTAATCTGGATGTTATTTTCTAAGATGGTCCTTTTTAACAATACCAAGGTTGTTGAATGATAAATAAGATTTGTTTGTATTGACGGGAGGTTATTCATCTTTTTCCCTAAGTTCTCACTAGAGATATGATATTGTAAAAATAGATTCCTTTTTTTTTGGGAAACCCTCCCAAGCGATAATCTATCACGTTTACGTTGCACGTATCAATACAGGCGGGTTACTGCACATTTTCCTTTATCTTTCGTGACCGGCGTCACCCGTAGTATATTTTAAATGGAAAACACTTAGGATATTTATTTGGTATTGATATTGGTTATGGGATGGGATGAATGGTAGCTGGGTTTGTGCTCCCTAACAGACTCAAACATACTTCTTAGAAGTATCAGGTCTTTGACTGTCGCTGCTACAATTTCGTTACATAGATTTTTTCTGTATGTTAGGTTAAACCTCCGTTGAGCATAAGGAGATGGTAAGGTTGGCTGTTTCCTCCTCCTCATTGCATAATGTGCAGATGGGGTCATTTTTTTTCTGCCCATATTGTGTAGATTTTTTATTAGATATCACTGACCACTCCTCAGAGTCCCTCTCCAATTGCAGCAGTGAGCTTGCTTTTCTTGGCGAGGGTTGTTTCATCATAAGTTTATTGTGTCTAGCGCCTCGAGTTTATCAACTGATGTTTTGTTTGGATCTATTCTGCGATGGAGGGTTCTATATATTTTTTATTATCCCAAATATAGGTTCAGGGCCTATGGTCTAGCCTTTGTGGTATTCCTTTGAGCCTTGCCACTCGAGGTATCATCAGGTTGTTGTTTCCCCAGGTTTTGTTCGGACATTTAACTTTCACCGTTTTAGGAAACTGCTTGTTTAGCGAGGAGTTTCGAAAACCGGTAGGAGGCGCTTTAACTGGTGGGAGAGGCTACCGTGCGCCCCGTACATAAATCCGAACGTGGCGAACGTTCCACTAACGTCTTGGGTGAATAATTTCTTCCACAAATGACACAATTTTACCAATTTTCTTCGAGTTCTGATTCACGTTTTTTGAGTGTTTTGTGTACTCCAGTTAGACGGACTGTTATAAGATGGGCAAACATTTGGCAATTTGGTTACGTAACATCTCGGGCGATCTCTAATCAAGCTGTGATTTTTATATAAGTGTGCGTGCTTGTTCAGTAAACGCATAAATCTTGGGCAAATTGCTCTTTACGACTCTCCCGTTTATTAAAACTAAGGCAAAAGGTCTAAAAACCGAAGCGATTTGTTTTCAGTTTTAGGAATAAGTCGTTCTCCTGGCGATGAACAAAGATATTGACTCTAAATCAGTTAGGCGGCAACATTAGGACCCGCGTGGGCCGACGGAAGTTTACATCGGTAAAGTTTAGCCCTAGACTATTTATGTGCGTTGTTTCCAAGTTGGCCTGGACATTTCTGCCCTCGCCCAGACGAGTTCTTTTGTCCTTCAAACGGAGCCGAGGGAACTCACGGTGTAATTATTGAAGTGGTCGCCCATTGAAATGGGGGCTTTCTGTTCGGGTTTTGTAATCCTGCTCCGCTGAGTTGAATTAAGGCCGTGACGGCAAACCAGCCTCCAAGAATGCAACCGGGGCCCCCCTCGGACGCATTGCCGTTCCGATCTTGTCATATAATTTTTCTCATGGGAGCCGACGAAACAATTCTTTCGAGACTCTTTCCAAAATGCCGCCTTCGAGAGGCAACCCGTTGAATTTAACTAGTTTAAAATTCGATTTAGTTTGGTCGTGTTCGTCATCGTTAAAAAACGCAGACTACAGGCAAATAGGCAAAGATCAGGAAAATAATATCGATAACACATTTTTAAATTTAAACTTTTCTATTTAGTTGTTTCTAAGGCATTTTCGTCTGTCAGAAGCGTTCAGTATTGGATCAGCATTGTAAAGGTTTATAAATAGGGCGTGGCAAATAATTAACCCATTGAATCTATATCTGGATCACAAAATACGGAATGATATCAGACTTCGATCGAGTTTAGTAAGTACTTAAGCTTACAATTTTAGAACTAACACAGTCTGTCTTTTTGAAGGTCTATAAGGAAGCTTAAGTTTTGCAGGTTTACAATGTGCTGTCGTCTTTCTCAATTTTCACGCAACTTACGTTATCGGGCTAAGCGTCATTTCGTTGTTTGTATTGAATTTTCAGTCTCCTGGCCTCCTCACTCCAGACAATTTTATCAGACCATCAATCTTCCGTACTAATATCCAATGATTGAGCTTTGCATGACGATCATTCCAGTCTGTCCATCATCCATGTTTTGTGTCTGTCTCATTTCCACAATTTGCCATGTTCAGTAAGCACTCAGAAATATAAGCGAGGTGAGGCAACCCATTAAAGTAATTAACACATTGAATTTATGTCTGGATCACAAAATGTGAAATGTTACTGACTACGATTGAGTTTCGAGCCAGTGTCTTGTTGGTATGGAATGTCTCTGGCATTTTCATCTCAGACAATTTTATTATACCATCAAGCCTCTTTAGCTTTTAATTTCCTAGAGTGGTCAATTCGAGAACTAAGGATTATTATTAACCGTATTAAAACCTGTAGGAAAGAAAAATGCAGTAAAACTTTACTGACTGCAAGGATTTTAGGCATATTTATTACTGTTTTCGATCAATTAGGTGTGAATCAGGCGCTTTCGCCATCTTCATTCCTCATGACTAAGGTAATTATATTTTCTCTCACTGCCCTCACTCTTCAAAAAGTTCAAAACGCA
Source organism: Cimex hemipterus (assembly GCA_039619505.1). Classification (NCBI taxonomy): domain Eukaryota; kingdom Metazoa; phylum Arthropoda; class Insecta; order Hemiptera; family Cimicidae; genus Cimex; species Cimex hemipterus. The sequence goes on from CM077108.1 coordinate 15,508,541, forward strand.
AAATTAGTTTTTATTGTTTTGCCTCACATTTCGTATATCGATTTTTTACGAGGGAACTTCAAAGGTTATACGAACCATCGTGGTACCGGTGTTTTTGAAGAAAAAGCCCATTTGTAAGCATGCAGTGGGTAAGTAGCTCCTGTTTCGGGGATCGTTTGGCAAGGCAAAACATGCTCGAGCTTCCCACGATGATCATCCTGGTCTGTCCATCCTGTATGTTACTTTTTATTCCCTTTTTTTCAATTTGACATCTTTGGTGATTTTGTCAGGATTGTAAGCAGAGTGAGGCAAGGCTCATGCTCGAGCTTCGCATGATAATTTTCCTGGTCTGTCCATCCTGTATGTAATTTTTTTAATTCCCTTTTTTCAATCTGACATCTTCGGTGATTTGGTCAGGGATATAAGCAGGGTGAGGCAAGGCACAAACCCCCTATTCGAGCTTCGCACGGTGGTCACCTTGGTCTGTCCATACTCTTACTACTTTCTGTATGTTCCGTTTCCAAAATCTGTCATCTTCAGTGATTAGTCAAAGCTTATGTAGGGTGAGACAATGAATCAATGTATGCTCTTCCATATGTTTATCAGTAGCAGTTTTCTCGCCTGACTAACAAAAAAAAAATTGAAAATTTCCTAACCAAAATAATTGTCTTTGTGCGTAACAATGTGAATACAGTGCAAGTATCGTATTTATTGACTCTACGCTTAATAAATAATGAAAAATAACAATAAAAGTAATAAATAAATAACTTGATGTTTGTATTGTTAAGCCTTAGGTGGTCCGTTAATCAATACTTAGTTTGAAGGATCTATTGAATTATCACGTGGATCGTGAGCTAAGTTTTTGAGAAAAAAAAAGATTCGAATTTGTGCCTGTTGTATTCTCAACCTAGTGCTTTTGAATATGTTCCTGGTCAGGTTAAGGATACACAGTTTGTATTTTATAAATCCAATCGTACAAACTGCACGATTATTTTTAGCCACAAATCTTAAAGTTGTGTTTTTAATTGGTGAATAATGCCGAACAAGTAGATTTTATACTTTTTTAAAGTAACGCATCCGTAATCTGTTTTATTTAGCGAACTAACTCCAAAGCTCTCCTCCGTTTAACAAGATTAGGCATATCTTGAAAACAGTTAATCAGAAGAGATTTATTAAGACTATTTTTTGAAGGAGCGAGATTAAAGAAGTTGCCCTCATTATTTTTATTAGATAATTTCAGCTAATCCAGTTTATATGGGCTGGTGTGCTTTAAGACACTTAAAGTATAGTTCGTCGTGAAATTTAACATAAATTAACATTAAAACATATTGTCTTTATAAGGCATTATTGGTTGAGATAAAAAGTCGGTTTCACGAGCGGGATTCGAACCCACAACCTTCAGCTAAATACGCCGGCTGCATTACCACTTGAGCTGTCGTAACTTCGATCCACCCGAACGCTAACTTCCCATCTCAACCCCACCTTTCGAATTTTCTCTCCTTTTTACTATTTTCCAATCGGACTACGAACTATATAATGAGTTTTTCAGACCTTTTTCCACTCGGATTAGGGCTAGTTATAGATTGACGACGCTGTGTTCATCTGTTGTTTTTTTTACGTTTCAAGTTCGGGCACGTAGCCCTGCTACCCAGATAACTATCGTAGTGACACGTGTCTCGGTAAAATATGAAGCCATTGTAAGATCCTGTTCGACCCCATGCCACGAACCGTTCCGTGGAGTGCAATTTTTCAAAAATAAAACCACCAAAGTTTGCGTTTGTCATTAAAAAAAAATTCTAAGCTTTTATTTTCCACTTGAAGCACCATGGTTGAATACTAATGATTGTATTTTATTCTTTTTCAGGTGAGCCTGGTTTTCGATTCGAGCTAAAAATATTGGTAGGTGATTTTTATGAATTTTTTATTTTTTAAATAATGAGGTACAAAATCGATGGATTTAAGAATTTTTGGGGTTTTGTAGTTTTATTATTATTTTATAAAAAAAAAAAAAAATAGAAAGATTTGTTTGAATATTCTAGGATCATCTCGCATCCCATGACCATATTAAAAAAAAGTCATTTTCCTCAAAAATTCTTTAACATAACATATCAATATTATGATTGACGCTATGTAAGGAAAAGTGCATAAATTTTGATTTTTACTACACGACAGAAGTTAAACAAATGTTAAACTACAGTTCGTCTGCCATTTTCAATATTAAAAAGAGGCATCTATATGCGAAATTGTTTTGTCTGTGAAAAAATTGGCTAATTGTTAATAAAAGGGGGGCGGAATTAGATGGGATTTTTCACAGTCTAAACTATTTTCCACGGGTGTATCGGGTTCTCGCTGGAACTCGAAAAAACCCCATTACTTTAGCCCATAAACAAACCGCAATAACACTTTTCCCACCGGATAGAAAATGGATCGACTCAACTCGAACCGAACTCCCGGAGACCGCAATATCACTAAGTCATTTTCAACCGCCTCACTGACCGCAGGATCGTCCATTGAAGCATTTTCAACAAACCCCGCAATAAGAGAAGAGAAAAAAAAAGTTCTATGGATATACAATCTGCAGTCCAATAAGGCTGTAAAAGGAAATTTTAAATGCTACCCGCTTCATGTCGTAATCCCTATCAAAATAGCTTTCATTGCTGAACACCAAGTACATCTATTAAGCTTATAAATTTTGCACATTCTTTGACGACAAACCTGTAAGTAATGTAATAGTTTTCCTAGTTTCAATTAATACAATAACAGGTCTTTTTTCCATACATAAATCTATGGATTGTCATAAAATGATGGTATATTTGTCAGTTTTCTTCTCTACGCCTAGGTAATAGGGAATACTAAGGTCTGATAGATTCGATTTATGTGCTCCAACTGTCCATCATCCTCAGATAGACCGTGATGCCAATCCAAAGTTGATCATCATGACAGCTTGAGATTACGTAAGGTTATAACTAGAATGAAAATGGGTTGGTACATACAGGTACTCTCACCTTTCTTTTACTCTGACCAAACCATTTACTGAGGATAGAAATTGAGGAAATGCGTCTGACAGACCTTGATCTTGATAGCTGAGTTGTTGGTTTGTGTAAGAATTAAAATAATGTGTTAATTGCTTGAAAGTCTTCTTTTCTGTGAGCTTTTATATGGATTGAAATAAGGACGAGTCTACGGGTTGGTGACGTTCCTCACCCTGCCTGGGGATCAACCACTGAATATGGCGAAATGTCGAAATTCGTCTGAGCTGAACGTTGATCAAACTCACAGTGGTTGGTTTGTGAAAAAAATATACCATAGGTGTAGTGGTAACCTTGTCATCCTACTTATATGCTAACCGGTCACATGTTTTATATTGTCGATATGCCTCAGACAGAAAATGAGCTGAAGACGGCAGTGTCAAATCGTGACTGAAAATCCAAAAGTATGAGGAACGACAGGCAGAATGATCGTTTTGCGAACATCGAACAGAGGTGAGTTCATATAACGGTCAAAATAAGGAAGTTGATAGAGTGTATTTTTCTTTGTCTCGCGCTAACAAAATCCCAGAATAAGGCAGAAAGACAAAACACATTTGTGATACACCATTCAAACCTTGAACTTGATAAAGACTGACAGTACCCTGTACTACTGTGTGAAAGGTTTAAAATACCGTTAATAATATGATTACATGCCTCACTGTACTTATACCCCTGACAAGCCAGTGAAGATGGCGAATGATCGAGACAGGCCGAAATGACCAACACGGACAGCCCAGAATGATAGAAAAATAAAAACTAGATGGTTTTGCTATTTGTCTCACCCTACTTATAACCCTGACCTATCAGTGAAGGCAATGTCGAAACGTAACTGATAAACCAAAACAACGATGAAAGACAGACCAGACCAGGAAGATTATCAGTGAAGGTCGATCAACGGTGGGTTTTTGTCAGGATCAAAATGAGGAAATTGACATGGCTTCTTGCCTCACCGTCTTTACTACTCGTACCATGTGCTGAAGTTGGCGAAATGCTTTTGAACATACAACCATTGTCCAAACATTGAGTTGGTTAAATACTTACAGTTGTGGATTTTTAAGAGTTAATTATACCGTATGTTTGTTGGTTGCTTGTCTCACACTGCTTATATCCTTGACAAGCCACTGAAGATGACGAAATGTCAAAACATTAATGATGAACCAAACCACCTAGGAAAGAAAAATCAGGATGATTGTTATGCCAAAGTCGAGAAGTGATGGGTTTGTGCAAAGATTAAAATAAGGATAGGTTGCATTTGGCGCCCAACTTCCTTTTTTTTTTACATCACTTCTCAGCCTTGGCTTAACAATCGTCTGATATGCCTTTCCTCGGTGTTTTGGTATATAAGTAATGAATTGGTATTTCGCCAAATTCAATAGTTTGTCATAGGTACAAGGAGGATGATACAGGTAACACTCCTACAGCATTATTGTAATCATTTCTCAGACCAACTACTGTGAGTATTTACCGAGCTCAAGATTTGAACAACGTGCATCGTTTGTTAGGATGCATGGGAGCATCTAGGCTTCGGCGATTGGTCAGGCTGATAAGCCGGGTGAGACAAGAAATCAGCAGATTTACGTCCTTATTGCGGCCGGTAAAACCTACCACTGCTCAACCTTCGCCTAATGATCATACTGATCCATCTTTTTTTTATTGTTTTCGTTTGTCATTCATAAGTTAACAATTCGCCATCTTCAATGGTTGATCAAAAAAATAAGTTGAGTAGGTCAAGTAACCAATACATTTTAATCCGTTCACAAACCAACCATTGTAAGGTTGGGGGATGGTTAGATCCAGGATCATCTTGGTCCGTCCATCCGGTCTGCTTTGTCAAACCCATTTCCACGATTTGTCATCCTCAGTGATGCCAGACCTCAGTCAGAGATACAGAAAGTCATGTACCTTCTCACCTACATCGTAGTTACAATCCTTAGACAAACAACCGCTTGTTAGCTTGACACTGAGGATGGCGATCTGTTCATGTGTCAGATGTACCAAAACAGCTGTACTGATCAAAAGAATTCGTAATTACAAAACGAGATGATTTTTTCTTGACGCTACATATTGTTGTAAGTAAATACGGGTTTAGTAGGCCATTTGGTTTTGTTTTTGTAGTTTTTCATGTTATTGTTTTACATTTAGTGCCTGGGATTGCGTTTTAATTTTTAAAACCAGCTTTATTAACACAAAATTAAAGCTCGACCGGGGCGATAAAAGGTTGCCGCAATGAAAAAACAATGTTTAAATAATGAAAGAAAAGTCGGAGGCGCAGATAAAACGCGACGGGAGAGGGGTTTTAACCAGAAGAGAATTTGATTTACGGGATTGGACGGCCTTGTACTTGAACCAGATTGTGGAACCTTGACCCTCCAAGTGCGACCTTTAAATCAGCCGTTTAACTTTTCCGTTCATAATGGCCGATTAAATTCCAACTTTTCTTCCAGGTTTTTCTGGAATTTTTCCCACCAGCCTGGCCCTTCGTCGCGATTGTAGGTCCTTACGAATAGGAACGATGGCCGGCGTGGCCTCTCAGTCTAACTTTAACTCAACCCATTTCTCCCTCTCACCAGCGTGAAAGATGTGCTTCGGCCAACTTTTCAAAAACTTCTGTGCCGCTGTTATGTTACACGTACATACTTTAATATTTATGAAACAAGGATCAATAAACCAGTTCTGTGTTCTAAAACAATATCCATCCCACTCTTTATCTCTCTTTTGTTTACACTTTCAGTAGAACAACTTATTCATTAAGTGCGACGTTACTAGACTAGTTAGTTTGTTACAAATGTTGAATAACATATTTAATTACTTTTTTTAAATAGAGTATTTTACAATCCTGCCGAATTCTCTCCGTCTTAATCTATGTTCCATTTTGTTACCTTTTTTTAATATGATTTAGTATATGCAGAATGAGTAAGTTCCAAATTATCATATTTTATCATATTATGTGCAGACTGCTTTTTACACCAAGTGAAGGAGTACGATTAGGCCGAATGAATTGTACGAATTGTATTGTTAATTTAAATAAGTAATTCAGCGACTTAATTTAGCCTTAGTTTTCAACGATGGATTAACAGGATCACAAAAATATCCCGTTTGGATATATTTATGTGGGAAGTACAGGGGCTTACAAACAGGTCATCGCCGTCCCTATGCGTGGTTGTACTTCTTTTTTTACGTCTTCTTACGTATTTTTCTTAACCTGCAGTTTTTTGAGCTTCTCGATCTTTTACTGACTCTCTGATTTTATATGAGAATTAAGTCGACATCCTAAAATGCTAGCCTCGCATTTGTACCTCAGGTTGTCAACTACAGAATAGACACGACCATACAACATGTGTATATAATACATAACCGCATACATAGAAATCTGGCCACTTTTACTCCTCTAGAGTACTCGATATTCATCTGGCCAGAGTGGATTGCACTACATCCTCGCTAATAACTTACTTCCTCGGCGGCACACACTCACCCCACAGTACTGCATATACCTCGGGGTGGGGTTAAGCAACCGTTTCACGCTGCAAATTACATTCATGCCAGTAAATTAACATAAACACAACACAACAGCCGATACCCACATAAATGTTTGGACATATCTACTCCCCCAGAGTACTCTCCTCGGGTCGGGGCGACTCGATTCTTTTATGATGTTCGTAGATCTACCTGCAGGTAATGTATGTAGGGTTCCAACTCGTAGAAGTCGTTGCACAGGTGAAAAAAAGAAGACTGGGTTGACCGAGCTTTCGGCAGCATATAGTGCCATCATCCTTCGGAAAGCCCTGATGATGGCACTTATAAGTTGCCGAAACTGCCGTGAACCCAGCAGTTACTCTCTTTTATTCACCTGTTTATGCCTTCTACGAACATTGGAATCCTACATAAACTTTCATTTATTCTCCAGACGTCCGGACGGACATCCGAATAACGAACACTCTAGACGAGGATATGATCTTGAAGATGAAAGCAAATTTATTTATACTGACAAGGTTTCGACCTATTTTAAGGTCATCATTAGAGCAAAAATTTACTGGTTGACATATTTATTTTTTATATGCATTCTTACATTTCCTTGAAGACCGTCTCAGTCCCAACATAGCCCAGGACTGTGCACAACGTGAAAAACTTAATTATTTATTTTGTATATTTTACAATATATGCGAAACATTTCTTTTCTAGTTCCTTTCAAAATTAATTTAGACCAAAAAAGTGTGTTGATTAAAAAATAGTTCATTATTAGTCGGGTGATCTATCTGACATTCGTCCTTCGTATTTTAATATTTTTAGTGTAAATTATACGCAACATTTAAGGGGTTTTTTTATTACATATTATATAGCAGTTTGAGGATTTTTACTGCGTATAAATCCGAGCTCTTATACTTATACTTTATTGATGAAACTCCTTCTCTATTTATTCTGGTTGTTTGTTGAAGTCATGTAATTGGATTTGGATTTATATAAACTCAAGTTTATACATATGTACACACATGTGTAGAGTTGAGCGTAAAACCTCTCGCCGTCCACCTTCGTTTCCAGCTTTTGTAATTCATAATAAATTACCGGAAGGTCACTCAAAATCACCAAGCTCTAGTAGGAGTCCGCTGGCAGACTTTTACACTACACAGTCATACTAATAAATACATTCGCTGTTACATATTATACTAGTGACACAAAACTATACAACAGAACAACCCTCCAAGATTCGGAACGGGAGACCTCCAGACACTTACTTATGTGGTAGCTTCTCTGCCGATCCCGACCGACCGACGCTGTCACTTTCTTTTTGTTAAGTTTTTTCCGCGGTGGTTAAGTCCGGAAGTTCGGGAGTATTTAATTGATTAATTGTATCCATACACTCTTTGTTGAAATTATTGTTTGAAAAATGAATTCAAGTTTCGTAGAATAAACGTGTCAAAAATCCCAACCGTCCCCACACTGTGAAGATTAGACAACGACTGGCGATGACAACGCGATCCGGATGTAAACAAAAATTTTTTTTTAATGCTTTCGGTCATATAGAAAATTTCGCAATCGGAAACGCGATACGTGGAAAAATGGAACTGCCGTCGCGACGTGCTCAATCGGAGGGGAAAAAATCCATTCACGACCCCTAGCCGCTTTTATTGAAAATCCAACGAAAACCCGGAAAAAAAACGGAAAATTCACTCCCGTTGGTAACATTCCTCGTTCGGATATTTTTTAAAGAGGGGCTTTTTTTCCATGAGCTTTGTTCAGACTTAAGTCGAACGGACGTACGAACCCATTAGGGGCTCCACACAGGTCGGATTCCGATCCCGTGGAAGCATCTGTTGATTATAAAGAACTTGCACACGAAACGAAGCTGTATTAAAAAAAACCACTAATTGGAATAACTCTGACTATGAAGATTCAAACAAATAACACAAAAAATTGTTTATTAGTCTCTTTTTTTGACAACCAGGCCTACTCCGGTCCGCAAAGTCTCACTGTTTACTGACTTCTGAACATTTCGTCGACACGAGCATTCAATTTTGCCTTAATGAACAAGGGTTAAATTGCACTTTTCACTTCGTTCAGAATTTGCAAGTTGCCTCCCAAAAGTAACCGTATCAAATGATTGGTTTTTCTTCCGTTTTTCCATTCTTTGCACCCCTTCTAAACTGTAAAGTTGTAAGTGTTTTTTAAGAAAACATCCTAGCGAGTCCTATCACTATGAATCGCCTGAAGAATTCCTTTAAATTAAACCTACAAAAAACGTTTAAGTTCCCCAACTTCCAGGCAAAGATTTCTAGTTTATTATTTAAAAAAAAGGTTTGTTGCAAGGATTAGTAAATAGCTTAGGTTATTGAAGTACAAATTATTTGAAAGGTTTCTCCAGAGAAGTTCGATGAACTTATTTTGGCCGGCTTTTCCGTTGGTTGTTTTGCCCCTTGGATCTATTTCTTGCTTCGCCAAGCTTATAACCTTGACCTGACACTCAATATGACCGAATGGACCAGCAGACCGAAACGGCGATTATAGGCTGATCAAACTAATTAAAATTCATTAAATTACAATGTTGTTTATACGAAGTCAGTTTATTGTTTTTGTTATTCAACTTAGTTTTTTTTTTGTATTATTGGGAAAAACCGAGTAGGCTTGGTGCTTTTGCTTTTGTGAAGCAAAACCCAGAAGTGGCGGCATTTGTCCTAATTAAGCACGTATGGACGTACAAGACAACCAATTATTCCGCTTTTAAAACCAAATTATACCGTGAGATATAAAACAAATAAAAAAATCGCGCAATGGTTTTAAATACGTTTAGTGTATTGTGCAGTAATCATATCTTATAATTGTACAATTTAATTCAGATCGACAAAAGGCGTCGTCCCAGCATTCCTGTCCAACAATTTATATCAACTGTACTGCTGACCTTTGTGCACATGCAATTTCGACCTCTAGATCTACTTCCACCATTCAAAAACACCGGTGCAAAACGTGAAGGACAAGACTTTGACGAAAAATGTACTCATTGTACGTTCGTATTGATAAACATCGTCCAGAAAGACTAACCAACTTCTTTTCTAGTGATGTTCTTAGTACCTAAACTTAATACCTAAACGGCAAACTGGCGTGGTATCTCCACACAAGACTCAATATATGACAACTTAACAGAAGATTTATATACTGTGAAAGCTTGTAGGGCTGAAATCCGTTTTGACAAAATTAAACTAACCTTGTTTATTCAAGACCATTGCGACCATTTTGGGCATAAGGAATGGTCAGACAAATCGTCACAGGTCCTTAGTACGCCATTAACCTTACTGACAACAACCTCAGAATTCAATTTCTCAACGAAATTATCCGTTCCCGATTCTAAAAGTTTTACAACAACCATTCTAGCCAACTTAACCCACTAACCTAACTGCTCAAGCTCTTTCTACACATTTCCATCTCGAGTAGCTAACTTACACCTTAATCACACTGAATGCCAGCATTAGCACACTATTTAATTGAACGGGTTGTTTAATAAAATATTATTAATTTTTCACAGATCATGAGATGCGGTCTGGTGTGATGTAGGTTTCAGAAAAAATTTTCTTTATCGTCCCAACGTTTCGACCTTTATTGTAATTATCTTCAGAGCCTGGGATTTACATTGTTTTCATTTGACAAATACATGTAGAATGTGGAAAAAAGTGAATTTATACAATGCATATATTGGTTAAATGTAAACATTTCTTGTAAAACCCAAGCCCTGAAGATGATCCCAATAAAGATCGAAACGTTGGTACGATAAAGAAAATATTTTTCTGAAAGCTACATCACACCGGGTCGTACTTCATAATCTCTGAATAATTATCGATTAACGGTCACTAATCACTACACATTATTAATTGTTTTTCAAGAGATTTTTCATGTTGAGCTTTACATTATTGAACGTGAGGCAGAAGTAGGCGTGCAGATAGCTATTTATAAGGTTGTAATACATCCAATTATGAGAAATCGCTTCTTTGGACCAAAATAAACCAAAGTCGGATTGAAAACAAGTGAAAAGGCCTCCAGTCCTGTATAGACGGAGTATGCGGTTTGCTGCGCCCTCCCACTTAATTTACTAGCCGGCCATGTGGATAAGGGTTGAGCCCGAATTTACATATCAATGAGGACGGGAACAAAGGGATAGGGAACGTTGTTGCTTAGTTCTTAGATATTTGGTTGTTTACAACGGCGGGCTCCAGGTCGCTTCCTTTGTTGATTTTCCTCGTTGCTCCCCCTTCGGGCGAGATTCTTGAAGATTTCACGGCCCGGTAATGAAATTATGGTAAATAAACCCAAAGGGATTTCGTTCGTTCACTCTTTTAGGTTTTATGACGTAATGGGATTTAAAACCTTTCGTCTATATTTAAAAAATTTTGTGGTTTTTCAAGCATGTTGGCTTTTTAAAATTCTTAAAAGTCTGCCAGTTAGGATTTCAGTTGCGATATGGATTATCTCCTGTCTCACTGAGTAACCCACGGCGGTTTATTTTCGATTAAACGTCCATTTGCTCATCGTTGGCTTTATTTAAAATTGGCAAAACACGTCTGGCACACTCATTTACAGTTGATTCATACAACGCGCTTATTTTCGAGTCTGATTAATTTTTACAAGAGGTAAAACACATAATCTAAGATAATCAACTTTTCACTCTTGTCGAACAGTTTTTTTTCATTCACGAATACTCTCGATCAAGGTCTTGAAGAAGAAATCAAATTTAATTGTCACTGCCAAATAATAACAATAGAATTTTATATCAGTTTCAAGACGTTGATCAAGAGAGATCGAGGGTATGTATTCCAACTGGGAAACTTTGGTGAATCGAATAAATAAACATAATTAGACTATAGTTAATTATATACAAATAAACAATTTTGGACGGAAAGGGATAATATTTGCCATTTCCAATCGTCAATGTTTTCCTACTGTGTTAATCAATAATAATTTAACAATACATTCCACAATATATAGTGGGCTGGTGTTATGGCCTAACCCTGCTTAATCCCTGTCCAGCCAATGATGCTGGCTTTTCTTTTACTTAAGTATTAGGCCAATTCATAAAGTTTTGGCCTGGTGTTTAATTTTGTCTTGCCTCCTTTAAGCATTTGATGAAGGTGGGCAAGCCTGAGTAATTAAAACCAACCAAACTCCTAAACGAACACTCTAATCGATTTTTTTTTTAAATGGAATGAAAATTTTGACACTTTATTGTCGCGTTTTGGCTCCTTTAATGGTTAGTCGTGGTTACTAGCAATTAATGGCAATAAGAGGAGAATGAAACGGCCAAAATACAAGGAATAGTAAAGTTGGTTTGTCCAACCAGGCTTTTGTTATTGAAAGGTTTTGCCATTTTGAGCGGTGTGTTTTTTTGTCAAAAAAATGGTTTTCGAATTTTTTTGAAAACCTTCGAGTTACAAACGTTTCTCCTTCTTTATTGGCCGGTCGTGGTTATTACCAAGCAAAGCTACTAAGAGGCCACCTGAATGAAACGACCAAAGTACTAGGAATAGTGTAAAATTCTTCATGATGAAAAACTATAGAAAATTTGGTCCGTCCAACCAAGCTTTTTTTATTGAAAAGTTTTGGCATTTTAAGCGGTGCTTTTTTGTAAAAAAAAATGGTTTTTGAATTTTTTTGAAAACCTTTGAGTTACAAACGTATTGCCTCCTTTATTCGTTGGTCGTGGTTATTAGCAAGCAAAGGTACTAAGACCACCTGAATGAAACAACCAAAGTAGTGTCAAATTCTTCATGATGAAAAACAAATAAAACAATAAAAAATTGGGTCATTCCAACCAAGCTTTTTTGTCGAAAGGTTTTGCCAGTTTGAGCGGTTTTTTTTAAGGTTTGAAGAATTTTTTTATTAACTTCGAAGTTGAAACGTTTCGCCTCGTTGGTTGGTTGTGGTTATTAGCAAGCAAAGGTACTAAGGCCACCTGAATGAAATGACCAAAGTACTAGGAATAGTGTAAAATTCTTCATGATGAAAAACTAAAGTAAAACTATAGATAATTTGGTCCGTCCAACCAAGCTTTTTTTTATTGAAAAGTTTTGCCATTTTAAGCGGTTTTTTTTTTTTTTTTTTT